>CM076395.1:9620544-9840389 GCA_038363315.1 Mugilogobius chulae | reverse complement strand
TTCTGCGGATGCAGCGATCACACGTTTTAATCTTTTGCTCAACGTCTGTTGCCATACGAGGCCAATAGAAACGGGCTCTAACCAGATCGAGGGTTCTGTCAGTACCTAAGTGGCCCATATCATTGTGCAAACTGTGGAGAACAGAAGTTCTGAGCTCCTCAGGAAGGACTAACTGATAAGTCACTTGATCTCCGTCTTGTCTTTTTCTGTACAACACCTCGTTGTGAATTTCCAGCTTATTAAGTTCTCTGAGTAAGAGAGGTAAGTCTGGGAGCTCTTTCCGGGAAGTTGGTGGAGGTGTTTGACCAAGTTCGATTTGAGCAATCACTTGACTAATTGTTGAGTCGGCTCTTTGTTTGTCTTTTAGCTCGGTGTTGGACAAAGCAGGAATTGTTGGTAAGCCATGCTGCTCCTCGGAAAAGTAGGTATCTGGAATGGCATTGGCTGAAAGAAGTGAGTGATTCTACTAGAGTAACACCACTGTCATTACTATCATCTCTGATTTTAACAAGATGGTTTGACAGATTGCTTGGACAACATCTCGATCTACAAGCTCTGTGGTGTCTGTGTCAGCTAAGTGACGTTCAACAAATCTGTTCACTCGCTCCTGCTCTTTCCTTGACTGTGCATCATTAACAAGTTCACCATGAGGGCGTCTAGAAAGGCCATCTGCATCTAGATTCTGTCTACCGGCTCTATACTGCAACTTAAAATTGTAGTTAGACAAAGCCGCAAGCCACCTGTACCCTGTGGCGTCTAGTTTTGCAGAGGTCAAAATATATGTAAGCGGGTTACTGTCCGTTACTACAGTAAAGTTACCACCATATAAATAGTCGTGGAACTTTTCTGTAACTGACCATTTGAGCGCTAAAAACTCTAATTTATGAGCTGGATAGCGTGCTTCACTTCTGGATAGCCCACGACTGGCAAAAGCTATGGCCCTAAGCTGACCCCCCTGCTCTTGATAGAGAGCCGCACCTAAGCCGGTCGTACTGGCATCGGTATGAACTAAGTAGGGAAGCTTTGGGTCTGCAAAACCTAAGATAGGAGCTGTTGTAAGCTTTTCAATGATGGAATCAAAAGCTACTTGACAGTCAGGGGTCCATCGGCTTTCAAATGGCAGTTTGGGATCATAGTAGGTCTGATCAGGATCTTTGGACTTGAACTTTTTGTGGAGCGGAGGGTAACCGCGTGTCAAGTCATTGAGTGGGCGTACTATAGAGGAGTAACCTTTAATAAATCTTCTATAGTAACCTGAAAAACCTAAAAACGACCTCAGTTCTTTGAGGTTTTTGGGTCGTGGCCAGGTTTTGAGGGCCTGAATTTTTTCGGGGTCGGTCTCTACACCGTTCTCTGATATTATGTGACCAAGGTACCGGACTGTTGTTTGACAAAATTTACATTTTTCCGGCGATAACTTTAGCCCATACTCTTGGAGACGATGGAGTACTCCCATGAGACGTTGTTCGTGTTCCTCGAGACTACTTGAGAAGATGATCAGATCATCTAAAAAGACGAGCACTTGTTTCAAATTCATATCGCCAACACAACGCTCCATTAATCTTTGAAAAGTGCTCGGGGCGTTGGTTATGCCCTGAGGCATTCGATTGAACTCCCAGAATCCAAGTGGTGTTACAAACGCGGTCTTTTCTTTGTCTGCTTCCTCGACCTCAATCTGGTAATAGCCAGATTTAAGATCGAGTACTGTAAACCACTTGGATCCTGATAGCGCTGAGAACGTCTCCTCAAGATTCGGGAGTGCGTAAGAGTCCTTAACTGTTTGCAAGTTAAGTTTACGGAAATCTATACACAGACGCACATCATTGTTTCGCTTTCTCACAACCACAATCGGGACGAGTAGGGTGACTGTGACTCTCTTATAACACCGGCAGCGAGCAGCTCTTGTAGGTGTTTCCGCACTGCTTCCAGGTCTTGCGGGTGTATAGGGCGTGCGCGGTGCTTAAAGGAGTTGGGTCGTGAAGTTTGATGGAGTGCTTCACTTTGCTCGTGCACCCAAAATCGAGGTCGTGGTGAGCAAATACCTCTGGCATGTCATTGAGTTGTTTAGTTATCTTTCTTTCCACTCCTGGGAAATTGGAGAATCACCAAAGTTGAAGTTCAGTTTAGTCTCTGTCTTTGCGTTGGCTCATTGGCATTTGTGACACTATGCTGGGACAAAACACAATGAAATGATCCAAGCTCTGCAATGACACATGTGGACGGAATTAGACATCTTGTTCTGTTTCATTTGTGATCACGACAGGGACTTTGTGTGGAGCTCGAGCAGGAAGAGTTATCAAACAGCTTTTTACACAAAGACCGCCTGGCAAGGAAGACTGATTGGGATGTTCAACTATAGCGCAAGTATTAGCTGACATACAGTTAACATTAGCAGATCCCTCTAAACTACAGTTTGGCCCGCTGGAACAACAACTGCTGTTTTACCCACTAATGTAACTAACCCAATGTTACCATCTTTGTTCTGTGAGTGTCTAACTTCAAGGGTTTTAAGGAGTGCTCTAAACCCGTAAGATCCAGGTAAGTGTTCAGGTGTCTTAATGTCTAAATACTTCTCATAAAGAACATCAAGCGTGTTTGTTCCCACTAACACGGGTGTTTGACTGTTAGGGTGAGCTTCTGGAACAACGAGAGCTAAAGTTGGTATGTCAATCTCTGTGTCTAAGAAGTCTTTAGGAAAGTAATACACATCTCTATGTAACCTAAATAAGGAACGGGCTGTCCTGCAGCGCCTTCTACCTCTAAAAGGTTATAGAGTGGATTAAGATCTTGGTCTGGAAGTTTTGTTTGTAAAATGACTCTGTGACAGTAGTCACTTGCGATCCTGAATCAAGAAGACAGTTAACATTAATGCCTGAAATGCTAACTTCAGCTGTGCATTTAGAACCAACTAACCCTTTAGGCAGACTATACTTTTGATGTTTTGTAGTAGACTGTTTAAGGTTAGCTTTGTGCTTGGCTCTGGCGGGACATGTCTGGTTAACTACAGTCCCCATTTGCCCCGTAATAGAGACTGTTTTTAGTTTAACCGTTCACTAGCAGCAGTGGGGTTTTCGGCTTCCCACTTTCTTAGCTTCTCTTTAAACAGTTTTCGTTTCTCTGTAACTAAAGTTGCATTGGTTCGTTTTCACAATTTGGCTTTATGTGGCCATCTTCACCACATTGGAAACAGTACCACGGTTTGGGTGGTGTATTCTGAATTTTGTTGGATTGTTCTGTGGATTCTTTGGTTTGTTTTTTCTTTGGGTCTCACAGCGGGTGTGCTTTTTGGCTTCTGAGTTTTCAGTTTTGGTGGTTTGGCAGTGAGCTTTACTAGCTGACTCTGAATTTCTGCAACTTGTTTTGAGAGTTCTTTTGTGATTGTGCTTAAAGTAGCCACATTATCGTCTTCTTCTGCTACACATTTGACTGTTTGCATGTGAGAAGTCACTTTTGGCTTTGCACTGCCTAGATGTTGTCTCATTCGCATGGTCTTAGCTGCGTTTTGATCTTCTTCGGTGCGCAATAGTAATAACAATCAGGAAAAGTTGGAGGACTTGTTCGCTTTTGTTTTAACTGGAGCTCAGTTAGCAAAGAATCGTTCCAACAACCTCGACAAAACTGGGTTAGGAGTAGCTTGTCAAAGTCTTTGCTTGCGGCACCACCTCGTTTTACAGTGAGGGTTAAAGCAGCTTGGAGGCGTTGCAAATACGACGATGGTTTCTCACCTGTATTTTGGAATGTGTCAAGAAACTTCGCAAACAGCTCTCCGCCGTCTTGAACGGTTCCATACGCAGAATCTAACAACTGAAGATACTCTGCAGGTGAACTGTTTGGGTTCAAGTGTCTCACAACATCAGCAGCTGGGGGTAAGAGACTCTCAATGATTTTGCGTGACTGTTGCAGTTGTGACATAGATGTATCAGTCATGACTAGTTCTACACTGGAGCGCCAAGTATCATAGTCGGGCTCGTAAGAAGGGCGAGGTTCTTTGCCAGAAAACGCTCTGAGCTTTTGTGAAAAATGTTGCCCTGAGTATTCATCTCGCTTCACAATATGTTCAACTACCACTCGCTGCACTTCTGGAGGATTTAAGTCATGTGCAGCAATGGTTGGCCTACTTGGAACTGGGCTACTCACAATATTAGCTGTTCTGTTTGTCAAGTTTTGTTGTGCACCTGTGATGCTGGGTTCATCAACAGATGACTGGGGTTCAACAATCGGAGATGCAGGTGGGTTATCAGGTAAGTCTGTCTGTTCAGATGATTCGTTCACAAGTTCTTGGATGGAGTCATTAATCTGTGACATCATGTCTTTCAGGACATCTGCATAATCTCTACCACTCATCTTAGCTAGGTTTTGAATTTCTGTCAGATACGTTTTCGTCGTGTTATTCCCAACACTCTGTGTGTAAACACTAGCAAGAGACTGTATCTTTAAGCTAACCCCGCTATCAGATACATGTTCAAATGGCAAAGGATCAATAGAATCTACAGCAACACCTGAGTTAAACTCAACAATGAGACTCTGATGTAACTTGGAAGTACTGTCATCTACTTTCATCACTCTTGAAATTGACCCATATTGCTTTAAAAGTTCAACCACCTCATCACATTGCTCATCTCCAGCAATTTCATTCACTATCACTGAATTTGGAATTTTCACAGATTCTTGTTGGATAAAGTCCATTTTGGGTATATTTACGTTGCAGTAGACAAAAGAAATAACTCCTGGCTGGCTCGCCAAGCTTTTATGTAACCCCTGACTCAAGGACTGTAAAATAGTAAGCTACAATGTTTGGACCAGATGCTAGGCTCGCAAGGGATACATAAGGAAAACTATGGTGAGTGTAGGAATGAATTGGCTGGAGACAGAAATGAGCAACAATATTGTTGTATTAATTGAATGAATGAATGAAAATAAAATTACATTTTAACACAATATGGCGGCATTCTGTTCACAATATTCACATCAAATCAAAATAAAACCCCAAAAAGTCTATTTGAATTGAGCTCAGTTTCTTTTAGTCGTTTAGTCAAAGTCAATGTTCTTTTCCGTTTAGTTCGAGGAATAGTTCTTTGTTTTGTGGTATTTTGTGTTGTTACCACAATGATGGTTTTCAAGAAGACAAGAGAAGTAGTTGTTCTCAGTTCACAGTTCTGGGTTCTGGGCTTAGGCTCGCCATCTCCAACGGAGAGAATCCAGGTTCCAGTTGGTTGTTGACACCATAAAAAAAACCTAGCCTGCATAACAATAACAAATATTATAGTATACAGCTAGCAAATATCTGTTTCCACTCTCTAATCAACATATTAGTGGCATTAGCTATAGCTTTTAACTTTCTTATCACAATGAAATCAAATATCACAAATATACATGCATGTTTTTAAATCAAAGTATGTTCTTACACATGAAATAGTTTTTAACCCATGTAATCTCAATACAATGAATTGTTCTATTTATCCTTTAACTTATTTAACCATTTGCTGTGATTAATATGTTTTTAAACAATTAAATTATTGAATTTTAACCTTTTTTAGTCTTTTACATACAGGAAATGAAATAAAATAACTTATTTCCCATTACCAAACAGGTAATAAAATATTGGATAGATCCCCTTTAATATTGGATCAGTAAACCAAATGGGCTTAGCTTAAGAATGCATTAGCATCAGAATTTACAATATAATTTGACCACAAAACGGTCCAAAAAGAAATACAGTTGCACTGACATGTGTTGTCAACTTAAATATTTCCACTGAAACCCATAAAACAATTACAAATAACTTTTACATTGACCTAAAGTAGTAAGTTACCACTCGCGATTAGCATTAGCATCGCGCTAGCACATTTTTTCACCATGTTACATTTGCAAGCACATGTTGACTCACCAAGACGATGTTTTATCCAGAGCACGGTAAAAGAACACCGTCATGGACGCTCTGGTTCACACTCAGCATTCACTTAAAACAACATACAAAGATTTCCCAATTAGCATTTGGATTTTGTACCAATTTTACATGAGTTCACATTAGCTTTCACTCACCGAGACGATCCGCTAGTTTAGCTTGTTACGAGATCGTGTAAACAGCCTTTCTCATGAGTGTCCAGGCGCAAAAGACCGAAAAACTAATGTGAGAGTGAGATCGCGTCTTGAGAGGCGGGACTTATTTGGTCTTGACAAATAAGAAGGTCATTATCACCCAACGTGACTAATAAACAGGAAGTCAACTTAAAGAGAGAGGATACACACTTCCTCTTATCAAAATAAACGTTTTTCAAAATAAAATGAGTACTTTTAAACAAGGAGAGAAATAAGGCACGTTTTCTCTACTGGGTTACAATGTACTTTATCATTTTTCCAATTTAAATCTAGTTGGAGCGACTTATATTCAGGTCAATAGTCGGAAAATACCTTCATTTTGAGATGTCGCAACACTATAACTAAGATACTTTTAGGCTTGTATGTTAAGACATTTTGCAGATTTTAAAGTGAACCTAAACCCGAAAACAACTTTTTTGGTTGTTAAACTGTGTATATGGTGTTTAAATAGCAAAATCTTTACTTTTAACAAACCTAAACTTTACGTTGTCAAGACATTTTTTCAGCTCCAACACCAGGAATGGAATTATTATTCTAAAAATAATTAGCAACTAATTAAATATTTTCCCTAACATCCATCAAGATTAAATAAAGAACAAAACGTGTCCTCTGTGGTATGAGTGCAGTTCTCCACTTGTATGTGTCAGATCGGACCACTAGATGGTAGTAGGTGCAAACTAAACACAGTGTGAACCATGAACGGTGCAGCAGAAGCATCTCACTACTTCTGGTTTTCAGGACAGACCCAGAATACATGCACAACAGACTGATCTATTGTCTGTTCATTCTTATTAGTTTAAATGATTTTCCTTTTGACATTACTTTTGGTCTTTGGATGCATTTCTTCTTTCGTCTTTTCTGTATTCACGCACACTTGGGATAGAACAGACAAAACCCTCGTGCTATCGGGTCTATTTGTCCATCCTCCTCTGGATTTAACCTGCTGCGTGAAGCAGGACCCCGATTCCTGCCCATGCTACGACCTTGTCAGTAGCTCGTTATTTTGTTGATTATTCACTGTTTCTGTTAACCACAGGCTCTGCCTGAAATGCAGGACAAACAAACTACGGTGGGACGTATCAGTGCAGCCGTACTTTACGCTGACCGGGGGAGACGAGCGGCATGTTCGGCTGCTACTACGCGAGCAGGACAGTTCTGTCAAAAGAATCAGTAGTGGATTCTACGAGAAATCACGCCCACTTTGGAAAAACTAGCCAAACGGAGTCGAGCTGCTGCACAGCTCTGCCAAACAAAGTTCTGTTCAGCTGATGTGTCAAGAACAACCCGCACAAACTGCCGAACAGAGGCTTGAGCGGGCCGAACAAAGTTCAGACGCCCAGTGGGTGTGAACAGACTGTGATTGACAGCACCAAATATGGACAGTGAGCTTGTGAGTGATGTGAGTTTTGTATGGGAAGTTCACAGCTCTGAGGTTGTGCACAGGGAGAGTTTCTTTCTTGTCAAGATTCCTTTTTTTATTAACTTTGCAGACATAACTATGAAGCCTTTGCTTTAGCCGACGTGGATGTAAACTGAAAATGCATTGACAGAGTTTGACCATCGCAGCAGCACAATCATGGTTTTTGCACACATAACTGTAAAACAGGAGAGTTTGCAGAAACATTTCCAAAAAATGCCTGGAAACAGTAGATATTTCCATGTTGACCCCATGAACAGTTTGACAGAGAAAAAAGTTGATTCTCCGTTTAGTTTCTTTTAATGTTGGCTTTTTATCTGAAGATCTTGTGTATAAGAGTTTGGATTGTCAAAGACTCTCAGGTTTTTACTTACTTATACTTTTTTGTTTGTGCTAAGAAGTTGCTTTCCAAAAAGGCAAACACTCGTGAGGAGGAAGTGACAAGGTCGTACCACAGCTGAGGTTATACTTGAGCAGGTAACTCAGGGTGGCTGACCTCTGACCCTCACAGACGACTGCACAGATAAAAGAACTATTCACTGATACTGACGCTGCATTAGGTGTGATTGTGCTGCACGCTGTATTATCTAAAGATATTGATAAAAGTGATAATCGTATCTGCGAAGCCACTTTGTTCAAGGTCAGTGGAGCTACCGATAACCTGCATTTACGCACTGTTTCCCCAGGAACGGCGCCACAAACAGACAAAAGCAAAGTGACAGGAGGTAATTCTCAAATCCAGGAGTGGGCAGCTGCTTTTGTCCAAGGCCTTCTCCAGATCTAGACAAGTGGCAGAGGCCTGGACCACGTCTGCTGCAAAAGAAGATTTCACTGGTTTCAAAGAATTTCTGACGACCTAGAAGAGAATTTAGTTTAAAACACTGAACACATTTGCCTAATTGAGGTCTGTAAAAGATTGTATTGTTGGGGAATTTGAAGAAAGAGTCAAGTCGTTTGCAGATTCGAAACTATTTAGTATACTATTTTATGGTAATAATAATACATTTTAATTTGTAATGCACTTCACATTTCAAGGAAATCTCAAAGTGCTACAGTAACAAGGGGAATAAAAGACAGTTCCCAGCAGACAAAAGAGATTAAAACAATTTACATTTAGTAGAAACAAAACATAAAAAAGATATGTATTGAGGCCTTTTTTAAAGACTTCCACACTTTGCGAAGCCCTCAGAGTCTCTGGGAGGGCATTCCAAAGCCGAGGGGCAACTGCCTGGAAGGCCCTGTCTCCCATTGTGGAGAGTCTGGTCCTGGGTTGTTTAAGGCAGTAGGATGAGGTGGTAGAACGGAGGCTTTGCGTGGTAGTGTGGAGGGTGAGGATTTGGCGGAGGTAGGCAGGAGCAGTTCCATGTATGCACTGGTGAGTGAGAAGGCAGAGTTTGTAGTGTATTCTGTTTTGAATGGGCAGCCAGTGGAGGGATTTGAGGACAGGAGTGATGTGGTCATATTTGGGCCTCCTTGTCAGGACCCGGGCAGCACAGTTTTGAATGTGCTGGAGCTTTTGTAGGCTCCTGCCAGAGATCCCGACAAGGAGGGCATTGCAGTAGTCCAACCTGGAGGAGATAAAGACATGGATCAACTTTTTAGCATCCGGTTAGGAGAGAGAGGGGCGCAATTTAGCAATGTTTTAAGGTGAAGGAAAGAGACCTGCAGAGGTGGCGAATGTGGGAGTCAAAAGTGAGGTGTGAATCGAAGGTGATTCCAAGGTTTTTAATAGACGATGGCGGGGGAATGTTGTGACCAAAGATGGGAATAGTGCTGAGGGAGAATGACTGGGTTTGATGTGGGGTACCAATGATGATGGCTTCAGTTTTACTGCTGTTTAATTGTAGAAAGTTATCAGACAACCACGCCTTTATCTCCTCCAGGCAAACCCGAATGTTCATTTATTGTGAGAGTGCAGATAAATCAAGTGCTTCTGATAAACAATCAAATGTTTCTACGACTGCTCACAAATCCAGGTCTGAGTTACGGCTCTCTTCTCGTCTGTGAGGTCAGTGAGTTTCTTTAACAATGATTAATCCTGTTTTAACTTACACATTAAGATCTCTCAGCCAATCACAGCAGCTGCAGGTATGGGCTTTTTTAGGCATTTAGATAGGTCTCAAGGGGTCAAAGTGAGAACAGGGCTGGTACTGAAAGAGTTAAAAGTCATTAGCGTAAAAGGCATCTTACGTTTAGTGACAGGTGCACAGCTCTTGGTGCTTTTAGGATTTTACACACACACACAAACAGCCCTTTTTTATTTGCTTAGTTTTTAGTCTTTAGTCTTTTCTTAAAACTAAGATGGCTAAGAATGTTAAAATTCAAAGTGAAACTGTTTCAGAACTCTTCGAGCACACACAAATGTCTGGATTCTTCTGAAGTTGAGGCTCTAGTTTTGGCCTCTGATGTCTGACAAGTTTTAAGCTTTGAACATTGGATTGTAAAGCCCACCTAAGTTGATAGATATAAACAGCAGTAAAGCTGGTTTCACTAGTTTGGGTCTGAATGGCACTAGATTTAGCATATTTGAGTCTTAGGTTTATAGCTGATATATGTAATAGATATAGAAGGATACTGTAGTAATCCGTCGAAATGGAAAATCATTCTGCATCTGAGCCATCCTTCCCTAGCTGGAGGATTTGGTGTTTGAGGTGAACACCGAATGAGAGATAGATAACAGTCAGGTCCAGGTGGAGACACGTCACAGTCAGGTCCAGGTCTGGAGACACATCACAGTCAGGTCCAGGTCTGGAGACACGTCACAGTCAGGTCCAGGTCTGCAGACACGTCACAGTCAGGTCCAGGTCTGGAGACACGTCACAGTCAGGTCCAGGTCTGGAGACACGTCACAGTCAGGTCCAGGTCTGGAGACACATCACAGTCAGGTCCAGGTCTGGAGACACATCACAGTCAGGTCCAGGTCTGGAGACACATCACAGTCAGGTCCAGGTCTGGAGACACGTCACAGTCAGTAATTAAAAGACTTCAGTACTTCTTTCCTCTTGATTTGAGGCAGAGCAGCATCATTACGTCACAGGAGAGCAGTGTCTGATTGGTGAACACTGCATTGGTCGTTTGAAAGTTCAGCAAAGCCCAACTCGGGCGTCAACGCCTGATGAGGCCAAAGTGTCCACTGCAGGTTGGAGCGTCTACAGATGCTCGAACAAGTTAATGTTGACGCGCTAGACGCAAATTCTGTCGCAGATTCGCTCATTACATTTACATTAACTTCACACGTTGTTGACTGATATCTCACATGTACTCTGCTGCTGTGGGCATGTTGGGTTTACACTCTCAGTCCTTCAGCTTCCACGAGATACAGGCCCATTACCAAGGCGATTCTGTAACAGTGAAGGATAGACCTGAGGAGAGATTAGGTCAAGGTAAAACAGACGCACTCACCTGTTCTGATACGGAGACGTTATCATATCTGAGCACATCCGCTTATCTTCTGTCCAACGCCAACACAGATAAGACGGTTTGGCTGAGATACAGTCAGTTGCTTTAAGTACGCAAAAGCACACAAATAATTGCTGATTGCAGAGGCAGTATTGAGCGTTCAAAGTAGAGACCTTATTCATGATCACTCAAAGCTTCCATGACCATTCCTGCCCGTTCCAACCACCTTCCATGTGCCTGTCCGCCCAAGAAACACTCGAGGGTCCCGACTTATTTTGTCTTTTTTGTGACACAGAGATTGCATGGTGGCTCCGGGACATTACGAAATGTGTGTATTTCTTGCCTGAAGCACAAATTTCCTCGCACTTCCAGTTTCCAATAAATCAACACTTTAATCCGCCCAATGTCCATGTGCATTTCCATCTCCCTGTGCGTTAAAGCCAGCCCTTCGTTCATTCCTCTGGAAAGTTTTCGGCCGTGCTGCGGCTGCTGTTGGCGCGAGGGCTCACAGCATACGAAACTAGGAAATGCAGTAGCAGTTTTGTGACATATTTAAGCCTATATGAATCGGAATAACCATCAGTACTTCAATCGATCATGATCAAGAGAACAATAATCCTAATTCACCTCTCATTGCAATCTTGTGAGTTACCTACGGAGTGGAAACAGCAGCAATCACCCCACTCTTCAAAGGGGGTGATAGTTTAGACCTTAACTGTTATAGGCCTATCTTCATCCTGCCTTGTCTTTCCAAAATCATTGAAAAACTCATTAATCAACAGCTTACACAACATCTCGAAGCAAATGACATTCTCACTGACATGCAGTCTGGCTTTCGAACTGGTCATGAGTGCATCTCTGCGACACTTAAAGTTTTAAATGACATCATCACTTCCGTAGACAAAAAAGAATATTGTGTGGCTGTCTTTGTCGACTTGGCTAAAGCCTTCGACTCAGTAGATCACAACACCCTACTCAGCAGAGTTCAGCAGATAGGCCTCTCAGAGAAGTGCCTGACATGGTTTAGGAGCTACATCTTGGGTCGTGTTCAATTGGTGAGAGCTGAGGGTCATCAATCCGACCCCTAACCTTGACCATGGGTGTTCCTCAAGGGTCCATACTAGGACCAACCCTCTTCAAAATCTACATCAATAACATAGTTTCTGCTGCTGGCACCTCTCACATCCATTTATATGCTGACGACACCATTTTGTATACATCCAGTCCTTCCCTGGACACAGCCCTCTGCTCTTTGCAAAACAGCTTCACCTTCATCTTCTTCTAAATACAACCAAAACCAATTTTTTTTGGTTTTCAACCGTAATCTACCTCAGATCCTTGACCACACCAACATCTCATCCCTGGACGGCACCCATCTACAACTAGTAAACTCTTATAAATACTTAGGCATATGGCTTGACAATACACTTTCTTTCGACACTCATATTAACACATTACTTTCCAAAGTTAAATCAAGAATTGGCTTCCTCTACCGCAATTAATCCTCTTTCACACACTCAGCAAAACACAAACTGGTTAAAATGTCAATCCTTCCCATCTTCGGTTACGGTGACATCATCTACAGGTCAGCATCCAAAACTCTTCTCCATAAACTTGACGTCATTTATCACTCTGCAATCCGTTTTGCTACTGGTGCCCCCTTCACAACCCATGACTGTCATCTGTATTCATTAGTTAACTGGCCATCACTCCACTCCCACAGACTGATCCACTGATACAAATTCATCTATAAAACAATAATTGGCAAAACCCCTCAGTATCTTTGCACCCTCATCAACATTTCCAAAAATACACGTAATCCAGTAACACTATCACCATGATCATCCCACGAGTCCGCACATCCTTTGGTCAGTCATCATTTCATTTCGCTGCACCCGATTGGAACAACTTACAAAAAACACTAAAAGTTAGCAGTCTAATTCCAATAGCTACATTCATTAGCTCAATAAAATCCATAGTGATGGATTTGTACCTGTTTGTTGTTGTTTGTCTTGTCTATGTCTGTATGGATTTTATACTGTATGTTACGATTGCTGCCTCTTGGCCAGGTCGTCGTTGAAAATGAGAATTGGTTCTCAATCGACCTAACTGGTAAAATAAAGGTTAAATAAATAAATAAACTCTAAAAAAGTGCGCATAAAGAAGTACTTCTTCTTCGCTATATGTAATATTTTTAAGACACCCGACCGCCTGTTCCCACTCGAGGCAACCGTAAAGCCCGATCCTAAGGGTTTTCTCGCGGATGCAGGTCTCTAGTTCAAAGGATGTCTTATGTCCGCCACATTATTTCGAGCAAAGGCATCAGCCAAAGCAGAGATGCTGTCCACTTGTGTTTCTGAGATCTTGCTTTCTATGGCCTATTCGTACAGCATAAAATTTATCTCGGGACGTCTGTAAATTTTAAGTGACCTCACAACGTCTGAGTTTTTTACAGAGGATAATCAAGGCCTGTAAACTGACTTGTTTTTACAGACTTTATTCGGAAACGGCGACAGTTACAACTTGATTTATGACCCAACCTCTTGCGACATTTATGACTGTTCACATTTCTTGTGTTTTGGGTTTGTTTTATCATGAATGACCTGGCAGAGAAAACATGGCTCTTGTCACATAGTTGCGTCCATCGTTCTTAATCACATCCACACCATCAGATTTCTTAGGAAACTTAGTCATTGTCTCTCTCTTTTAATCCATCCAAAAGTCCAAATATCCTAACTTTGATAGATACTGATGCAATGCTTTATCTTGATGCCAATAATTACCAAATTAATGTGATGTCAGCTATGATTTCAACAATCCTGATTTGTGTCATAATTTACTACCAATCAAATAGAAGTAAAGCTGACATGTTGCGAAGTAGAGTTCTGTTTTTGCACTGCTCACAACATCCCACACCAGACTACGTGACTGACTTTTCTCTAAACCAAACACACAGAATGCAGCCGTTTGATTTACATGCAGCTTTCACACGAGGCTTGTCTGTGACGCTGCTGAAAAGTGCTCTCTTATCATGAGCGTTCATCTGACGGAGCAGGAAGCTGGTGTGATGCAAAGGAACGTATGTGTGCATCAAACAGCAACAGACCCGACCGCGCTCTCATCTCACTGTGGTGTGTCAGGTGTCGCTGTTCTTCGGTCATACTTTCAATAAGTCATATGATTCATGAGATTAGGTCCTCTCTAATGCTGGGTTCAGATCGGACAGCTTTGGAAAACATTTTGAAGCAGACAATCCAACAGGCACAGGGACAGCTTGTACAGTTTTTACGCACCAAGAACACACACTGACGGCGAGGCATCCTTCCAGCTTTACGGCCCTCGTCTATGGAACAGTCTGCCGGAGGACCTCAGGGCTTCACAAAACCCGGGTCGGACCAAAGCAACATCTCTTTATCTCTCTGGGTGGAGTTTACATGTTCTCCCTGTGTTACCCTGAGTTCTTTCCAGCTTCCTCCCACCTTCAAAAACCTGCATCACTGTGAAATATGTCCGTCTCTAGGTATCGTGCTCTTGTCTTTCGTGCGATTGTAGAACCACAGAAAAACTCAAAGTCAATAACCTTTTATTTACATCAACTCGAGTGGAGCGCCATAGCAACCGATAACATAATGACAGCTATTAGTGCAACAATGGCCAATTATGTAATAAAACCGACAGTGTAATAAGCTCATAACACAATAACCAGATAACAATAATAACTTAGATCACCGTCATATCATTAAGGAAAGATTAATAAATTGATTTTCCTTGAATCTACGCCTTGATTAGACCTTGACTGTTTCTTCAGAAGCATCACCTGGTGTTCCTGAGGTTTCTTCACCTGTTCAGAACTGTATCCAAGGTGTGAGAAAGTAGATATGCCCCCCCTCGTCCCGGTTTACAGTGAGTTTTTAGAAGTCAATGCCCTCCCTTTTCCAGTGACGGTACTTGATGGTTTGTGTGCTTTTGTCCCAGTCCTGTAGGTCATTCTCTCTCTTGCTTTTGTCTGGATGGTGGCTTGTCGCTTGGTAGATCAGGTGTATGCATTAAGGGTTTGTTTTAATGCAAGGCACACAAAAAAGCAACGCAGTCTCTGAAGAAAACGAAAAAAATGTTTTCAAAAATGCACAAAAAGCACGTTTTCATGCATTTTTTATGTCAACAAGCGTAAAGTACTTGGTTGAAGCAACTTACACCTTTTAGTGCCTTAAAGCCTAAACTTACCCATTAAACCCAAAGTAAATGTCTCCACGCGTGGCTTCAACCAAAATTTATGGTTATTTTATATTTTGGCTTTTCGTAACTTTTTTCATTAAAAAAAGGCAAACAATTTGCTTATCGTACGCTTTCTTTGGAGACTGTGTTGAAATATTTTTTTCAGTTCTTTTGAAAGATTTTTTAAGCGCTAGTCAGAGCCCTCACTGTGACCTCAGCTCATCCAGTGTAAGTACAGTACATTTCATCAGACACTTATCAGTGTGAGGCCAGTGACGACACATTCAGCCCCAACAAACACATGTTATGTAATACATACAATATGAATTGTACATGATATCTGCAATATAATTTTTTTTTAAATGTCATTCAATTTAACCCCTTAAATGCCCATACAAAAACTTGAATTTCATATTAAGTGAATAAAATTACATCTAAAAATGCTGTATTTTTTTTTAGAAAAACCGGGACAAACTTTAATGAGCTGCATTTTTAGATGTGTTATATGAAAGTATACCTTGTGTAAAATGTGTCTTTTGATAAGCACTCGATAAGAAGTCACACTTAGTAATTAAAACATTAATCAAACATTAACGTCAAACATTACGTCTTGACATTTTCCATAAAAGTGGTGAGGTCGTTGCAGTCTCTGTCTCAGAGGGTGGAGCAGTGATGGAGAAGGCTCTGTTGCCCCAGGTTTGGAACTTGGACCACAGAACAGCCTCAAGAACTGTCTCCTTGATATGGTTGGTCAGTCAGGGCCTTAGCTGGAGGAGCAGGTGCAGTTGAAGGTTTGACTCGGTCAGGGCCTTAGCTGGAGGAGCAGGTGCAGTTGGAGGTTTGACTCGGTCAGGGCCTTAGCTGGAGGAGCAGGTGCAGTTGGAGGTTTGGCTCGGTCAGGGCCTTAGCTGGAGGAGCAGGTGCAGTTGGAGGTTTGGCTCGGTCTGGGCCTTAGCTGGAGGAGCAGGTGCAGCTGGAGGTTTGGCTCGGTCTGGGCCTTAGCTGGAGGAGCAGGTGCAGTTGGAGGTTTGACTCGGTCTGGGTCTTAGCTGGAGGAGCAGGTGCAGTTGGAGGTGGAAACTGAAGTGAGAGAACGACTTAAGACCCTGAGGACATAAACATTCACTCAACAACCTCTACATAAATAGTTTCATATTTTTTATACGTTTTTTTTTTAGTTAAAGGATGAGAACAATGCTAAGGTTGTATGATATTTGTCCTTTAAAATATATTTTTTTTCTCTCTCTTTTTAGTGTCTTGCCTTTAAAAATATACAAAATTGTGTGTAAATAACAACCACAAAACTATAAAAGATATTCATAATACTCATAATGTTTCCCTCACGTGCTAATGGTATACATACACAAAGGAGTGTGTTGTTTGGCAGCGTGCTGAGGTTTCTCCTGGAAAGGCCTGGCTCAGTGTGTGGCCTTGACCAGGGTCCAGGGCCGGTTCGATCTGAGATAAACAGAGTCAAGGCCGCCGCTACTGTACTGTGGAACTCACACCTCAGAATGTCATGTTAAATCTGTGGAAGTGCAGGAAAAAGAGTAACACGGATCTGTTTTACCTCAGGGTGTTTGTAAAATGACCTTAAAATGTCTGTTTTTTTACAGTATGACATGAGTCTGCAGCCTTTGACAGCAAAAATGTTGGTTTGGTTTGGTTCAACGCAAATTAAAATTAGCAAGTGTCTGGATAAAATAAATGAATACACTGCCAAAAATGAGGCCTTGAAAAGCTGGAGCAAATGTCAAATGTGTCTCCTCTTGTATTCTGGTGTATTTTAGTCACTCTACGGATATCAACTTGAACATTTAAAGGTTAAGGGTTATGAGCTGTAACCACAACCAAAACTTACCAAAACATACTGATATTAATCATGTGTCAATGGATTTCAGAGAGGAAGTGGTCAGATTTCAAACCTAAATTATGTTTGCTGTGTGAAAATAAGCTACCCCAGCTCTTAAAAAGAAGAAAATAGTCAGTCACCTCCGAGAGAATTATTTTTTGTTAAGAACAATGAAAACATTTTGTAATTCCTTGAAACACTGTGGTTTTGTTTGTTGAGCGTTAGTCACCACCCTCACTGTGACCTCAGCACAGTTACAGTGTATGTGCAGTATGTTTCATCAGACACTTATCACAGTGAGACCAGTGACGACACACAAGTTGTGGAATACATACAATATGAATAGCACATAATGAAATGTTCTTTCCTGTTCTATATTCCTACAGTGTAATTCCTTATACTTAAATGAAAGCTCAGAGTCACAGTGAAGTCTTGAATGATCCACACCTGGCCCAGAGCTGTAGACCCCTGACCTGTAACAATAACATTTAAAGAGACTAGACCCAGTGTGTTTTACAATATAAATCAATTTCACTCTGCACAGATCTCTTGTTAAATTGAATCTATTATGTTAAATCCACTTGTCAGAGTTTATAACCAACAGTGTTCTCTCATCATTCATTTACCCAGAATTGTATTTGGATCGATTCCTGCATGTTTGAACATTGTAGATTCACACACACTTCACACATGTGGAAGTGTAGTACAGCCAAAAAGTGTGAAACAACTGAAAATATGTCAGATTCTAGGTTCTTTTGCTTTGATTACTGCTTTGCACACTCTTGGCATTCTAACCTCAAATGTTCTTCCAACAGTCTTGAAGGAGTCCCAGAGATGCTTAGCACTTGTTGGCCCTTTTGCCTTCACACTGCAGTTCAGCTCACCCCAAACCATCTGGATTGGGTTCAGGTCTGGTGACTGTGGAGGCCAGCTCTTCACACTCCCTCCTGGTCATTCATTGTTTGGATACCTTCAGTGTGAATCTAAAATGTTCATAATCATGAAAAAATAAAGGAGACTCTTTGAATGAGAAAGTGTGTCCAAACATTTGGCCTATACTGTAGATCAAGATCATTAAAAAGCTAACAGTGTGTTCTGTTTATGTGTTTTGTAAGTATTGTTCTAGTTTCAATGATCATTGGACACAATCTCTGATCACATTTAACCATTGTTCATACAAACCATGTAGTCTACTATTTAAAATGTATTGACCAATTTGTTTTTGTTTTTATCAAGAGGCTGTCCCTGGCTTGAATATCTGTCTTTTATCTATTCCAAGAATTACATTTCATAATCAACAGTAGAGTATTTGGCATTTTTTTTACTCATCATGCAATGCCTTACAAATTATAGAACACCAACTTTACATTAGGCCTGTATACTGTGAGCTTCGTCTCCATCTGTGTGTCTCTCTCTCTCACATACACACACACTCATGCAAACACACGTCATTCACAAGCTTCAGTATAGTTAAAATATCATTACCTCCACTTGACTATACCAGTCTCTGTGTGTTTAATGTGAGTGTGGAGCCGCTGCAGAGACGTGTACACCAGCATCCCCGCCCTCCTGGAGTTCATTCTTCGTTTGGCTTTCATGAATTTGTTGTGGAGGTTCCGCCACTTTTCCCGGCTTACGTTTTCGTCAGTCTCTAACAGACGTGATATCTCATGCCAGGAATCGTTTGCCGTTGATGGTCTTTGTACTCCTTCATGGACGTATTGTATAGATCAGGGCTATTCAACTTTATTTTCCAGAGGGCCAGATTTTACCAACGACCGTGGCTTCTAGGCCGGTTAGTTACACAATACGTCATTGTTTTTGACGATGTACCAAAATATATTTCTGTAGTGATACCAACTATTTTTATTGCTCTACCAAATGTCCGAAATTGGCGTTAATCCACCAAACCTGAACTGGAAGAATCCCCGCATGAAACCAGATTTAAACCAGGACTAAACAAGATGTATAGCAGAATTAAATCAATACTGAAATATTCACATTTGTTGGAGCATATTTTAACTGTCTTCAAACTAAATTTACCAAAACAACAAGAGCCAAGTAGATTGTTTGGCTAAAAATATGAAAAATGCAACATTTTGATCACTTATTGACACATTAAGAAATGGAAGTTTGCCACTATTTCTTGAGTAATTACCCAGAACTAAATCTACAAACAAAAGAAAATATGGTTTTGTAACACTTTGAAAACGAATGAGGGCCGGATCATATCTTTGAAGGGCCGATTTGGCAACCGGGCCTTAAGTTGACTAGGCCTGGTATAGATGTTTGTATTTACGAACACTCAAAAAAATTCGGCATCATCTGTGAAAAGTTCCCGCCCTAAATTCTGCCCGCGAAGATTGACCCACCCACTCTAAAAAACTAGCCAATCAGAGCCGAGCTGCCGCACAGGTCTGCCAAACAAAGGTCGAAAACAAAAGTACGTCATTTTGTCGCAGAGGTGACGCCACTTTGACAACATGACGTCCTTTTGTTCGTACCATTTCTTTCCCAGAAAAAAGCACAGACAGCCAGGCTTCACTCAGCTCATAGTGTGTGCAGAGAGTGTTTTCTGGTCCACGTTCAGTTTCTGTCCAGTCTCCAGTCGCTAAAAGAGCACTGCCACATGAGATAAAACCAAGAAAGAGCGGCACAGGGTGATCGCTGGTCGCTTCTTCTCTTTCTGAATCTCAGAACGGGCCGCAGATGTTTCAGACCAGAAGCCAGGGCGTGCTGGGACCACTTTTCAGCCCAGGAGTTTCCTTCCCCAGACTGGCCCATGTTTCATATGAGAAAATAAAAATGCCTTTATACCGAAACAAAGTATTCAGAAATACTGTATTTATTAAATATAGTGATGTTTTTGAAAAATAGCTTCATACAAAAAGAAAGGGAAAAACATTCAACATTATAAATCCAACACAGTACAACTACACTATCAATAACTTCCTAAGTAATGCACTCGTATCTGCAACATGATTTATGACAGTGTCATTATCCAGCAACATAAGTGTTTCAGGCTATCCTGTGTCCCTTCAACAAGTCGCTGAGCAGACAAGATATCCATTCCCTGTGTTTGTAAGTACTTTGAGAGTGGAGATGTGTGTTTGAAAATCCGAAGAAATATTTCTGCTGTTAGTATCACTTCATATTTTTCAAGGGTGTCCATAAAGCCTTTTGCCTTGGCCCTCAATGTTGGCTTCATTGTTCCATCTCTTACAATATTCTCCAATGTTAGCAGAAGGTCAACATAAAGCGCATCTTGTGGATTGGCATAGATCCAAAAACTTTAGTTAAAGCTTGGTCCTTGACCACCACCTAGTCTCCCCAATTGGGATTAGTCTCCTGTGGCGCTTGTCCTTACTGATGTCCTCCCACATTTGCATTCGCTTATATGATTCTCTGAGAAAGATTGCTATATCATTCAGCAAAGAAAACAGGGATGCACTTTCAATTACACTGCCTGTTGTATCTGATAGCACTAGGTTCAGAACATGTGCATAGCACCAAACATGAATTTGTGTTGGAGAATGCCTGGACAAAAAAGCTGAGAACCCCTGGTAATGTCCTTGCATATTAGCTGCGCCATCTGTTGAGTTACCTACACATTTGCTAATGTCAAGGCTTAGCTTTTGTAGTGTTTCTTTCAACAGTTCAAGCATATATATGCCAGTAGATTTTTCACAATTAACCACACCAATCAAACGCTCATGAATAGTATCTGTCACATATCTTACAATAACAGCACACTGATCTGTTGAGGTGATGTCTTGGGTGGTATCAATTTGGACAGAGAACATACCTGCCTCTCGAACCTCATCTGCAATTGTGTTCTTAATCAATTTGCTAAGAACATCCACAACTTTACCAACTACTTTATTGGACATTAAAGTCACAAGAGAACCTCTTCCCTTTGCCCTACTCTCATGATGCTTTTTACTTTCTTCTATACAGCTGTGGATGTGCTGTTGAATACATGGATCATAGCGACCCAAAAGTAAAAGTAACTCTAAGAAGTTTCCATGATTGACAGCAGTGTTCTCAAGTGTATAAGCAGCTTCTGCTTTACTTCCCCTGTAGCTGAGCCCACATTTCCCAAGGACCTTTATGACATCTACAATCCGCTCCATAACCTGCCGCTTCTTCCTTACTTGTTCTTGACGTATAGATTCTTGTTTTCCTATCAGTAGGCTTTTTACATTGGCATTTATAGAAAACATAAATAAGCATCAGCACTGTCTCTGTGGAGCTTGCTTTTCTCATGCTCCTCTATTCTTTGATGGACATGCTTCCAAGCCTTCATGCCTTGTTTAATAAAAGGACTTTCACTTGAGGCAGGTGCATATGCTAAACAAACTGAACAATGTAATGACTGACTCTTCTCTGAATAAGTCAACCATTTTCTATTTGTACCATGCTTGCTGTGGAAAACCTTTGCAAGGAGGGGCAAATTTTGGGGTTGCTGAGGATGATGATTGAAAAACTTTACAAGGTCTTGGGATTGTGGGCGGACGAAATAATCAAAAGGATCAGTCTCATTTTCACTCTTGCTACCCTCTTCATCTTCCTTTCCCTGGGAATACTTTGCTTTGCTGTTGCTATCACACTGGTCACTGTCTCTTGTCCACTCTCCCTCCCTGTATTTGACTCATCTGTGAAATATGCAAACAAGACAGCTACAAATAGTGAAAAAGATAAGCCACAATAAATAATAACAATAAATACAAATACATAGCCAGGAACACACATGCACTCACACGCGCAAACACACCCACCAGTGGACATGAACATTACACTGTTTTTCACCTACCACCACTCCAGTCAGTAGTGCTCGTCCCTTCCCTAACTGGGATTTCAGGGTTTCATCTGTATTTATTTTCTGGCTTTGCTGCATTGAGGCTAAAAAATTTGCAATAAAAAGTGTTACTAAGAGCATATTTCTACATATAAATATTTTACAAGAATATTTCTTTCTAATAAAATTTAATTTTAATCAACAACGTGTCAATTTTAACTACATCAAGCTAGACTCGTGTCGTGTTGTTGTTTTTTCATTTACCATTTCCCTCCTCTGTATCCGCTTGCCGTCTTGAAAACAACAAGTCCGTTAACTTCGCGCATTTTGCAGCATCCTCTTCTAGCGCCTTCTTTCTTTTTAACCTGGCTTTTTCAGCCCCACCCGGTCTTTTTTTATCCATACCGAACTGCCACTCCTCCGCTGTGAGGAAGGGAGAGCCGTGGAACCGCTTGGCTGGGCTGCTTGAGCTCGCGCTGCTGCTGCTGGGGAATCATTGGACTGTACCAACTATGGAGGGGTGTTCCGCACGTGAAATGGTACATTCAAGCAGCAGCTCACAGCGGTGAGAAGGAGACGCACGAAATAATGCATGAATTAAAAAATATATATATTAAAAAAGCGTGACTGACTTGATATTAACTATATAATATTAACACATATTTGTCACCTGCTACATCTGCAGTTCAAAACGGAAACTTTTTTTTTTTTTTTTTCACCTCAGCGGCGGCCCAAAAGTGGAGCGGCCCACCGGGAAACGTCCCGACTCTCCCGATTACCCAGCACGCCATTGCCAGAAGCTGCTGGGTTTATGGCGGTGAGCACCAAGCAAAGGTATGAGGAAAGCGCACGGAAGAGTCATAGTCAGTAATGTACTTCATTACTGACTATAACGAGTGCATCACAAGCAAACAGAGATCAGGGGTCTCATTTATAAAGCCTACTTACGCACAAAATGAGCCTCGAAAGTACGGAGCAGCTTTTTACGCAAAACTTGGGATTTATAAAAAACATCTTGAACGTGAAACATTACGTATCTCTCCTGCACATTTTGGACGTTGTGTATGTGAGACAGACTTCACTTAAACACAGCTCAGAGACATGAGAGGACGAGAGGACGGCGTGTGTGAGGAACATTTGAAAAGGGCAAATATGACTATATTTAAAACAAAAAAGAACAAAAATTTCAAAGGGCTCATAAAGCTTATGGGTGCGCTCTTGCACGTGCGCTTCATGCTGAATGATCCCGCAGCAGCAGTATCTAGTCTCTATAGTAAACGTTCACTAGACACTGTCTGACCCGCGTTTAGGGAGCACGCGCGTCCCACGCACGAGCCCGCGTCCCACCGTCTTTTCCTCAAGTCGCCGCTTCTTCCCAAACCCCGGACCACAGTGCGAACACTTCCTTTACGCACACAACCCCCGCCTGCATGTGGCTGCAGGCTTTACAAAAGCGATATGACTTTTCTCCCTTTCACGTCTGTTTAACGATCTTTACATCTGCACCAAAGCATTTGTTCCGATAAGTACCAACGTGTTTTCAGTGACAGTGTGTTTTCAGTGACAGTGTGTAAAAGTGTCTCAGAGAAGCAAAGATCACTTTTGAATCCACTTCCCCTGAGCCTGTGTGATGTGTCCAGCTGCAGCGTCTCTCCTCTGCTCCTCCCTCTGTCATTCAACTCACTCATTATCAGCTCATGTTTATTTAAAATCATTTGCGTATCCGTTTATGGTGAGACGGAGGTGTGAAGGGGGCGTGGCCAGAGGCGGGATCCTGGCCGCAGTTTTCTGCTGCTCAGATGGAAAAGAGCGCCTACGGAAGGTTTTATAAATCAGGATAATTTTTCACTCAGGACAAATCTCAGTTTTTTTCGTAGTAGCTTTTCCAAGTAGATATTTACGCACTCTTTTATAAATGAGACCCCTGATCTAAGTGGACACAACCCCGCGCTCGACCCCGGACCCCCCACGCCCATCACATCAGGGCCTGGTGAGTCTGTGAGCCCAGTGAGGAAGGTTGTTGTCTCCGTCCAAAGGTTTATACCAGTTATTACCTGAGCTCTCTGAACATGAGCAAACATCCACACATCACTTTGACACGTCAGAAATCACTATGAGCGAACAAACCAAAGACTGAAAAGATTGGTTGGTCGCAAAACGTTGATGAAATTGTAACTGCTGTATCTGAGCAAGTCTATGCAAATTACAATTTATGTTAATCTGTAACGGAGTGTGTGACTGCGTGTGTGATGTGGTAAGGCTACGTAAGGAATATCAAAATATGGTTGTGATTTAACAGAAGAATCAACAAAGCATCCGACCGTATCAGAGCACACAGTAGACGGCGTTAGTAAGTTATGACTTTGCAGTTTCAGTAGTAAATATGTAATGTTTTAAACTTTAAGCAAATATTGAACTTTTGATTTGTGCGTATTCTGACTGTCGACCTCGTAATCGTTGATATAATGAACAGGAACTGAAAGAATGAAATAGTCTTTTTTAAAAAGATTTATCAAAATACAAACATTATGCTAACATACATAATCAAATACACTCAAGGAAAAAAGAAATGCAACACTCAGTTTTCGGAGTTTTTGGGGGGCAGAATCATATTATTTTGAGATCCGCCTGTTTCATATGAACCCTACATCCATTTCTAATCCTCAGGCCAACTCTTGAGGCGTTTACACATTTTCAAGTCCAATAACACAACCAAACAATAGAGCAACCCCCAAACCAAAAGTGACAGAGTTTCATCAGACTGTCAACAGTTCATATGACCCCCGTTGATCCTGTGATTGCCGCCCATTCTTCCACTAAGTTTGTTCTAAAATCATTGGTCAACCCAGTCAGACAGCTCTCTGTTCTGTGTGATCAGCAGCTGTGAGGGCCGGTCTTAAGATTCTCAGGGACCCCTCACATGTATTGTACCATGTGTTTGAGTGGCTGCCGTCAGGCGCAGGCTGCGTTGTGTCGGTTGTAGGACACAGAGGAGGAAGGCAACCTTCGTGCCTTCAGTTGTCCAGCTTCTTAATGCTGAGCCATCCCTTCTTCAGCACTGTAAAACTGCACTTTAAACATGGGCTCATGTATGTATGTATGTCAGTGTGAATGTTTATGAACATTTTATGTCGAATTTATTATTCTGCATCTCTCTGTCTTTTAATTGCCCCTCGAGGATAAATAAAGTAATTTATTATTATTATTATTATTATAAGCACTAGAGGAACCAGTGGCCTGGTATCGCTCCACAAGACGGCTAATGGTAGAGCTGTGACTCCAAACACCCTGGAGACACAAGACAACACCGTCCAGCTTGGAGCAGCCAATAGCTCCATCCCTCTCTGGTTGGACAATCGTGTGTTTTTGGCTTCATTCTGGTGCCTTTTATAGAGAAGATTTGAAAATTATATTAAAAGTCAACTTAGAATTTCAAACATGAGTTTGTGTAAATAAACGACCCTGTAAGGCACTCTTTATTGTTCTCACAATCAGTCAAGCCAAACCAAGAAATCTTTTCACCTGTCTTCAGCTTAATATGTACTGAAATCATAATGCTAACCCATTTTTCCAAATGTACAAATTTTCTAAGGAATTTTCAAAAATTAAAATGTTGCGTTTCTTTTTTCATTGAGTGTACATGTACATGCACTGATCAAGCAGCCCAGTCTCCGAAGAAAATGTAGATGTACAACAAAATCTATGTTTTCACACCTTTTTTTACATCAATATATAACTAAAAACATTTGGCTGAAGCTACGTGGCAACCTTTTCTTTGGGTTTAACGGGTAAGTCTTAACCTACCTAAACTTACCCATTTTAGTAAAGTTTCCATGGAAGCCAAAGAAAATGTCGCCAGATGGTTTTTAAAAATTAGTGGTTATTTTACATTTTGGGTTTTCGTAACATATTGATAAAAGGTGTGAAAACGTGCTTATTCCATGTTCACCCGGCTTGAACGACTGCGGGCAGAGCTTATTAGACATATATGGGTCATCTTGTAACGGGCCGGGACTTCTAGGTGTGTAAAAACAGTCAACTCTGCCCCTGGTTCTGGCCAGACAACCATCCATACATACATATTGTGGGAAAAGTGATTAAAGTGATTAAAGTTATAATGTATTTATTTTCAACAAGTAATGTACTACAACAGCACTTTTCCTCAGTTATTCTCTCAACTAGGTGGCGTTATCAACAGAAGTGGCGTTATCTCGGAAAAAATCAAAACGCAGAGAAGAAGAATGGTGTAGATCTGCCGTTCAGATCTGCAGGAGGCTTTTTACTACTGACTCAGCCTGGGTAGAACCAAGGCCACACAGGTAGGTTACTAGAAAAGTACCTGCTCCTGGAGAAAAAGGTCTAGTGATAGACATACAACCCATGAACACGTTGGATGCAACGATATGTAAAATCTTTTTGATATTTATGACAATATTACTGAGGGTCCACGGTATTGTGATTATGTTTACAATAATAAACATTCTTTTTTTATCATTCATTGATAAAAAAAAAAAGAATGCTTCAGACAAACATCCTCTCTCATTTTACAGGCTGTAAGATCTTGTGTCTTTGTTTGTTTATTAGAATATTTAGAATTTCATGATTTTTTTTTTTTTTTTCAGATTTTTATCTCTTTATCTCTAAAAATCTGGCCTTCAGACAAACTTAGGAGAAACACTCTGGCCCTAGATAGTGCCATAGACAGGGAATAATGTTGAAATTCGGACACAGCCTTAGTAGTGTTGTGGATTATTTTGGTATTCATGTAGAAAAATGATTAGCTTGAGGGTTGTCTAAGCTCAAAAATATTATTTATTAACAAAAGTACAATTATTCATAATCCAGATCCCATCGTGTCATCCGCATCCAGCTTGACTCGGGAAACATCTCAGCCATCGTCCAGGACACACCCAGATCCAGATCCCATCCACATCCAGCTTGACTCCAGAGACATCACATACACCGCCGAGGGCAGACACGCCTACTGCTCCCAGACACAAACACACCGGCGCCCAGAGAGGACGACCCACGCCTGCACCCACAGACCACGTCCTGGGCCACGGGTGAACCGAAAGTAGACGCCCAGACTTGAGCATACGTGCTGTGCTGTCTGATTCTCACCGATCTCAAAAAACCTAGTTAGAATCAGGTGTACACAGATCGCTGCCTGACTAACTACCACTTGAGCAGACCACGGAGCAAAAACAGAGACTAGGGAGACGAGGAAGGAGAAGGCTTGAGAGGACACTCCAGAATGGAACACTGAGAAAGAAGGCCTTAGCTCATGTAATAGCATGAGCTGAAGAAGCTGAAATAGAAGGAACCATATGGACTGAGATCTCTCTCGCAGCAACAATGACTAGAACCTGGACTCTCTGGTCTATGGATTATGCATAATTGTACATTCGTTAATAAATAATACTTTTGACCTTAGACAACTCTCAAGCTATTCATTTTTCTACATAAACACCAAAGTAATCCAAAACAGCTAGAGTGAAATGAAATAAAGCTGAATGTACAATGCAATACCATTTCTTTTAAATCTGAAAATCATTCCAGATAGTCCCGATTATGCATCCCCAGCGGTCCAGTACCTACAGACAGACAGAGACCTAGTTTACACGTCAATGGTTGGTTCTATGACACATCTTTTCGATTTGGTGTGATACCTTCAGTCTAACCTTCTGCTTGTCAGATAAGACTTGAGGAAAGCTACAGGAGAAGGTTGGCACTACGACCTTGACACACTATTTACACATTTATTCTCTCCGTATAAACCGATAAATCATCCGTCCTTATCGGCTCTAGTGATCCTTAAAGACAGATAACATCCTCGGCTCACGATTGAAGGAAAGGGACAGAGTTATTACTGCTGGCATGTTGTTTACTGCAGAATGAGCGATCCTCCGTCTGACAACAGGAAGGTCTTTGTTTGTCAGGGAAACTCAAATAGAAAGTTTTTAGAGGGCACATACTCGGTCAGTGCATCAGCGTCTTCACAGCTAATGCTTCTGAATGTCTTAAAGTGCATAGGGCAGCTTCTAATTGGAACTTACTTTAGTACCTAATGTAAATATAAAGACATTTTACATCAATCTAGAAAAGGTTTGGGAGGTGCTCAAACTTTTCAGCACCGGGGCACTCTTAAATGTACTTGCTTCTTAGAAAAGGCACCCCTTACATTTTTATTTTAAATAGTCTATGTCTTTACCTTTTTTGTATTTAGATTTTTTTTTAATTATTGAGGCTTGCAAACACTGCAAAATTAACAATTTCTTCTTAGTTTTTTTTTTTATATATATAATTTAAGGGGGGTCTGGGGGGCCTCCCACAGGAAATTTTTGAGAAATCCAAAGCAATTTTCTGTATTCTGGTTGCTAAAAGCCAAGCTATGGCGATGACAAATGTGTGAAGTGTGTAGTTAAAGCTGAGGTAGCTGATTTTTACACCGCAAACACAATTTAGGTTTTAATTCTGGCAACTTCCTCTCATAAATCCTTCAGCACGTCAGTAATAGTTGACATGTATTCATTTTGGTTGCATTTATGACTTATAAATGTCTTTATAAAAACAACAAAGTGAAACTGGAGAGGACCACCCAAGCACAGCCAATCAGAGAGTAGGATTCAGCTCCTGATTAGAACTAATATTCTTTTTTATTCAGTTCAGACAGTATACAGAAGTCTCATTTTTTCAATAAGTGTTGTATTTTCTATAAACTTTTCAGTGGGAAGCACAAAGTTTACTAATTTACAGCTAAAAAAGTTAGCAACCCCAGGTTTAATATTGATCAAAACTTGATCAAAATTCCATAAAACATCCTTGTCCAATCAGATTAGCTTATTTTCAGCTGCTGGTACAAAGTCCCGCCTCTTCTGGTGCAATCTCAGGCAGATTTAAAGTCACACCGGCTGCTTCCATTGAATCTAACATAAGAGCGTTTTTTTTTCAGCCTTACAATGCAAACTATACGCGACCTGTGGGTGCTGCACCTCGCGTCACGTCATGTGCGCGGCAACGCAAGGGCACATTCATCTGTCAGACAGAGCAGTCAATACAGCTAGTGCTAGTGACCCAACTCAGAATATTCGTCACCCAAAAAAGCTCTTTTTACTGCCACGGCCCCCGAGACCAAAGATTAACACCAGACAAGTTACAACAATTTGAATCAGGTTGAATGTATAATCGTATATTTTTGCCAAGTTGTGTTTGTTGGACTCAGAGTTGTGTATTGCAGGTTAATGACTTCTAGTGGTGTAAAATGATATTATATTGATTGATTACAAATATAATTGTGGACATTGGGCTTTGATAACTGGTAATGTATTGACAATAGAACCCCCAAAGAAACTGGTCAGGAGCCACAACTGGTGCCAGGGCCGGTCTAGCATCATTTAGGCACGAGCAATAAGGTAAAGGGGACGGAACATGAGGCAAAATGGTGAATGTGTAACAAAATATATTTCAAAGTCAATCTAGCAAAAATAAACTGCAAAACCCGACAAAGGCGTGGCGTGGACCCACAGGCCACTGGTCTTTTTATAGTGCGCTGTTTGCTGGGTGGGACCTGCAAGAAGGACGGGTGGAGGAAAATACACCAAACACTGGGCTATTTTAGATGCTATTTTCTTATTGCATGATTGTATTATTCTTGAAGACGTCTGGCAAAATTATTTTAAAACCGAGGCACCAACCCAAAATCTACTATAGGTCCGCCCCTATAAACCTGGCATTCAGAAGGTGTATGATCAAAACCCTGCAGATGCTGAAAGTTTTGTCAGGACAGGACTTCAGTTTTATTTTACCTTATTGCAAAAGTAAAAGGCAATTTTGCTCAAATTAAGAGCCAATACGAAGCCCCAATTTAGTAGAACATCATTGGGAGTTCAAGACGCTCCTTTGGGATGAGAGAGAGGACACAAGAAGAACTGAGGCAAATAGCCCGCTCTGATGGGTGCTTAGTGCTGCTGGATGATCACATATGACCAGCCTTTATTTAAAACATTCTATCAAACTCAACAATTCCCAGCAGCATCCTGGAGAACCTCTGTTCTAAACTATTAATATCACACTAAGGCAGGCCTCAACGTAAGGCCTGAGGGTCAAATTGGCATTACAGAAGTCTGATCAGCCCCCAAACCATCTTCTTAATATTGTATATATATGACATTTCTCTGTCTCCAAGGTTACTTTGGGGCTATAACCTGTTATCTTAGATGTTTTCTCAATTTTTATTTTAAGTCTATGAAGTAGTCGTGTTAACTCTTTCAGTACCAGCCCTGTTCTCATTTTGACCCTCCTTCCCTGCCAGGTCTTTTTACTCATTTTAAACAATATTCACAGCTCCACAAAAAACTATGAGCAATGGAATTATAACATGTTGAACATCAAACTAGTAAAAAACAGATACTGTATGTTTTTGGTTATTTGAGATTGGCTCGTGGACTTAACCGGTCGAAGGGCCTGATTGGAGGTCATGAGGGCGGCTTGCGTCGCTTCTATTTACTCTAAATCCAGTGCCTGCTCTGGCACTTTTGGTGCTCTAGCATGTGGAGGCGCAAATGTTTCTGAATGAGTCAAAGAGCCACAGTCAAACCAACCAAGAGTGGCATGCAGCTCACGAGCCTCGGGGATGATCACCCCTGGCTTAGTTAGTGTTCTCTTCAAACTGCGTCCAGGGTTTTGTGCTTTTGTCTCTCACTGTGATTTTAAACTTTCAGCACTTATCCATTGCTTTTTTAGTGCTTACACAAAGTCTTTTTTTATGATTTTATCTTTATATGTTGCGTAATGCTTTGCTGTGTGTGCTCTATAAATAAAGATTATGAATTCTTACATTTGATCAGAGAACAGAGCCGGCCAGTCAAAAACATGTTTATTCAGTTGTAATGGGTTCACCTCGCTCCGTATTCAGTGGAGCGCAGAGACTTGATCGAATCGGATTGAATGAACATGCAGCCCGTTGTGCAGTGAAAGAAAAGCAGGTCTGACACTGAAACATGAAAGCATTGTGAAAAGTTTTAATGGAGTAAACTTCCCCTTTATTGGACCATACCAATGCACGACACCAGGGCTTAATTTAATCCATAATTCGGCTACTTTGGATCTGGAAAATACACACAATCCATCAAGTTCAACATGGTAAATCATGAGCTCATACATAGACAGAGCCAGAGGAGCAGCCATCTAACCTTGCTAACCACTCCACTAGAAATGTGGGTCATTATTTACAAATGGTTTTCTGAAACATTTCTGATCAAAAACTCAAAGCTCCAACTGTCCATGAATGCACTTAGACCTGGGGTGGGCCGTGTTCAAATCCAAGCAAATTGTAGAGGGCCAGACTGCAATCATAGGTGTAAAAAAAATCTATTTTTATTTGATCAAAAATACATATCCAGTCTTCCTTAAAATTACTTGAATTCAGAATTATACAAGGGGGCCACCAGTACGAGGGCGGTCGTTAGAGGAACCAGTGGCCTGGTATCGCTCCACAAGACGACTAAAGGTAGAGCAGTGACTACAAACACCCTGGAGACACAAGACAACACCGTGCAGCTTGGAGCAGCCAATAGCTCCATCCCTCTCTGGTTGGACAATCGTTTCATCGTGAAGAAGTGTGTTTTTGGCTTCATTCTGGTGCCTTTTATAGAGAAGACTTGAGCACAGTTAACCAGCGGTAAAAGTCAACTCTGAGTTTCAAACATGAGTTTGTGTGAATTAGGGCTAGGCGATTAATCGAATTAATTCGATTAATTCGGAACTTTGAAAATCGATGATGTGAAAAATAGCCAAATCGTAAAATCGAGCTCAGTCCGTTGTGATCCAGCTGCGCGCCCTGGACCTTCAGCGGCTTTGTAGTCTCCCTCGACAGAAACCTTGTGCCTGTTTAGCGGACCTTTTAATCACTTAAGAACAGCCACGAGTAACCTCCCGGTGGTGGTGTATATAGCTTAATCTCTACAAGTTACGAGTTTGTTATTTCTCCGCGGGTGAGTCGGCCGCTTTCAGCGCTTTAGACTCGCGGTAAATTTCTATGAAAGTCCCGCGGTAAAAATAGCGTCTTTTTGATTTGCCTTTGCTGTTACACGAGCTGCTACTGTGCTTTTTCTCTGATAAAGTTAAAAGCAGTCTACAGCGTCTCTCTCCCATGCTCTCTCCAAAGCAGCAGCCAGCAGGCTCCGCCCCTTTCCCCTCCGTGTGTGAGTAACCATGGCGACACAGTTTGAGTGACAGGACAGAATATACAGACAGACATAAGCTACCACAGCAGCGTTTAGCGTTGGATGATACAGTGTACAGTATGTTGTTTGAACGTGTGGAAGGAGAGGAGTTTCACCCACTGTTGCAGCTTACACTTCATTTAACAAGCTGTTTATAGCATTTGAAGCAGACGTTTGGTTAAGAGCAAGGGAGACGAACACACTTAAAACTTTTAGATATGAAACGACAAAATCATAATGATGATCTTAACAGGGCCTAATAGATGCACATGCTAATAACAGTAGGCCAGGCCTATGCATTAGATGCAGCAGCAAACACTTATTAGTTTTAATATGACTTAAAACAAGTTAATCTCATTGGCTCATTCTTTATAGATGCTTTAAAATATTATGAGCTCATAATAAAAAGCGGCTGTCATCGATGACGTCGAATAAAATCGATTAAAATCGAAATCGTCCAAAGTGGTCCAAAAAATCGAGATTTTATTTTTTGGCCATATCGCCCAGCCCTAGTGTGAATAAACAACCCTGTAATGCACTCTTTATATTTCTCACAATCAGTCAAGCCAAACCAAGAAATCTGTTCACCTGTCTTCAGCTTACTATGGACTCAAATCATGATGTAACCCATTTTCCAAAATTCTAAAGAATTTTCGAAAATTTTAATTTTGCGTTTTTATTTTCCTGGAGTGTTTATTTCATTGGTTTTAAAGTATTTCTGACAAGGGAATTTGGCTGAAAATAGGAACATACATTTATCAATAAGGAAAATAAAATGTTCTTAACTCAATTTTGCTCAATTGAGTAAGAAGTAATGTTTCAAACAAGACAAAAACAGACTGACACAAGGAAAATATTCAGGGTGTATGAATAGATAGTTCTTACAATTGACAATATTTCTCAAATTAGACTAAAAGTCTGGGGTGTTGGTAGATAATGCGCTATTTTATAAATTATCTTGCTAATTTAAAATGATCTTTATAAAATGTGCCACAGTTTGCCCAGATCTGACCTAGACACTATGATACACTATGTTCGTCTGAAGGGGTATTTATCTCTGACAAATTATCTTGACTCAAAATACAAAAAAGTTTGCACACGTATGATCATTTTAGCAAAATACAATCACTTTGAGGTTCTGGTTTTATAATTCAACATTTCCCATCTGGCAACACAAAGTTGGACTTTCTGCAGAATATACAGACAGACATAAGCTACCACAGCAGCGTTTAGCGTTGGATGATACAGTGTACAGTATGTGTTTGAACGTGTGGAAGGAGAGGAGTTTCACCCACTGTTGCAGCTTACACTTCATTTAACAAGCTGTTATAGCATTTGAAGCAGACGTTGTGTAGCATGTATGTTGCACTAGCTAATGTACTGGGTTAGTAAAAGCTAGGTAACAATGCCTTAATAACTAAGGTTATGAATTTGAATAGGCTAGGTCAGAAGAAATAGTGTTCGGCTCTGGGAGTGGAGGAAGAGACTGAGACTGAAACAAGATATTTAAGTTTGCTAATTACATATATTGTGATGACAGATAAGACAAAACAGAACAATGACGATGACAAATGGCCATTAGTATTTACAATCCAAGTTCTGAAAAATGTACATTCAATATTTCTCTTATTGCACATTTCCTGACTTCTATGAAAGTGCTTTATGCAAGAGTTCAGTTGTCCCGATACCATAGACCTTAAGTGTCCTTTACAGTTCAATTTCTGAGTGGCCACGGGCAGTGGTCACGAACCGCGATCAATCGGGACAAAACAGTTCAAAAAAGTTCAAGGGCGGCTACAGGAGCCTCCTACTGGCCCAACCAGAGCAGGAGAGGTTCCTGAGACAGAAATCCTGGCTTGAGTAGAGAACTGGTGCAGGCGTGTTGCCTTGGGTTCACTTAGGCTCAGATCCTTAGCTCGCCATCCGATCTGGTCTGTATATAAAACAGGACCAGCAATAAATCATGTGCACATCATAATCAAGTTTCAATCTAGGATCCTATCAATAATTCAAATCAATAAAGCAATCAATCAAGTATCAGTGATTAACTAATACAAAGTGCTTCATAATCAATCATCAATGTATCAATATCAGTGTTAAATATTGTACTTCAGAATAAATATCAAAATAGTTCATATCAAGAATAAATAACATTAGCAAATATAGTTATTCCTGTTCAATATTCATGTTCAAGTGTTAAAATATTGCATAGACAACATATTAAAGTGTCAACAGTAGTTACTCTTTTAAGTGCATGAAGTGCAATGAATGAACTGCATTGGAATCAACAAGCTTCAAACAAATGCTCAGTTTGGGCATTAAAGTGCTTCGAATTTCAACCAAAAGTCATACATCAATCAACAATAAGTTAATAAAGACTCGACATTAATTGCACTTCATTTGATAAAATACTTTTTGAGAAAACGGCAGAAAAGACAATGCTAACCGCCCCATTCAAACTAAAGGGGTCGGCTAGGCTAGGCTAACCCATTCATCTGAATGAGAGGCTAAGCTACATGTTAGCGCACTCACCAATTTCGTAGTTTCTAGCGGACTCGCGCTCGTTTGGTTAGTGGTCTGGGCCCGGTAGTCAGCTCCTAAAGTTCCGACATTAAATGCATTTGATGAAATAACAGAAAAAGCGAAATATGCGATGAGAAGTTACTTTAACCCACCTGTAGCATGTCACCCGAAAATCATCCCCTCGCTCTAGCAGCGCATTTAACTTCCGGTTTATATAGACTGTGACTGGCGGCGCACAGTCACATGACTGCGTCAACAACGTGATGACGTAATAGTAAAGTTCACATTATATTTAATATAAAAAGAGGGAGAAACGGCTTTTGAGGCAAGATTTCACCTGGTTACATTTGGTTAAGAGCAAGGGTTTTCAATCTGTGGATAAGAGTCCAGAATGTGCATGGTTAGTCCCGCAGAACAAATCACTTTGCTCATTTAAAGATTAACTTCAATGTTCAGAATAAATGCGGGAAGTTTGATATTAAAGTGTAAGAGAAACAAATGTCTGTTTCACCTGGACATTATTATTTATCAGGAGACTACAGTTACTGGGTTTTATCAGCATGTTAAAGGCAAAAGTAAAGCACGTTTTTGTCATTTAGATTTCTTGGTTGCCCTAAATAAATAACAAAAATATAATAGAGGTATTATTAAACAATGTCACTTTCCACTCTACTGCTCATGTCGTCTGCAGAAAGTCCGAAAAGTTGGCTGTGGAAACTTCTTTGATTAAAACAGCAAAACAAGATGAGGACATCGATCCGTGTACGTCGCGGCCATTTCATTTTTGATTTGAAATAGAAAATTAAAAATCCGAAAACGACCATTCCCGTTTTCCAATTTAAAAATTAGGTAAAAATCAGGACATATTCGTTTTTTTAAGTATTTGAGTAAAACGAAAATCGGAAAACGGAAAAAAACGAAAAACGGCTGTTATTTGATTTTGGATTTCGAATTTTGCAAGCTACAGGTAATTGTACCGGGGCTTGGTCTCTCTCTTCCCCGGGAAAATAATGCTGTGATCCGGTACGGAACAGAGCCAATCTACGGCCCCGCGCTCCAGGTAAAGTGCCCGAGGTTTAAGCTCTCACTTCCCCGGAAAAGGAGCGTTATGACTGGGGAGGAGCAGTGCCGTGTACCGCTCCGAGCTCCGGGGAACACGTCTGAGGAAACGTTTATCACTGCCTCTGTGGCCCGCGTATGCAGATCCCATCCCTATCTGGAAGTGTTTACCAGCCTCTCGCTTGTCCTCACGCAACCAAAGCGTGCGCTTCACAACCGGCTCCAGTGGATCTCTTGGCACAGCCAAGCGCACAGCCAAGACGCGCAAAGGAGCTACCGTGGGAACTTTTGGCACCGCTCTGAGCTCCAGAGCACAAGCTCATGGGCAGTCTTTCGCTTCTCCTGTGGACAGAGCACTATGACAGGGAAAGTGTTCGCTTCACCGTGTCCGCAGACAGGTAAGGGACACCGTGAGCCCGTGGACACGCAGTCAGTTTATGCAGAACGCACATTACCAACAGGTTTGCGCGCCGTCTACACACACTCACACGCCGAAAAGACTTCCACATGTGTGGCTAAAACTGAGTGTTGAAGACTGTGCCAAAGGTTGTGCCTCCTTGCGTGAGGACAAGCGAGAAGCTGGTTGAATACTTCCAGACGGGGTAGACGGAACATGCATGTACACAGGCCAGAGGCAGTGATAAACTTTTCCTTTTTATCAGGCTTGTTACCAAGAGCTCGGAGCGGCAGACGGCACTGCTCCTCCGAAGTCACAACGCTCCTTTTCTGGGGAAGTGAGAGCTTAAACCTCGGGCACTTTACCTGGAGCGCGGGGCCGTAGATTGGCTCTGTTCCGTACCGGATCACAGCACTCTTTTCCTGGGGAAGAGAGAGACCAAGCCTCGGTACATTTCCTGGAGCTTGCAAAATTCGAAATCCAAAATCAAATAACGGCCGTTTTTCGTTTTCCGTTTTTTGTTTTAATCAGATACGGGAAACGGTCGTTTTCCGATTTTTAATTTTCTATTTCAAATCGAAAATCAAATGGCCGCGATTTGATTTTCGATTTGAAATAGGGCATTCAAAATCGGAACACGACCGTTTCCCGTTTTCATTATGAAAATTAAGTCAAAAATCGGGACAGGTTTGTTTTTTTAAATGTTTGATAAAAACAAAAATCAGAAAACGAAAAACGGACGTTATTTGATTTTGGATTTTCAATTTGGCAAAGAGTGCTGTGATCCGGGTAGAAACAAAGCTAATGTGCGGCCCGGAGCTCCGCGTAAAGTGCCCAATGCTTGGTCTCTCACTTCCCCGGAAAGCAGTGCGTTGTGACTGGGGAGGAGCTGGGCTGATCTACCGCTTCGAGCTGCGTCAAACGAGCCCCTAACCTCACCTGTGTGTGGAGCACCGTGGCCCGTGTACACCCAGAGCCCGTCTCAGCCTGTCTGGAAGTTTTCATCCAAGCTTCTCGCTTGTCCCCACACAACCAACGCGTGCGCAGCTTGTGGCTTCACCCAGGCTGTGCGCCACACCGGGCGCTGGAGATCAGTGGATACAAACGGTGCCAAGCGCACAGCCAATTCTTACCTGGTTCTCTGTGTGCTTCCAAAAAAATCAGTAAATCAGTTTTTTAGCCTGTAGACATCTTTAGCATTCATTTAATTTACACTGTGTGCTTGGATGGGATAACAAATACCACCCCCTGGAACAGCCTGTGCATTAAAGGTGCACTGTGTGACTGTTAATCATGTTTTTTTATTGTTTATTGCATTAAAAAAATAATAATAAATCGGCATCTTTACTTTGAACAGGCTTGCATGACCCCAGGAAGATCTGTTATTTGTTCAAGAGGAGGTACGCTCATGTTTTTTTTTTCTATGGAAGGAGTGGTCAAGAAGAGACAAGTCCAAGTCAAGTCCCGAGTCCAAAAGTGAAGACAAGTCCAAGTTAAGTCCCGAGTCAAAGAGAGACAAGTCCAAGTCAAAAGAGAGACAAGTCCCAAGTCAAGTCCCAAGTCCCAACAGAGAGACAAGTCCAAGTCAAGTCCCAAGTCAAAGAGAGACAAGTCCAAGTCAAGTCCCAAGTCAAAGAGAGACAAGTCCAAGTCAAGTCAAAGTCAAAGAGAGACAAGTCCAAGTCAAGTCCCAAGTCAAAGAGAGACAAGTCCAAGTCAAGTCCCAAGTCAAAGAGAGACAAGTCCAAATCAAAGTCCCAAGTCAAAGAGAGACAAGTCCAAGTCAAGTCGGGCCAAGTTCATAGAGGCACAAAACAGAACATCAGAACCGGCCACAACCATGATGGGGAGCCAACCAAACAGACACACAACAAAGAACCAATGGTCACNTTGTATTATGAGATTATTTGGCCTGGTTTGCCTTTATGAAAGTATTGCGCGCCGCCTGGACCAGAGCGGATACATTGTCCTTCTCATTTGTTCATTCAGCTATCGAAAGGCTGAGCGCTAACTCTAAAATCGACCACTCCTCCCAAGAATCTTCTGTACAGGAATCGTATGTCGCGTTGTTTGGCCTCGCGTGCCGTAGCCCGGTGTCTTCCGTTCGTCACAGGCCTTACAGACTCAGTCGAATGTGTGCTGAACAAGTCCGGTGTTGTCGAGCTACTTCGCGCCTGCGATTCTTACGTCCATCAAAAGGGCTACTGTATTGTTAAAACCCGGTTCCGAGCCTGGCGTCACTCCCTCCCGTCCGAGTTTAGCGGTCCCGTGCGGGCTTTCGGGCGTCGCGCGCCGGTCTCGCGGTGTGCCGCTCCCAGTCCTCGGTGTTGGGAGGGCGGGCGTCGGGGCGGTCCGGCTGCCGCTCTTGTCCAGTGTGCCGGCGCGCAGTTCGGGTTCCCTGGGCTCCAGCGCAGTTACCGCAGATCTGTGCAAGTCACGCGCGGAGGCGGCTCACTTGGGGTTGCACACTCCACTCACTTTCTTCTGGTCTGTTCCCTGGTGTCTTCCTGTCTCCTGTTGCGAACCTGTCTGTCTCCAAGCCGCGGGGCTCGGCTGCGGACCGCCATCCGTTTCGGCGCGTGATTTTTGCGCGGCCGTCTCCTACTGCTGGTGTGGGGCATTGTGCCGCTGGCAGCGGGTTGTAGCGGGGCGGTTCGGGCCCTGTTTTCCCTCCCTTGTTCCGGTTGTTACTGTGAATAGCCCGCCCCCCCGGCTTTGGATCTGGTTTTTTGTCACTTTTTGTGTTATCCCAGTCTGCGGGGCCGCGTGGTCAGTGTCTGCGTACGCGCTTGCGCTGAGGAGGGACGACGCTCAAATTGAATCGTTTGGACTCTCGCGTTTGAACGTAGGAAGTACTGATGAGGATCGAGTGGCAAGACAAAGTCATCCCTGTTTGCTAAGTAGCCCTGGTGCATAACGCAAAATTTCCTTATACTCCTCAGAACTTGGGGTTAGTAACTGACACCCTAGGCCACCAAAAGACTATGAGGCTCTGATGTTCGAATTGACATAGAGGAGCCAGTAGTTCAAGACGATGTGTTCCCGTCTTCGTAGTATAGGGGTGCTAATGGTGTAGACTAGCTCGGTGTTTTATTTTGAATCCAATCTGATTTATTGGGTGTAGGATAAGTGTGAATACTTTGTCATTTTGCGTTTTATAACGAGTTCCACGGGGGATATATGCCGTAATTGAGTACTTTACGGCCGTAGGAGGCCTGTGCCGTTTTAAGCCACAGGTAAACTGGTACTTAAACACAACTTAGCTTTAATACTGGGGAGTGCACTTTGAGCTGCCATAGTAAAATTACATGTGTCATATTTTGGACTTCTTAGCCAATGGGAAGGGTGAGTCAGACTATTTTCAGGCGTGAAACAGTTTTGTTTGGCTGTGTTTCTGCACCATAAGCTCTCACACCAGCTTTAAAAAAAGAGGTAGAGATAACAGATTGATTGTTCGTGTTGCCGCACTACGACTTGAGAGATTTATTTGTTTTTGTTAAAGAATATAGTCAAGATGTGCTTGAACATTTTGTAAGTTTTGAAAGACCATGTGGTCGTTTTTGTTGACGAGACCCAGGGCTTATCTGCTATGTTTTAGTTGGGAAAGCAGATACCTCCTGTGATACATAATTTACAAGTATTTTTTACGGAATTCCACCCACAGTTTCAGTGTGGACCCTGTGTGTCCATGGTTTGTCTGTGTGAGATGGAATTAGATATGTGGCTCCGATTATCGATAAGGAGAGACACACACAAGTTTAAGTGAATACACCCAAGGTCAGCAGACGGAGGGAATAACATAGTCCAAACGAAGATAAAGTTACAAAAACCAAGATAGAAGACGTCAGAATTGAAACAGAGAACCAAGTTGTAGTGTTAATACATACATTTCCACTTAGTACGCTGAAAACATAAAAGCGCGGGCAGCTCCTTTCCTATGAAACTAGTCTCTCTTGTTTTTCGCTGCTTGGCTCCTTCCTCCTAGTTCTGAGGGTACGTTAAGCTTATCTACAGTTGTGAATTTCTTATGTAGGGACTTAAATGGAAGCAGGTTTTTTTCATAGTCACATAGTGAAGTGGTCTTGAATGAAGGGACTGGGGACACACGGCCGGACAGGAGGTGTAGAACTGATGGGTAAAATAACAGTTAGTGAAAGAGGAAGGGCTAGAATAGCGCAGTGTGTTTTACAATATAGTCATTTCACTCTGGGCAACGATATCTCTTCTTGTTAAATTGAATCTATTATGTTAAATCCACTTGTCAGAGTTTATAACCAACAGTGTTCTCTCATCATTCATTTACCCAGAATTGTATTTGGATCGATTCCTGCATGTTTGAACATTGTAGATTCACACACACTTCACACATGTGGAAGTGTAGTACAGCCAAAAAGTGTGAAACAACTGAAAATATGTCAGATTCTAGGTTCTTTTGCTTTGATTACTGCTTTGCACACTCTTGGCATTCTAACCTCAAATGTTCTTCCAACAGTCTTGAAGGAGTCCCAGAGATGCTTAGCACTTGTTGGCCCTTTTGCCTTCACACTGCAGTTCAGCTCACCCCAAACCATCTGGATTGGGTTCAGGTCTGGTGACTGTGGAGGCCAGCTCTTCACACTCCCTCCTGGTCATTCATTGTTTGGATACCTTCAGTGTGAATCTAAATGTTCATAATCATGAAAAAATAAAGGAGACTCTTTGAATGAGAAAGTGTGTCCAAACATTTGGCCTATACTGTAGATCAAGATCATTAAAAAGCTAACAGTGTGTTCTGTTTATGTGTTTTGTAAGTATTGTTCTAGTTTCAATGATCATTGGACACAATCTCTGATCACATTTAACCATTGTTCATACAAACCATGTAGTCTACTATTTAAAATGTATTGACCAATTTGTTTTTGTTTTTATCAAGAGGCTGTCCCTGGCTTGAATATCTGTCTTTTATCTATTCCAAGAATTACATTTCATAATCAACAGTAGAGTATTTGGCATTTTTTTTACTCATCATGCAATGCCTTACAAATTATAGAACACCAACTTTACATTAGGCCTGTATACTGTGAGCTTCGTCTCCATCTGTGTGTCTCTCTCTCTCACATACACACACACTCATGCAAACACACGTCATTCACAAGCTTCAGTATAGTTAAAATATCATTACCTCCACTTGACTATACCAGTCTCTGTGTGTTTAATGTGAGTGTGGAGCCGCTGCAGAGACGTGTACACCAGCATCCCCGCCCCTCCTGGAGTTCATTCTTCGTTTGGCTTTCATGAATTTGTTGTGGAGGTTCCGCCACTTTCCCGGCTTACGTTTTCGTCAGTCTCTAACAGACGTGATATCTCATGCCAGGAATCGTTTGCCGTTTGATGGTCTTTGTACTCCTTCATGGACGTATTGTATAGATCAGGGCTATTCAACTTTATTTTCCAGAGGGCCAGATTTTACCAACGACCGTGGCTTCTAGGCCGGTTAGTTACACAATACGTCATTGTTTTTGACGATGTACCAAAATATATTTCTGTAGTGATACCAACTATTTTTATTGCTCTACCAAATGTCCGAAATTGGCGTTAATCCACCAAACCTGAACTGGAAGAATCCCCGCATGAAACCAGATTTAAACCAGGACTAAACAAGATGTATAGCAGAATTAAATCAATACTGAAATATTCACATTTGTTGGAGCATATTTTAACTGTCTTCAAACTAAATTTACCAAAACAACAAGAGCCAAGTAGATTGTTTGCTAAAAATATGAAAAATGCAACATTTTGATCACTTATTGACACATTAAGAAATGGAAGTTTGCCACTATTTCTTGAGTAATTACCCAGAACTAAATCTACAAACAAAAGAAAATATGGTTTTGTAACACTTTGAAAACGAATGAGGGCCGGATCATATCTTTGAAGGGCCGATTTGGCAACCGGGCCTTAACCCTTTGGGCGCCAAGGTTTTTTTCAGTGGAAATGCGGTTTTTACTCTCCAACTTTCCAAAGGCTGTAGCTTAAATATATTTAAGATAGAGCTCTACTATAAATTGGGAAAGTGTTAGGTATTAATCAAAGATTATAAATATGGTAATATATTGTATATATGTAGAAAATTATTTATGTTATGCCCTTATTATTGCATGTTTTTTTAGACCGCTAAATAAGATTGTTTTTTGACAGTAAAAACAGGGAGATATACATGCTTTATTATTTATTTTTTCATTTTTTTAGAGGAATAATGAATTAGAAATAGCACCAATAAGACTAAACTCTCTTCCCGCCTCCTCCCCCTGCTAACCTCCGCGGTGCGTCCTGCCGCTCTCCCCCGCCTCCTCGCACTGATGCCGGGGGGGACTTTGCGGGCGCGCGGTGGCGTTTACCTCCGTAACCACTCTCCCCCTCCTTCTAGAACCTACATACTATCCTGCCCCATGTGCTACATGTGTTTTGTAACAGGAAAGTTTGTTTCGGATCAGTTCGCGCTGTTATTTGTTCCTCCAAGCGGACGCCCGGAGCGGCTGCGTGGCTCTACCGCAGCTGAGATCAGCGCGCCCATTCTCACTCTCACTCCCGCTCTCATCGTCTGAGAACGTGATCACAACGTGAATCTGCAGTATCAGGCTCAAAACCTCCGCTCTAGTGGACGTTTTCACCAGTATTGCCTCGTTGAAAGTCGGACCAGCGCTCCCTCGCTTCGTCTCCCTCTCGCCTCACTTCACACACAGCTGACTTAAAAAAGCAGCCCCTTTGACCCGCCCTCGTTGAGTTTTGTCCAATAGGAACCTATGATAATTTTGGGCTTAAAAGAAAGCTCTGGATGTCGGCCATCTACTGGAAGCATGTAGAAACAGTGTTTTTGATTTTAACGGTTAAGTTACGTGTCGCAATATTGCGACAGTGGCGCCCAGAGGGTTAAGTTGACTAGGCCTGGTATAGATGTTTGTATTTACGAACACTCAAAAAAATTCGGCATCATCTGTGAAAAGTTCCCGACCTAAATGCTGCCCGCGAAGATTGACCCACCCACTCTAAAAAACTAGCCAATCAGAGCCGAGCTGCCGCACAGGTCTGCCAAACAAAGGTCGAAAACAAAAGTACGTCATTTTGTCGCAGAGGTGACGCCACTTTGACAACATGACGTCCTTTTGTTCATACCATTTCTTTTCCCAGAAAAAAGCACAGACAGCCAGGCTTCACTCAGCTCATGTAGTGTGTGCAGAGAGTGTTTTCTGGTCCACGTTCAGTTTCTGTCCAGTCTCCAGTCGCTAAAGAGCACTGCCACATGAGATAAAACCAAGAAAGAGCGGCACAGGGTGATCGTGGTCGCTTCTTCTCTTTCTGAATCTCAGAACGGGCCGCAGATGTTTCAGACCAGAAGCTGCTGGGTTTATGGCGGTGAGCACCAAGCAAAGGTATGAGGAAGAGCGCACGGAAGAGTCATAGTCAGTAATGTACTTCATTACTGACTATAACGAGTGCATCACAAGCAAACAGAGATCAGGGGTCTCATTTATAAAGCCTACTTACGCACAAAATGAGCCTCGAAAAGTACGGAGCAGCTTTTACGCAAAACTTGGGATTTATAAAAAACATCTGAACGTGAAACATTACGTATCTCTCCGCACATTTTGGACGTTGTGTATGTGAGACAGACTTCACTTAAACACAGCTCAGAGACTGAGAGGACGAGAGGACGGCGTGTGTGAGGAACATTTGAAAGGGCAATATGACTATATTTAAAACAAAAAAGAACAAATTTCAAAGCGCTCATAAAGCTTATGGGTGCGCTCTTGCACGTGCGCTTCATGCTGAATGATCCGCAGCAGCAGTATCTAGTCTCTATAGTAAACGTTCACTAGACACAGTCTGACCCGCATTTAGGGAGCACGCATGTCACACGCACGAGCTCATGTCCACCGTCTTTCCTCAAGTCGCCGCTTCTTCCCAAACCCCGGACCACAGCGCGAACACGTCCTTTACGCATGGAAACCCCGCCTGCATGTGGCTGCAGGCTTTACAAAAGCGATATGACTTTTCCCTTTCACGTCTGTTTAACGATCTTTACATCTGCACCAAAGCATTTGTTCCGATAAAGTACCAACGTGTTTCAGTGACAGTGTGTTTTCAATGACAGTGTGTAAAGTGTCTCAGAAGCAAAGATCACTCTTGAATCCACTTCCCTGAGTCGTGTGATGTGTCCTGCTGCAGCCTCTCTCCTCTGCTCCTCCTCTGTCATTCAAACTCACTCATTATCAGCTCATGTTTATTTAAAAATCATTTGCGTATCCATTTATGGTGAGACGGAGGTGTGAAGGGGGCGTGGCCAGAGGCGGGATCCTGGCCGCAGTTTTCTGCTGCTCAGATGGAAAAGAGCGCTACGGAAGTTTTATAAATCAGGATAATTTTCACTCAGGACAAATCTCAGTTTTTTTCGTAGTAGCTTTTCCAAGTAGATATTTACGCACTCTTTTATAATGAGACCCCTGATCTAAGTGGACACAACCCCGCGCTCGACCCCGGACCCCCACGCCCATCACATCAGGGCCTGGTGAGTCTGTGAGCCAGTGACGGAAGGTGTTTGTCTCCGTCAAAAGGTTTATACCAGTTATTACCTGAGCTCTCTGACATGAGCAAACATCCACACATCCTTAGACACGTCAGAAATCACTATGAGCGAACAAACCAAAGACTGAAAGATTGGTTGGTCGCAAAACGTTGATGAAATTGTAACTGCTGTATCTGAGCAAGTCTATTAAATTACAATTTATGTTAATCTGTAACGGAGCGTGTGACTGTGTGTGTGTGTGATGTGGTAAGGCTACGTAAGGATATCAAAATATGGTTGTGATTTAACAGAAGAATCAACAAAGCTCCGACCGTATCAGAGCACACAGTAGACGGCGTTAGTAGTTATGACATTGCAGTTTCAGTAGTAAATATGTAATGTTTAAACTGTGAACAAATATTGAACTTTTGATTTGTGCGTATTCTGACTGTCGACCTCGTAATCGTTGATATAATGAACAAGGAACTGAAAGAATGAAATAGTCTTTTTTAAAAAGATTTATCAAAATACAAACATTATGCTAAATACATAATCAAATACACTCAGGAAAAAAGAAAATGCAACACTCAGTTTTCGGAGTTTTGGGGGCAGAATCATATTATTTTGAGATCCGCCTGTTTCATATGAACCCTACATCCATTTCTAATCCTCAGGCCAACTCTTGAGGCGTTTACACATTTTCGAGTCCATAACACAACCAAACAATAGAGCAACCCCCAAACCAAAAGTGACAGAGTTTCATCAGACTGTCAATAGTTCATATGACCCCCGTTGGCTCCTGACAGCGATTATTTGTCGCCTCATGGATCGGCAGTAGTGTCTGTGTTGATCCTGTGATTGCCGCCCATTCTTCACTAAGTTTGTTCTAAAATCATTGGTCAACCAGTCAGACAGCTCTCTGTTCTGTGTGATCAGCAGCTGTGAGGGCCGGTCTTAAGATTCTCAGGGACCCCTCACATGTATTGTACCATGTGTTTGAGTGGCTGCCGTCAGGGCGCAGGCTGCGTTGTGTCGGTTGTAGGACACAGAGGAGGAAGGCAACCTTCGTGCCTTCAGTTGTCCAGCTTCTTAATGCTGAGCCATCCCTTCTTCAGCACTGTAAAACCAGCGGCGGAGCCAGAGGGTAGCCAGGGTGGCCAGTGCTACCCCTAGGATTGCCCTGGCCACCCCGTGGCCACCCCTCTAAAGACGGCAACATGAATATATTTTTATTTTAAGTGTTAGGTGAACTTTAGCGCTGAAAACTTTCATTTCCCAGCGCCTGTGAACGCACCCTGAAGCTACGTCAGTGCGTACAGCGGCACTGCGAGCTTTCTTTTCATTTCATTTGCTGAAGAGACACGTGAGGCTTGTTTGTGATATGGTTCGAAACCCATTTTCACATCCCCGAATTGCACCCGCCACGAAGACCCGGCCTGAGTCTCTAGATAGCCTCGCTATTTACATGGCATTGTACACGCCTCTCAGGGATCGCATGTAGGCACCTGCAGCTGGCGAGATGGACGTTTGGGCGGTAAGACCAGGACTGAGCAGAGCTGCCAAACTGGAGCAGAGCGGATCGGTGCGCGCAGAGTTGGGATGTGTGTGCGGGAAACGAGAGAAGGAGAGGACACGAGGAGGTGGAGTTGTCTCATCAGCATTACACCCAACAACAATGTAAGTAGGCCTACAACAGACGCGGCTAAAACACTTGTTCAACAAACTTTCTGAATGACTGCGATGGGAGTGACCGTGAAGCGCGAGTCACTCGCAGGTTCTGTTGCCGAACGGGTTGTTCTGAGCCTCGGAGGCTCGTATTTTGCACGAAAGTGCAGAGTGTGTTGTTCGTACCTGAACCGGTGTTCTGTCGGGGCTGGACACACAAACAGGACTTTAGTGCAGAGACAGTAGAGTCATATCACAGCTTCAGTTTGCCGAGAGCGCCTGTCTTTAGTGTCTTCATATGCAGTAATATAGTCCATGAGCGTAAATACCCGGTCTCCGGTTTGAAAAAGCCTCAAACGCTTTCATTGTTTACAAAGTTAAGTCTCTGCTAAGTTCAGTGTATACATCCTGCTGCTGCTCTGACAAAATAAAAGCTGTGTAATTCACAGCAGCAGAGAGACACTTATTGTGAAAGAGCACGACAGCAACAATCTTCCTCTGTCCAACGACACGAGATTCAGCAGTGGAGGAGCTGATAGACGATGTGAATTACAGCAATAAGAAAACAATAGTCAAATCTCTAAGCAGCAGATGTAAGTTAACCTAGTTTCATTTATAAATTCCTATAATAATGTTAAGCATTCTTTTATGAATAGGCCTAGAATTAGAATCAGAAAATCTTAGTAGTGAACAATAATGACAACAATATTGTGCTACAATATTAATAAAGTGGCCAGTCCTAATTGTCAACAAGAAACTGTTGTCACTCGACCTACCTGGTAAAATATTTAATGAATAAATAAATAAATAGCCAGTACATATAGAAAGCAGCCAAAAATATGTGCAAGAATACAATAAATGGCTCAAGCACAACATTCCTAGAGTAAAATCAGATCTGTTCTTAAAGATGCACTATGTAACTTTTTGATAAAAAAAAAGAACTTTAACAAATGCCTTTCATTGTTAAATAGTTACTAAATGAATAATAATATTAAAAAAATGTTTTCATATTAAGTTTAATTGTATTGCCACAAAATGATAATTTGGCCTGTAGGAGCCTCTTTTTTGTATGTTTCATAGAAAAAGATGTTCTACAGAAAAATGTTTGTCCTAGAATATGATTTCCAAGGAAAGATGTCCATGAAACAATGCATATTGCATTATTCCTTTTTACAGCAAAACTGTTACATGAAACAATACAGTTGTTCTGTATGTGTCTCCCTTTCACAAAACATTGTGATGCCCATGTTAAACAGATTAAACTGGCTGTAATCTGGCTTTCTTCTTTATAAAGACAGTATGAAGAGAAAGTCATGTTGCGTGTGAAAACAATATATGGATGTCATTATTGTGGACCCCTTTGAAAAATCCTTGCCACCCCCTGGCCACCCCTTGCTTAAAAGTCTGGCTCCGCCACTGTGTAAAACTGCACTTTAAACATGGGCTCATGTATGTATGTATGTCAGTGTGAATGTTTATGACATTTTATGTCGAATTTATTATTCTGCATCTCTCTGTCTTTTAATTGCCCTTGAGGATAAATAAAGTAATTTATTATTATTATAATTATTATTATTATAAGCACTAGAGGAACCAGTGGCCTGGTATCGCTCCACAAGACGGCTAATGGTAGAGCTGTGACTCCAAACACCCTGAAGACACAAGACAACACCGTCCAGCTTGGAGCAGCCAATAGCTCCATCCCTCTCTGGTTGAGACAATCGTGTGTTTTTGGCTTCATTCTGGTGCCTTTTATAGAGAAGATTTGAAAATTATATTAAAAGTCAACTTAGAATTTCAAACATGAGTTTGTGTGAATAAACGACCCTGTAAGGCACTCTTTATTGTTCTCACAATCAGTCAAGCCAAACCAAGAAATCCTTTCACCTGTCTTCAGCTTAATATGTACTGAAATCATAATGCTAACCCATTTTTCCAAATGTACAATTTTCTAAGGAATTTTCAAAAATTAAAATGTTGCGTTTCTTTTTTCATTGAGTGTACATGTACATGCACTGATCAAGCAGCCCAGTCTCCGAAGAAAATGTAGACGTACAACAAAATCTATGTTTTCACATCTTTTTTTACATCAATATATAACTAAAAACATTTGGCTGAAGCTACGTGGCAACCTTTTCTTTGGGTTTAACGGGTAAGTCTTAACCTACCTAAACTTACCCAATTTACTCAAGTTACCATGGAAGCCAAAGAAAATGTCGCCAGATGGTTTTTAAAAATTAGTGGTTATTTTACATTTTGGGTTTTCGTAACATATTGATAAAAGGTGTGAAAACGTGCTTATTCCATGTTCACCCAGCTTGAACGACTGCGGGCAGAGCTTATTAGACATATATGGGTCATCTTGTAACGGGCCGGGACTTCTAGGTGTGTAAAAACAGTCAACTCTGCCCCTGGTTCTGGCCAGACAACCATCCATACATACATATTGTGGGAAAAGTGATTAAAGTTATAATGTATTTATTTTCAACAAGTATGTACTACAACAGCACTTTGCCTCAGTTATTCTCTCAACTAGGTGGCGTTATCAACAGAAGTGGCGTTATCTCAGAAAAAATAAAACCGCAGAGAAGAAGAATGGTGTAGATCTGTGGTTCAGATCTGCAGGAGGCTTTTTACTACTGACTCAGCCTGGGTAGAACCAAGGCCACACAGGTAGGTTACTAGAAAAGTACCTGCTCCTGGAGAAAAAGGTCTAGTGATAGACATACAACCCATGAACACGTTGGATGCAACAATATGTAAAATCTTTTTGACATTTATGACAATATTACCAAGGGTCCACAATATTGTGATTATGTTTACAATAATAAACATTCTTTTGGGTTTTTTTTTTTTTGTTTTTCAGATTTTTATCTCTTTATCTCTAAAAATCTGGCCTTCAGAAAAAATAGGAGAAACACTCTGGCCCTAGATAGTGCCCTAGACAGGAAATATTGTTGGTATTCGGACACAGCCTTAGTAGTGTTGTGGATTATTTTGGTATTCATGTAGAAAAATGATTAGCTTGAGGGTTGTCTAAGCTCAAAAGTATTATTTATGAACAAAAGTACAATTATTCATAATCCAGATCCCATCGTGTCATCCGCATCCAGCTTGACTCGGGAAACATCTCAGCCATCGTCCAGGACACACCCAGATCCAGATCCCATCCACATCCAGCTTGACTCCAGAGACATCACTACACCGCCGAGGGCAGACACGCCTACTGCTCCCAGACACAAACACACCGGCGCCCAGAGAGGACGACCCACGCCTGCACCCACAGACCGCGTCCTGGGGCCACGGGTGAACCGAAAGTAGACGCCCAGACTTGAGCATACGTGCTGTGCTGTCTGATTCTCACCGATCTCAAAAAACCTAGTTAGAATCAGGTGTACACAGATCGCTGCCTGACTAACTACCACTTGAGCAGACCACGGAGCAAAGACAGAGACTAGGGAGATGAGGAAGAGAAGGCTGGAGGGGACACTCCAGAATGGAACATTGAGAAAGAAGGCCTTAGCTCATGTAATAGCATGAGCTGAGGAACAATGACCTGAAGAAGCTGAAATAGAGGGAAACCTCCTTTTGAACCATATGGACTGAGATCTCTCTCGCAGCAACAATGACTAGAACCTGGACTCTCTGGTCTATGGATTATGCATAATTGTACATTCGTTAAAAAATAATACTTTTGACCTTAGACAACTCTCAAGCTATTCATTTTTCTACATAAACACCAAAGTAATCCAAAACAGCTAGAGTGAAATGAAATAAAGCTGAATGTACAATGCAATACCATTTCTTTTAAATCTGAAAATCATTCCAGATAGTCCCGATTATGCATCCCCAGCGGTCCAGTACCTACAGACAGACAGAGACCTAGTTTACACGTCAATGGTTGGTTCTATGACACATCTTTTCGATTTGGTGTGATACCTTCAGTCTAACCTTCTGCTTGTTAGATAAGACTTGAGGAAAGCTACAGGAGAAGGTTGGCACTACGACCTTGACACACTATTTACACATTTATTCTCTCCGTATAAACCGATAAATCATCCGTCCTTATCGGCTCTAGTGATCCTTAAAGACAGATAACATCCTCGGCTCACGATTGAAGGAAAGGGACAGAGTTATTACCGCTGGCATGTTGTTTACTGCAGAATGAGCGATCCTCCGTCTGACAACAGGAAGGTCTTTGTTTGTCAGGGAAACTCAAATAGAAAGCTTTTAGAGGGCACATACTCGGTCGGTGCATCAGCGTCTTCACAGCTAATGCTTCTGATGTCTTAAAGTGCATAGGGCAGCTTCTAATTGGAACTTACTTTAGTACCTAATGTAAATATAAAGACATTTTACACTCTTAAATGTACTTGCTTCTTAGCCAATTCACCCCTTACATTTTTACTTTAAATGGTCTATGTCTTTACCTTTTTGTATTTAGATTTTTTTTATTATTGAGGCTTGCAAACACTGCAAAATTAATCATTTCTTCTTGTTTTTTTGGGGGGGTATAATTTAAGGGGGTCTGGGGGGCCTCCCACAAGAACATTTTTAAGAAATCCAAAGCAATTTTCTGTATTCTGGTTGCTAAGTGCCCAGCAGGGGCAGTCGGTCACTATGGCGATGGCAAATGTGCGAAGTGTGTAGTTAAAGCTGAGGTGGCTGATTTTTACACCGCAAACACAATTTAGATTTTAAATCTGGCAACTTCCTCTCATAAATCCTTCGACACATGAGTCATAATTGACATGTACTCATTTTTGGTTGCATTTATGATTTATAAATGTCTTTTTACAAACAACAAAGTGAAACTGGAGAGTTCTAGGTACCCAACTCAGAATATTCGTCATCCAAAAAAAGTTTTTTAACATCTACAACCCCAAAGTTTTACATCAGACAAGTTACAACAAAAGGAAGGAGAATAGAATCGTGTATTTTTGCCAAGTTAGACTCAAGAGTTGTGTATTGTCTGCACTTGTGTTCAACCATGTGTTTACTGTGGCTCTCAGGCTGGTTATATTGTCCTAAAAATCACAAATAAATGTTATTTTCAATATGAAGCCCTTATAAAGCATTTTACTGGTTTTGATCTTGATTTTATTGTTTTATTGACTTAAGTTGGACACAGATCATGTTGCATGTAGCAGTAAAATGAATTATGGACATTGGGCTCATAACTGGCAATGTATTGACAATAGAACCCTAGGTGCTAGGGCTGGTCTAGCATCATTTAGGCACAAGCAATAAGGTAAAGGGGACAGAACACTGGGCAAAATGGTAAATGTGTAACAAAATATATTTCAAAGTTAATCTAACAAAAATAAACTGCAAAATACGACAAAGGTGTGGCAAGGACCCACTGGCCACCGGTCTTTTTATAGCACTCTGATTGGAACTGCAAGAAGGACGGGTGGAGGAAAATACACCAAACACTGGGCTATTTTAGATGCTATTTTCTTATTGCATGATTTTTTTATTCGTGAAGACATCTGGCAAAGTTATTTTAGTAAACCAATGCCCCAACCCAAAATCGACTGTAGGTCCTATAAACCTGGCATTCAGAAGGCGTATGATCAAAACACTGCAGCTGCTCAAAGTTTTGTCAGGACAGGACTTCAGTTTTATTTATCTTCTTGCAAATGTAAAAGGCAATTTTCCTCAAATTAACAAGAAGCTAAATCCTAAAATACGTTTTTTTTGGCTGTTAAACTATGGCGTTTAAATAGCATTGTCTACTGTTCTGAGTCATTTTTTGGCATTTTCAGTGCAAACTGATCAAATTAGCAGAATCAGGTCAAAATTGTCACAAACTGGCTGTGTCTCTCATGTCAGCTCCAGGTGCTATGTGACCTCAGCGTGTACTTTCCACTCAAAATGAAGCACTAATGTCAGACACCTGCTGTCAATCCAATCACACTGCTGCTCTCCTCTCTGATCCCCTCCTTTGCCCTTCTCCCAATGCTTTTCAATGAGTTTGCTGTGTTTGTGGGTGGAGTTTAGGGGGTGAGCTTCTCTTTTTAAGCACCAATACGAAGCCCCAATTTAGTAGAACATCATTGGGTGTTCAAGATGCTTCTTTGGGATGGGAGAGAGGACACAAGAAGAACTGAGGCAAATAGCCAGCCAACAGATACTGTATGTTTTTGGTTATTTGAGATTGGCTCGTGGACTTAATCGGTCGAAGGGCCTGGTTGCAGGTCATGAGGGCGGCTCATGTCGCTTGTATTTACTCTAAATCCAGTGCCTGCTCTAGCACTTTTTTTTGCACAAATGTTTCTGAATGAGTCAAAGAGCCACAGTCAAACCAACCAAGAGCCGCATGCAGCTCACGAGCCTCAGGGATGATCACCCCTGGCTTAGTTAGTGTTCTCTCCAAACTGTGTCCAGGGTTTTTGATTTGTTCAATGCAGTGAATGATCAGACTCATGTATCAGACGTCTCTCAGTTTTTGGGGGGCAGAATAATTTTATTTTTGAGTCTTGTCTGTTTCATATGAACCCTACATCCATTTCTAATCCTCAGGCCAACTCTTGCGGCGTTTACATATTTTTTTTCAAACAGAGCAACCCCCAAACCAAACGTGACAGAGTTTCATCAGACTGTCAATAGTTCATGTGACCCCCGTTTTCTCCTGGACAGCGGTTATTCGTGGCAGCTGAGCTGCTGAGGTTCAGGAGCATTTTCACTGGAACCTTTTTTTGTCACTGAACACGACTTGGGACCATTGGGACCACCTCTGCAAAGTCCAACGACGATGTGCTGCACTGATCCAACATACTTTATGTCCAATATTATGGAACAGCGTCAGCGCAGTGGCGATTACGGATGGTTCTGGTCGACACTGGCCTGTGGTGTGTCCCATGGTCTCGGCTGTGGACCTGGTGGTGACTGAACCTGTCACCGAGATGTGCGGGGCGGTTGGTCTTGTGTAGCGGTCGTTACACGGGGGCCACCAGTACCAGGGCGGTCGTTAGAGGAACCAGTGGTCTGGTATCACTCCACAAGACGACTAATGGTAGAGCGGTGACTCCAAACACCCTGGAGACACAAGACAACACCGTCCAGCTCCATCCCTCTCTGGTTGGACAATCGTGGCATCATGAAGAAGTGTGTTTTTGGATTCATTCTGGTGCCTTTTATAGAGAAGACTTGAGCACAGTTAACCAGCGGTAAAAGAACATGAGTTTGTGTGAATAAACGACCCTGTAATACACTCTTTATTGTTCTCACAATCAGTCAAGCCAAACCAAGAAATCTGTTCACCTGTGTTCAGCTTACTGTGGACTCAAATCATGATGTAACCCATTTTCCAAAAATCTAAAGAATTTTCGAAAATTAAAATTTTGCGTTTCTGTTTTCCTTGAGTGTTTATATCACTGGTTTTAAAGTATTTCTGACAAGGGAATTTGGCTGAAAATAGGAAAATACATTTATCATTAAGGTAAATAAAATGTTCTTTACTCAATTTGGCTCAATTAAGTAAGAAGTAATGTCTTCAAACAAGACAAAAACAGACTGACACAAGGAAAATATTCAGGGTGTATGAATAAATAGCTCTTAAAATTGACAATATCTCTCAAATTAGGTTAAAAGTCTGGGGTTTTGGTAGGTGGACTTTTTTATCTTGCTAATTTATAATGATCTTGATTATTTCTGGATTAATTTGGCATCGTCTGAAGAGGTATTTATCTCATACAAATTGTCCTGGCTCCAAATACAAAACAGTTTGCACACCTATGATCATTTATAACAAAATACAATAATTTTGAGGTTCTGGTTTTATAATTCAACATTTCGCATAACACAAAGTTGGACTATCTGCAGAATATACAGACAGACATAAGTTACCACAGCAGCGTTTAGCGTTGGATGATACAGTGTATGTTGTCTGAGCGTGTGGAAGGAGAGGAGTTTCACCCACTGTTGCAGCTTACACTTCATTTAATTCAATTTCAATTCATTTCAATGTATTTGTATAGCCCAAAATCACAACAGCAGTTATGTCAGCGGACTTTACAAGGTGTTGATTTAGCAAACAAGATTTGTCAGAAAATCAAACTGTGAAACATTTGGTCAATAGCAACAGAAACAATGGAAAATTAGAAACAATCATTTTTAGGAAATGCAGGCAGATTGATACAACAACAAAGAGTCAAATAAAAATTGTCCCAGAGCATCCCCTGTCCTTAGACCCTCCTTCTCGGCAAGGAAAAATTAAAAAAACCCATCGGGGGAAAAAGAGAAACCTGGAGGAGAACCACAGTGAAAGAGGGATCCACTCCCATGGACGGACAGTCTGTAGATGTGACCAGGACTGACGCATGTCCAGATGTAATTAAGTCTGTGGAGCCAAAAATTACTTTTAGGTGGACAAATTATCTAGCAGGACGAAGACTGCCAGTCAAAGAGAGGTTGGAGTGGAACAATGAGCGAGGTCCAGGATCTCAAGATTAGGTGGGATCCGAGGTCCAGGCATCGACACTAGAGCAGCAGCATCTGGAACAGATACACTCCCCAGAGGGGAGTGGGACAAGGGACAACATGTGAATAGCAAAGAACAGATTATGGATAAACTATCTATCTGTCTATATACCAAGGCTGTGTCCCATGTACATGGGGTAGCCTAGACAGGGCACCCTTCTCTTTCCCCCCTTCTTCCCTCGGGTCCCATGTGACGTTTGGTTAAGAGCAAGGGTTTTCAATCTGTGGATAAGAGTCCAGAATGTGCATGTTTAGTCCTGCAGCACAAATCCCTTTGCTAATTTAAAGAATGTTCAGAATAATTGCGAGGCGAGGCGTCTTTTCAGTTTGCCGGAGGACCTCAGGACCACAGAGAACATTCAGGTTTTTAAGAGCAGGCTCAAGACCCATCTTTTTAGCTTAGCTTTTGATTAGTATTTATTGTCTTACATTTATTTATTTATTTAATCTTTTTATCTATTTTCTTTTATTACTGGTTCTAGATTTTAGTATTTTTAGGTTTTTCTTAAGTATATATTTTACACTTTAGTTCTTAGTTTGCTTGTATTTACCTTTTCACTTATTTTAATTTCTTAATCACTTTTAAGTTCTCCAGTGTTTCCTCTGAGGAGCCTCTGCACCAGGAGCTGTGGTCGGCTGTGGCTGGGCTCTGGCTCATGGGCCCTGGAGGTTTGGTCCTGACCTCATCTCCTCTCTGGGCCCTGGGCTGGTGTCCTGTGGCTGCAGGTGGCTCTGCTCCTGGTGCAGACAGCTCCTCTGATGACGCTTTCTTTGGTCCATCTGTACCCAGCCCAATGTATGTATGCAAGCGTAGGAAATGTATTCTTGTATTTGTGTCTGCGTGTGTGTGGGGTGGGGGGTGTTGGGTGGGGGGTATGTACATGGTAATGAGTGGGTGTGTGTGTATGTGTGTATGGGGGGTGGGGGGGGTTGTTTTTTTAATGCACTGTAAAGCACTTTGTGTTACAATGTTTGTATGAAAAGCGCTTTATAAATAAAGTTTGATTTGATTTGATTTGAATTTTAGCCTTGTAATGGTCCAAATTGTAAGCTACAGCTGTCAAGTCAAAGAGGGACAAGTCCAAGTCAAGTCTCAAGTCAAAGAGAGACAAGTCCAAGTCAAGTCTCAAGTCAAAGAGAGACAAGTCCAAGTCAAGTCTCAAGTCAAAGAGAGACAAGTCCAAGTCAAGTCCCAAGTCAAAGAGAGACAAGTCCAAGTCAAGTCCCAAGTCAAAGAGAGACAAGTCCAAGTCAAGTCTCAAGTCAAAGAGAGACAAGTCCAAGTCAAGTCTCAAGTCAAAGAGAGACAAGTCCAAGTCAAGTCTCAAGTCAAAGAGAGACAAGTCCAAGTCAAGTCCCAAGTCAAAGAGAGACAAGTCCAAGTCAAGTCCCAAGTCAAAGAGAGACAAGTCTAAGTCAAAGAGAGACAAGTCCAAGTCAAGTTCCAAGTCAAAGACATCCAAGTCCCATGTAAAATATATTTCTTGTTACAAATAAAGAAGTGAAGGAGAACATCTTCCAGTTAATGTAACATTTAATTCAATATATATTTTGAGAAGAAGCATTAGGTCATCTTAAGTCCCAAATGACAACTGTTCAAATCCAAAGTCCCAAGTCTTAGCCCATTTTCACAAGTCAATAAAACAGTGACTCAAGTATATGACTCATTCCAAGTCCACACTTCTGTAGATGTAAACCACTGAGTCATTGTGATCTAATAATAAAATACAGTAGGAGACGTACGTAGGAGTTTACATAGTTTTGTGAGTGTTTGTGACATCTCTGTATTCCAACTTGCAAGTATTAAACAAGGTTAAAAGTTCATCTGGTTATTTATGTGTCAGTTCACACGTACACACAGAAACACTGTAAATAGTAATACATTGGTATATCCAGAAGTGATCTATCGTAGAAAGGCTTCAAAGTCGTCATCTGGACAGCGTTTTCAAAGATCGAAACGTTTCGACTCTCATCCCAAAGTCACTTACAATCTGATGGCAGTGACCTCAGCAGGTTTGGACGAGTTTTAGAGTAACATGCATTCAAGACTTTGAAAAAAAGCCCAAAACAAGCAACCTCACCCCTTCTGATAAATGTTTTTTAGTGACATATGACATATTTAAGTAAGCAAGTAAATAAGTAAGTAAGTAAACTTTATTTATTTCACAGTCACAAAGTGCTTCACAGTGGGGCATAAAAAACACCTTAAAAACAACATTAAACAAAAAATACAGTCAGAGCATCTCCAGCAGCTGCAAGTTTAGGACTCAAACGCTTGTCTAAAAAAGTGTGTTTGTATGCTTTTAAAGGATCCACAGAGTCCAAAGAGCAAAGTGACAAAGGCAGTTCATTCCGGAGTCTGGGCGCTACAACTTCAAAAGCCCGATCTCCGCGAGTTTTAAAATATGTTTGGGGAACTATCAGCAGGTTCTGCTCACATGACCCGAGGCTCCGGTTTGATCTATAAGGTTTAATCAAGTCAATTATGTACACGGGTGCCTGTCCATGTAAAGCCTGAAATGTCAAGACCAAGATTTGAAAGTGAACACGATACACAACAGGGAGTCAATGAGCTTTTTCAAAACAGGAGTTATATGGGCTCTCCTGTTTGTGGGTCAAGAGCCTTGCAGCTGAATTTTGAACGTACTGCAACCGGGCCATTTCTTTCTTATTGAGGCAGGTAAAGAGGCTGTTGCAATAGTCCAAGCACGAGGATACAAGTATTTTTAACCTTAAGAATGACATTAGAATAAAATGTATGTATATATATATGCTAAAACCCCATGATGTCTCCATATTCTAGTAATTTTAGTCTTTTTTGACATGAATGTGGCGTTCACGAGCAAGCCCATAAAACAGCAACCTGCAACCTTCACTTTCCATAAAGAAGCGAACTTAGCAACTCTGGTCCTGGGAGACTGGCTGAGTTTGTACATCTCTGGATATCAGCACACCACAAGCTTTCTACTTCATTTTAAACTTACCCAGTAAGCAATTCTATAATCAAACTTGGAACATTTATAAATGTTTGAAAATCGTGCCACTAAGGCCAGAGGTAATCAACTTTGACGCCTGCTGGAAGTTATTCTTTAATAAGTCGCTGCGCTCTGACAGAAGTAACGCTACTAGCCAAAACAATGTCAACAGCGGAAATATCAGCCTGTCCAACAGAAGCCTCTTCACCACTCCGGCATCAGGCTATGGGTGCAGCTGATTCTGGGTTAGGTTACTATATCTGCACACATACCGTAGCTCCTATCTTCTTGTCAGGAATATGGTATGCACTATTTTGACAACTTCAAAATCTTCAGGATGCTGTCTCAACCTACACATTCGTTTGTTGACTGACGGTACACATTGGATTCAGGTAAAGCAACACCTGGTCACGCCTTTCTTGTAAAAATGGGACGAAAAGACATTTAAAGGGACTATACCACCAGTGACATTCAGAATGACTCTTTTTAATGTTCAGTCACTGTTGAGTAAATCCTTAGTCATTTGTGACATAGTAGCAGATCACTCACTGGATTGTATGTTTTGAACGCAGACATGGACGGAGATGGAGCTGTGACTTTAAATCAAACCACACGCTCAGATTATCAGGACTAACTCCCCTCTCGAGAGGAAGCAAGAGCTGCGCAGGGCCGCTCCAGTCACATCTGTACAAACTGCACTGAAATGTACGTCGGACCCCTCAGTTCTCTTTGTTTGCATTCTGTCATTTACAGATTGTACTTTGCTTTAAAAGGCTGTAAAAAGGATGAAAATGACGGCTGCACTTTTACACAGAGATTTAAAGACCTGCATCCTGACTGGACTCTCTCTCCTACTCTTTCAAAATAAGACGCAGCTAGAAACAAATGCAGCTTTGAATCTCACTCACTGCTGTCTGGTCAGGGAATGTGAGACTGATGCCTGCGGAGCGCGAGGTGCATAGGCAATACTAAAAACAAAATGACGACAGATTAATATACCTCATAATGGGTTTTTTAAGTCTGTCACAGTGACAGATTGGAATTAGGCCTCATCAAGTGTAACCATTAGTACATATTTATTGTATCTGTTTAACATTTGGCAACTGGTGCAGTCAGGCCCGGCGTGGTCAGGAGAGTCCAACACAGTCTCACTAGATGGCGTACTTTTACCACGACACAAAAACAGCGTATTCTGACCACGACTTCGCAGCTGTTTTTAGTACTTATGTTACGCCGTGCATTTAGCACGATATGAAAAAGCGTAAAAATGACACGAGATTTCACGGCGTTAAGATAGGACGAATTTTGATTGCAGCCACGTGGGGACGTTTTCTTCAGGTGAAACGGGTAAGTTCAGGCATAAAGTTACAAAAATGGTTAACATTAGGGTTGGGGCTTGGAGTAGGTTAAGATTAGAATCAGGATTTCATTAAGATTCATAAATAAGAACACATCTTAACAACCACCATTGAAATGAATGGGGACTGTGACGCGTACTATAATTACGCAAAACAGCTGTGAACTCGTGCTAATCATACGTAATTTGCATGTTGTGTAATGTCCTGGTAAATGTACGCTTTCTTGTGAGACCGGGCTCGAGCGTCGGGAGACTTCCCGAAGGGCCTGGGACTTCGAGGGCAAGTGTGGCCGACGTACATTTCACTGCAGTTTGTACAGATGTGACAGGAGCGGCCGTGCGCAGCTCTGGTTCCCTCTCAAGAGGGGAGCTAGTCCTGCCTAAGATATGGACCCGAGCTCCGTCCCAAGTCGGCCCACACTTCCCGTTCTGTTTCCGGGCTGGACCAAGACGCAGAGACGTGCTGAAAGCACGAGGGCAGTCGCTCTAGAGCAGTGCACACAACTTCTCCAGAAACTGAACTCGCAAACTAATACAGTCAAATTAGGGGAGAGAAGGAGAGGAGAAAGAGAGCTGCATTGCATTGAAACACATACTTTATTTTTCACTAAATGTGCCTAAAAGAGTTGTGTGATGTCTACACTCAGATGCACAGTGCGGCCGTTCAGGACTATTACTGCTCTCTCTCTGTACTTCTTTCTCTCTCTCTCTTGTGCGCTCCTGGTCACAGCGTGTGGTTATTTACCTTAGGAGGAAGAAGAGGAGGACACAATCACAACGTATCCCTACCATCACATGTCTCCGGTTCATGTTCATAAAATGTAAAGTCTGTGCAGTAATATTCCAAAACTACAATAATTTTTGAAAGTTCCACTTGTTGCGATGCGATGGCTCTCCAATGATAACAAATACTTCCTGTTGCTGTTAAACAATAAGTGTCTCTGTAATCCAGCGAGACAGCATGTTACTGTTTTATTCTTGACAAAACGAGCTGAGCAGCACTGTCCTTTCTAATAGACCTAATGTACATTAAATAAGTGCCACTGATTGACATTATAATGTTATTATGGGATACATTATGTTTTCCACAACATTTCTAGACAGTGTTAAAGCCTGCAAATGAAAAAAATATATATACAAGAGGAGGAAAAGCAACAGGCAATGTGACTAGAGACTCTGTGAATAGAGAAGATTGTTTAGTTTTTACCAAACTCCCCACATAGGGACACTCACTATGTCACTGACTATAATGACTGATTATAATGGAACTTAGCAACTTAATAGTATTGTTTTCAAAATAAACATTCAGTCGACTTTGCTGAGGCGCTAAATACCCATTCACATACATATTTACATTTTTATTTGTCAGAGGGCTGGTCCCACTCCGGCCATGGGTGCAGTAAAACACATGGAACATTAAATACTTGTATCATAACCTTGATTCTTATTTCCAGATGCTTAGGTTAATAAAGTGCACTGATACAGTTGTTGGTCAATCTTACATTAGGCAATTCGATGTCATTGTCCTGATTTCAAAAGACCAGCCTCGCATTTAGTTTGTTTACTCTCAAAATCAGTCTGTCGAACTTATTCTCATTTTAGATTGCTCTGTTCTCTGCAGGAATCTTTAGAATGAATATTATTGTGAAACAAAACAGCCACTTTCACAAAGATAGTGCCAACACAGACAAAAAGTCACGTCAGGTCTGCCCACACACCTCGAGCAGCACACACGACACTAGGCACATACGACAGTCAGCGCATTGTCCAACTTTTGTGGAGCTGCTCAGATTTACCTACGACAGCTCTTACCTTTCTTATTCAAAGACTGAAGTAAAACACCGTCTTCATGTGCTCTGTCCTTTATTCCATTCCAGTTTATTTAGTCTAAAACACAGAAGTGAAACTGAAAGTCCATCCGGTCAGCGAGGTCCGAGGTTTAGTGAATCAAAACGCAAAGATACACTTCGGCTTCACGCTCTCATCCACCTCAAATTATCAAAATAACTCTTCCATGTCTGTGCAACTTCATGTTGCTGCTGGACAAAACTGTGGCTGAGTGACCTACGCTACATGAGGTGATCAGGAAGAAAAAAGCTCTGAATGAGAGCGGCTGGTGATGGCATTATCCCAGCCAGAAGTTACGCTAGATTTTTTTTGTGCTGGTCACTTTGACCTAACCTTGCGCAGCAAGATGAATTCTCGCGGTATTTGTGGGTTTACAAATCCACAAGAAACCATCTTGAAGGACTCCCACCCTATGGTTTGAGCCGAGTATGGAATACTCGAACCAATCAGAAGGCTTCTCTACAGGAGGAGGCGAGATTTACAGATGTGAAATCAGCGAGTGCCAGGCGTCATGTGCTCACAGCAAAACAACAAATATGGCGACGCGGACAGACGCAGGTACTGTTGCAAAGGCTATTGACTGAAGCACGCAAGGGAAACGCAGATAGCTAAACACGGACAGGACCGGAGCACGCAGGGAAAGCGCAAATCGCCTGGAGATGGACACAACCATGGGGAGGACAGCTGTAACAGACGCAGACGTACTGTTGCTCGCTGGCGGTGGAATATCATTGTGAAGTGCTTCAAACTTTGTTTATATGAACACAATGATGTCAGTGGATTAGTCTTCAGCATCTGGCGACGGAAGTTTGGAAGTTTTGGCATCTCCTCTGCAATACGCAGGTAAGAAACAAAGCAGTTTGTGGGATATGTCGATTTGATTATGTCTTGTGATTGGCTAAAACACCGCTAAGGTGGGGTGGGCACTTTGTCCAATCAGATCGAAGTATTTTGCGAGAACTCCCTCCCTTTCCCAACTGCTTTTGACGAGAGCCCTTCCAGATCGAATATGTGTAGAACTCAATGCAGAGAGATGCACATATCGATCTGGCGTGAGCCAGGTTAACTTTGACCGGCAGGGTGTGGAAATTCCGGTCAATTAAGGAGAACAACCGGTCACATATTCTTGCCTTATGAAAACAACTGCACATGAATTATGGCAGTAAGTCAGTAAGCCACTTCATAAGTGACGCACTTTCATTGCATGCACAAATTTTCTTCACTTAGCGCATTAAGCCACTGTATTCACGCAAGTAAAAATTGGTCTTGAGTTGAGAAGTAAAAAGCATGATCAACGCAGTGCTCGCTTCTCTGTGGAGCTGTCAATCATCAGTGTGAGCAGGTTGAACGTATGCAGTTATCGCTCCGTACACTGCCGTGAGGTCGCACTTTTCTTGTATTTGATTCTACCGCACAGAGTCAGTTTGGAGATTATTCCGTACGTATTGAAGTCACACAGTGTATGCCCAGCTTTAAGTAAACATGTCAGTTCTCTGTGATGTGTAGCTCGAAACAGTAACAGCCCAAACACACCGCACGAGGATTTTTTGGAGTTTGTTTCACTTGCGGGTTTATTTCAGCAGGTCAGATCTGCAGGTCAGATTTACACCAAAGCACTGCACGCAAGAGTCAGCTAAAGCTGCTCGTCAACCCAAAATACGCCAAACAACTCACTCACGCTTGCAATCTGTTTGGGGCCTAAGTTATGATCACTCATGCAGGTGACTTATAACTTGAATAAAAGTGAACTGCTGGATCTCATTGCCATCTCATTATGAGCAGAAAAAGACAACAATTTGAGTTATTTAAACTCTAAGTAAACTAAGTAATGATCACACGTGTCTCATATACATGCTTAAAAAAATAAATCTTTATCTCACGTTGTCAAGCTATATCAACACAAATATAATTAAATGAGTTTTACAAGAAGTTATTTTTGAGCTCACAGTCATCAGTGCAGAACTCACAGCAGGACTTGGACTGTTCCACAGATGGAGGTCATCATCCAGGAGTGACCCGGGAGGCTGCTGGTCAAACATCACAACTCCAGGTTACTATGTGTCAGTGTCTGGACAGTTTGCAACACTGATACAATCAGTCACATGGCAGGGAAGCTCATGGAGTGGGCATTCTGTGTGGAGGAAAGTTAAGTATTTTATCAACCAATAAATTTAAGTGACCAGAAGATGTTAGTTTTATTACCTCAGTGGATTCTTCCAGCATTAGTACTTAAGGCTAGCACCAGAAGAATAGTCTTAGTTTGACTTGGCTCCTATTTCCCTTTTTTCCTCTTTTCAGCAACTTCTAAACAGACTTTGTTTTGTGGCTCCTGGATGTATCTGTAACTTATTGATCACACATCTTTCACACTTCTCCTGGCAATTTCCTTTTAACCTTGTGTGTACACTGAGCGCTCGTTCAGCACGGCTCTGGACCCACACGAAACTATGTCTATGATGTGCTTTGCACTCAAACTATGGATGTATTTAAAAATCAAACACACAGTTTGGGGACCGTGTCAAATCAGAGCATTTACAGGCAACAGCACAAGCTCTTTAAGAAACTTAAGGCAGCTTGGATCAGGTGGAGCTGACCTGACACTCTGGACGTTTCTCCAGCTTTTCTCACACTCATAGTTTACGATGAGGAATCTGTTCAGCTGGAGCATGGTTTGTGTGGTTCAGATATGTTTATGACTGTGTCACTAACGTGGCTGCTCTGTGCCACAGAACAACACGTTTTCTACTTGTCTCTTGCCTATTTTGTAATTATAAATGAATTATGCTAAAACCTATAAGTTGTGTCTTAGTTTGTTAAACAGGGACAGAACATGCTTTACAGGTACATGAGGCTTACTGGACTTATGTCATTTGAAGCTAAAGCAGAGGAGCTTTTGAAGCTGAATTGACAATTCGACCCACTCAAACCCAACCAACTTGTTTATTTACGCTGTTCGACCCGCCCGAATGGGTCAACCTGTGCATCACTAGTCCAGACTCTCCTGATGAGCCAGCACGCCACTGGTGGCTGTGCACACTGACCTCCGAGGTACAGTATGTGGTTACAGGTGCGTGAGCCGTGCAGGTCTTCAGAAAGGCTCCGCAATAAAGATTATTTTTCCTTGAGACCGCAGCTTTCAAGTCGTTATAAAAGCATTCTTTTGGGAATCTATATGTGAATCCACACGGCGACTAACGGATCTGATTGACTGTAAACTGCAGCTGGTGTAACGGGCAGCATGCAAGAATCTTGCACTTGTCCCGACCTGAATCTACCTCTCAGTCTGTAAACCTGTCTCTGTACTCTTCTATTGTCACATTGTACAGCTGTGGTTTAAACAACACATCCATGTCTGCCGATGGTCAGTCCATAACATTTCCTACTATATTGTCTGTTTTCCAGAGTCAGTCTTCTCCTTTTCCCCAGCTGTGAGAGCATGCCGTTAGGTCAAAAGATTTCAGATGTGTGACTCTGGTGTTGGCACTTGAAGGGCAGAAAAGCGTTGGCTGCAAGTTTGAGCTGTCTGTACATTAACAGAGAGAAAGCTACAGTGGAAAACAACAGCTGAACTGTGGCTCTGGAGTAAAGACAGCAGCAGTGTCGGACGCACAAGAGCGCACATGGTTAAAAACAACAGCGTGTGCCAAGTAACGATGAAAAACTGACAACTTGCATCAGGTCTAGTGGTAAACATCTAATCATTCTCAGTAATCTCCGTCTAACCCATGTAACATTAACAATTTCAATCATAACCCTGTGTCTTATTTCCAGACGGTTAGGTATCTAAAGTGCACTGACGTAAAAGTCGTTGGCAAGTCTGACGCTAGGTTATTCTATGTCCTTGTCCTGACTTTCAAAAGACCAGCTGCACGTTTAGTTTGTCTGCTCTCAGAAGCTATAAAACTCTCTCACTTTGAAGTACAAATACTGAAATACAAATATGAATTATACTTCAAGTTTCAGATAAATGGTGCTAAAGGGTGGATTGTTTGTACCTGGTAAAAGATGGACGTCTATGGTTACATTTCGTAGCTTATAAGTAGAAGTAGTAGTAGAAATATAGAATGGTCTGTGATTTCTTCGAACGTATTGCAGTTAATGTTGATCCCACAGTCGTATCGTGTCTCAGAGGGACAGAGACACCAGTTCAGAAGAGACTTTCTACAAACAGCTCAAGTGTCTGAATGAAAACACATAGCGGAGATTCAGTGACGGAGTTGGACAAGCAATCTGACTCTCCTGTGAAATAGTAACACGCTGTTCTGCCCCCACGTCACTTTATCATCTACTTATCAAAGTGTTGCTAATATATTACTAGTTACAATCAGAGTAGCTCGATTTTTTTGCAGGTTCATGAATTGCGCTGATGTTCTATTGAAAACTAGCTTGATGCATGAGCGAGTTTTATTTCACTTTGTAGAAACCGTCGGCCTTGCATCATCGGCTGTAGAAGAGTTTCTGTGCCTGTGGCTTAACTCTGAATCAATAAGTGTAAAGAAAAAGTGTGTTGTGACTTGTGATATCATAATTGTATAAACTTATCAATAATCAAGAATATTTACATTAGAAGTGTAACTCACAGTGTAATATTCTAATACAAACAGATTACATTTTATCCATGTAACTAGACATATACAGTATAATGTGTTACAATTTTACAGAAACTTGCTGGTTACAGTAGCTTAGTTACACCCAACACAAGGATAAGAACTCTCTGTTTCTGCAGCTTAATAAACAGGTAAGTTATTCAAACATTGTGCACATAACAGGCTAATCCGACATGTATTTTTCTGAAGTTTTTAACCTTGTTATGATGCCTGCATATGAGTAATCTTGTATTATCTGCAGCTGATGACTAAGGGCTCAAAAAAAAAAAAAAAGTAAAGGATGTGTGGACTAAATAGTCCTAACAGTTTACAACTACACACAAAAATCTGCTGATGGTTACATAAAAATCTTACAGTGAAGAGGCGTGGCTTAAAACTATAAAGAGGCGTGGCTAATACCTATAATGAGGCGTGGCTTAAAACTATAAAGAGGCGTGGCTAATACCTATAATGAGGCGTGGCTTAAAACTATAGAGGCGTGGCTTTTAACTATAAAGAGGCGTGGTTAATACCTATAATGAGGAGTGGCCTTTAACTATAAAGAGGCGTGGCTAATACCTATAATGAGGCGTGGCTTAAAACTATAAAGAGGCGTGGCTAATACATATAATGAGGCGTGGCTTAAAACTATAAAGAGGCGTGGCTAATACCTATAATGAGGCATGGCTTTTAACTATAAAGAGGCGTGGCTAATACCTATAATGAGGCATGGTTTTTAACTATAAAGAGGCGTGGCTAATACCTATAATGAGGCGTGGCTTAAAACTATAAAGAGGCGTGGCTAATACCTATAATGACGCGTGGCTTAAAACTATAAAGAGGCGTAGCTAATACCTATAATGAGGAGTGGCCTTTAACTATAAAGAGGCGTGGCTAATACCTATAATGAGGCATGGCTTTTAACTATAAAGAGGCGTGGCTAATACCTATAATGAGGCGAAAGAGGCGTGGCTAATACCTATAATGAGGCATGGCTTTTAACTATAAAGTGACGTGGCTAATACCTATAATGAGGAGTGGCTTATAACTATAAAGAGGCGTGGCTAATACCTATAATGAGGAGTGGCCTTTAACTATAAAGAGGCGTGGCTAATACCTATAATGAGGAGTGGCCTTTAACTATAAAGAGGCGTGGCTAATACCTATAATGAGGAGTGGCCTTTAACTATAAAGAGGCGTGGCTAATACCTATAATGAGACGTGGCTTAAAATTATAAAGAGGCGTGGCCATTACCTATAATGAGGAGTGGCCTTTACCTATAAAGAGGCGTGGCTAATACCTATAATGAGGCGTGGCTTAAAACTATAAAGAGGCGTGGCTAATACCTATAATGAGGCGTGGCCTTTAACTATAATGAGGAGTGGCCTTTAACTATAAAGAGGCGTGGCTAATACCTATAATGAGGCGTGGCTTTTAACTATAAAGAGGCGTGGCTAATACCTATAATGAGGCAAAAGAGGCGTGGCTAATATCTATAATGAGGCGTGGCTTAAAACTATAAAGAGGCGTGGCTAATACCTATAATGAGGCGTGGCTTTTAACTATAAAGAGGCGTGGCTAATACCTATAATGAGGAGTGGCTTAAAACTTTAAAGAGGCGTGTCTAATACCTATAATGAGGCGTGGCCTTTAACTATAAAGAGGCGTGGCTAATACCTATAATGAGGCGTGGCTTAAAACTATAAAGAGGCGTGGCTAATACCTATAATGAGGCGTGGCTTAAAACTATAAAGAGGCGTGGCTAATACCTACAATGAGCCATGGCTTTTAACTATAAAGAGGCGTGGCTAATACCTATAATGAGGCATGGCTTTTAACTATAAAGAGGCGTGGCTAATACCTATAATGAGGCATGGCTTTTAACTATAAAGAGGCGTGGCTAATACCTATAATGAGGCGTGGCTTAAAACTATAAAGAGGTGTGGCTATACCTATAATGAGGCGTGGCCTTTAACTATAAAGAGGCGTGGCTAATACCTATAATGAGGCGTGGCTTAAAACTATAGAGGCGTGGCTTTTAACTATAAAGAGGCGTGGTTAATACCTATAATGAGGAGTGGCCTTTAACTATAAAGAGGCGTGGCTAATACCTATAATGAGGCGTGGCTTAAAACTATAAAGAGGCGTGGCTAATACCTATAATGACGCGTGGCTTAAAACTATAAAGAGGCGTAGCTAATACCTATAATGAGGAGTGGCCTTTAACTATAAAGAGGCGTGGCTAATACTATAATGAGGCATGGCTTTTAACTATAAAGAGGCGTGGCTAATACCTATAATGAGGCGAAAGAGGCGTGGCTAATACTATAATGAGGCATGGTTTTAACTATAAAGTGACGTGGCTAATACCTATAATGAGGAGTGGCTTATAACTATAAAGAGGCGTGGCTAATACCTATAATGAGGAGTGGCCTTTAACTATAAAGAGGCGTGGCTAATACCTATAATGAGGAGTGGCCTTTAACTATAAAGAGGCGTGGCTAATACCTATAATGAGGAGTGGCCTTTAACTATAAAGAGGCGTGGCTAATACCTATAATGAGACGTGGCTTAAATTATAAAGAGGCGTGGCCATTACCTATAATGAGGAGTGGCCTTTACCTATAAAGAGGCGTGGCTAATACCTATAATGAGGCGTGGCTTAAAACTATAAAGAGGCGTGGCTAATACCTATAATGAGGCGTGGCCTTTAACTATAATGAGGAGTGGCCTTTAACTATAAAGAGGCGTGGCTAATACCTATAATGAGGCGTGGCTTTTAACTATAAAGAGGCGTGGCTAATACCTATAATGAGGCAAAAGAGGCGTGGCTAATATCTATAATGAGGCGTGGCTTAAAACTATAAAGAGGCGTGGCTAATACCTATAATGAGGCGTGGCTTTAACTATAAAGAGGCGTGGCTAATACCTATAATGAGGAGTGGCTTAAAACTTTAAAGAGGCGTGTCTAATACCTATAATGAGGCGTGGCCTTTAACTATAAAGAGGCGTGGCTAATACCTATAATGAGGCGTGGCTTAAAACTATAAAGAGGCGTGGCTAATACCTATAATGAGGCGTGGCTTAAAACTATAAAGAGGCGTGGCTAATACCTACAATGAGCCATGGCTTTTAACTATAAAGAGGCGTGGCTAATACCTATAATGAGGCATGGCTTTTAACTATAAAGAGGCGTGGCTAATACCTATAATGAGGCATGGCTTTTAACTATAAAGAGGCGTGGCTAATACCTATAATGAGGCGTGGCTTAAAACTATAAAGAGGTGTGGCTAATACCTATAATGAGGCGTGGCCTTTAACTATAAAGAGGCGTGGCTAATACCTATAATGAGGAGTGGCTTTTAACTATAAAGTGACGTGGCTAATACCTATAATGAGGAGTGGCTTATAACTATAATAGGCGTGGCTAATATCTATAATGAGGAGTGGCCTTTAACTATAAAGAGGCGTGGCTAATACCTATAATGAGACGTAGCTTAAAATTATAAAGAGGCGTGGCCATTACCTATAATGAGGAGTGGCCTTTAACTATAAAGAGGCGTGGCTAATACCTATAATGAGGGCGTGGCCTTTAACTATAAAGAGGCGTGGCTAATACCTATAATGAGGCATGGCTTTTAACTATAAAGAGGCGTGGCTAATACCTATAATGAGGCGTGGCTTAAAACTATAAAGAGTGTGGCTAATACCTATAATGAGGCGTGGCCTTTAACTATAAAGAGGCGTGGCTAATACCTATAATGAGGAGTGGCTTTTAACTATAAAGTGACGTGGCTAATACCTATAATGAGGAGTGGCCTTTAACTATAAAGAGGCGTGGCTAATACCTATAATGAGGAGTGGCCTTTAACTATAAAGAGGCGTGGCTAATACCTATAATGAGACGTGGCTTAAAATTATAAAGAGCGTGGCCATTACCTACAATGAGGAGTGGCCTTTAACTATAAAGAGGCGTGGCTAATACCTATAATGAGGCGTGGCTTTAACTATAAAGAGGCGTGGCTAATACCTATAATGAGGAGTGGCTTTAACTATAAAGAGGCGTGGCTAATACCTATAATGTTGCGTGTCTTATTGCTATAAAGAGGCGTGGCTAATACCTATAATGTGGCGTGTCTTATTGCTATAAGAGGCGTGGCTTGTAACTATAAAAAGGCGTGGCTAATACCTGTAATGAGGCGTGGCTTATTGGTATACGAGGCTTGGCTTATCACTTAAAAGACGTAATAGTTCCAACCTAGTTTGCATTCATGTGCTTTTTTACTCCGGTAAATCGGGATGTTGTTGTTAACCATTGGTAAATAAATGACACGGCACTTTTAGCAGAGGATAATTGACCTAACAGTGAGACCTGGGCAAAATGCGGCCCGGGGGCCAAATGCGGCCCGCAACCTGTGTCAATCAGGCCCCTGGCATGTTTTTGAGAAAGATAATAAGATAATAAGATAATAAAATCGTAACATTAAATTCATAATGTTATCCGATTAAAATCAAAACTTTACAAGATTAAAATTGTTATTTGGATCATGGAACATTGATGTAAATATGAACATGTATTTTTATGCAAACATTTGACTCATCCAAGTCCTAATATTCAGTTGTTGCTGATTTTTTCTCTTGTACAATTATGATTTTAATCTCATAAAACTTCAAATTGAATGTGTAAAATACCTTTATTATGGCTTCAACTTTATTCTAAAAAAATATGACTAATATGAACAGTTTTTTTTTCAAGAAAAATAACGTTCTTAAACTTTGACTTTCTTTTTATAAAATTATTAGCTTAATCTCAAATTGTTACAAGTTTATTATGGCAGATCTAACCATTTATTTGTACCGGTCTAGTATAGTGTGTCAAAGAAATGTGGTTGCAATAATCCCACCACCACTATTCTGGATTCAAATATGGCCCTCAAGTAAAAATAATTGTCCTCCCCTGTGCTAGTCTGTCCAAAATATTTACATTAAAGGTTGTTAGTATTATTTTCTAACTGATTTTCATCAGTCTCCATGTGTCAGTGACGTCAGGTGCTGAGCTCGGGCAGCTTCGTTTGTCCTGAGTTTCCAAGCAGCTGTTCCGAGATGCTTGAGCGTTCATGTGCATTTTTCAACTCGTTCCGAGTTCCCGAGGATCACATGAACATGGCATAATACCTATAACAAGGCATGGCTTATCACTACTAAGAGGCGTGGCTTGAACATATAACGAGGCGTGGCTTATCACTACTAAGAGGCGTGGCTTGAACATATAACGAGGCGTGGCTTATCACTACTAAGAGGCGTGGCTTGAACATATAACGAGGCGTGGCTTATCACGATAAAGAGGCGTGGCTTGAACATATAACGAGGCGTGGCTTATCACGATAAAGAGGCGTGGCTTGAACATATAACGAGGCGTGGCTTATCACTACTAAGAGGCGTGGCTTGAACATATAATGAGGCGTGGCTTATCACTACTAAGAGGCGTGGCTTGAACATATAACGAGGCGTGGCTTATCACTACTAAGAGGCGTGCCTTGAACATATAACGAGGCGTGGCTTATCACGATAAAGAGGCGTGACTTGAACATATAACGAGGCGTGGCTTATCACTACTAAGAGGCGTGGCTTGAACATATAACGAGGCGTGGCTATCACTACTAAGAGGCGTGCCTTGAACATATAACGAGGCGTGGCTTATCACTACTAAGAGGCGTGACTTGAACATATAACGAGGCGTGGCTTATCACGATAAAGAGGCAGGGTTTATAACTATTAAGAGGCGTGGCTTATTGACCCTTTGCAGGTGTGGTCACGCTCCTCGAGGGAACGCCCACTTCTCCATGCTGGAGGCAAAAGCGCTGTCTGTGCGCATTACAGCAATGGAAAACTTTACTGAAAACCTGCTCGTTTCTAAGTAATTTTAATTGATTTCAATTGTAAAATGTCTGTATCTCGTGGAACACGCTGCACTAACAACAGGAGGTTTTAAGCCTAAACCTGTAGCTTTTTCGTTTGGCAGTTCTTTGATTGAAGACAGAAGACACTAGTCTACCTCACATGATACTGTATACAGCTGAGTTACTGAAAACCAACCTCTTGTAGCTTTTAAATCTGCTCCAAAACCCTGTTTACCACAGAATGATGCAGGAGGAGTAAAGTCATTTTATTAAATCACAAACACAGCCGGAGGAATGGATCAACTGCATATACCTTGCTTTGTGCGTGACGTTCTACTTCCACAGACTAATCTACTGAACATGCACCAGAAGCATCCACTGGTTTATCTACGAAAAAATAAGAAAATATATGAGAATTTGTCCGTTTAGTGCTTCTGTAATGCTGCCCTCCAGCATGGCACAGCTACTTGATCATGTGACGTGCAAAGAGTCAATACTTTATATATACAATATATATATACATTTTTTTTTTTTCATTTATTTATTTTGAGGTTATTTATTTATTCATTGGTGTTTTTTATTAATTAATTAATTTATTTGCCATAGAGTGCCTTTAAACTCCGCCTGCGTGATAACTCATCGGTGTATAAGGTTATGTCATGTTGGCTCGATGACAGCTTCTATTGTGGCTCTGAAGGGGGCGGGGCTGGAGCTGTCAGTCTATATAACCCATGTGCTTTTGACTCATTCATTCACAAACAGGCTGTGCTCTGAACTGAACTGTGGACATGTTTCTCAGCGTGGCTCTCATCTGGGCCGTGGTGGTGGGCTGCTGCTGCCTGCTGTGGCTGGCCGTGGGGATCCGGCGCAGGTAAGGGCCCGGGACGCCGCCGGGGGGGGCGGGAAAAGAGGGAGTGGGCTCATAGACTTGTATGAATGAAGGAGTTTGTTGTCATGTTTTGGGTGGAAGTGTATTTGAGATGCGTTGAAAGTTGCAAAGGAGAATTTGTAAATGCATTTTTTTCTTTTATGTTTTAATTAAAAGCTGCACTGTGGAACTTTCTGGAGGTGAAAAGTCACTATTACTGTAGTTCAGGAGAAACAGAAAGTGATTTTCAACCAGTGTGCCTTGAAAACATTTTAATTTTCTATCTATAAAATAAGAATAAACAGATTTATTCGTATCATGCATGTCTGGAACAACAGTGAAAAAAAACTTAAACAATGTTCTATTTAAAGAATATTACATACAGTAGTGAACTATGCAACATTTCAACAACAAAGCGCAGTTACTATGAAGATTAAAATATCGTGTTTTTGTTCAATAATAAAACTTGGGGGGAAAATCCATTTTATTGCAACCAAATTTGCCTCTCCATTTATCTGACTTATAAACCACCAAAAAAATACCAGGCAAAACCAGAAGCGTTACGTAGACATAATTGTAGGCTACTTGTAATTTCAACCAAAAAAGTGTGCCACGACTTATGAGGATAAATATGTTTTAGGATGAAAAATATAGTTAAAGATGCACTGTGTAACTTTGTGGAGGAAAAAGTCAACTTCACACAAAAAAAAATGTAGCTATTCTTTAGAACAAGCTTATTGGGGATAAATACATTGCATGTCATAAAGTGGAAAGATGCAGCTAAAGGAGCTGTGTTTCCATGGAAATAGTGTTTTATTTTGTGTCACAAAGACGTATTAACCTTTAAGCGCCAAAATAGCAGGTCTGCACCAAGCCATTTCAGACTTGAAAAAAACAAACAAACTCAATAAAAAAAAGTAATCCAGAGAAATATCAGCTTGGATTCTCCAGGGGAAGGTTTTAGAACGTTATATTTACAGAAATATATTTCAACTGAAAAACTCCAGCACCTAAAGGTTTAACTCATTGTTTTGTCCAAAAAGTTACACAGTGCACCTTTAAAGGAACATAATACTAATACATTTTATTGATGGCGCTACATAAAAGCAAGGGTTAAAAACACAAAAGAAAGACATGTACTGTCAGTTTGCTTTTGTCGTATTCATTCTTTAAAATGAATACGACAAGTCTCAAAAAAAAAAACATAGTTAGCATGATTCTATTGAACATGTGGTTGTTTGATGAGGTTTAAAGAGTGTCTTTTATCTCCACCACTGTTACCTACTAGTAAGCACTAGGTACAGTAAGTTTTTGTCGACAAAATTGCTTCTATTTTTGATCTATTTTGAGTCCACAGTCAGATTCAAGGCAAACACACAGTTGTTGCTCTGCTGTATGTCTTAACCTGGTAGAAATAAGTTCCCATGTTAGAGCTTCACTTTTTTTAGTAGATCATATATTTTTCAAACTTTTTTTTTCTTAAATCTGTTAATCTACTCGTGTTAGGGTTAACTCAAATATAAATTTGAATAAATCCTCTTTTTTTATTCTTTTCCAGACTTATAAAAGCAGATTCTCAGAGGAGGTGAAAATGTGACACAAAATGTCCCATTTTACATCAAAAATGTGAATCTAAACTGGATTTGTTTGGACTTTTATTCCAGCTTTGGACATTTTTGAGGATATTGACGTTTTTGTGCAGAAGCAGTTTGTAGTTTTGTCTCTTGTTCTGTTGGAGACATTTTGTCCCATTGACTTCCATCATAAACATGTTTTTGTTGCTCTGAGAATCCTCTATAAAAGTGAATTGTGTGTGAAACAGGCCTGTGAAGAGTAAGACACAGTTTCCCCATGTGAACTACGGAGCCACCAGGAGACATGACAGGTTTGGGTTTAGGAGGGTCCTGGGGGCGTGGCTTCAGCTGGGGCGGGGTGGAGGTGTGTGGGGGTGCTGTGTGTGAAGTGTGATCAATATGCATGTTTGAATGTAGTGTCCTTATTACAATAGGAGGAGCTGTATTTGAACACTGCACAGTTATGGAGACAGAACTGTTTCTGATTGGTCCATAATGATTCTGTAAAGTTCGGATTTCCTGCTCACGTGTGCTTTATTCTTTTCAGAAGAGATCAACCTTGTGTTTTTTATTGTTTCTAGTGGAATAAGTCGATTTTCTGTTTAAACAGACGTCTGTAAAGACAACGTGTTCACTCTGGAGCTGCAGACAGGATGTGTGTTGTATGTGCTATGACATATTTCCCAATATATTTCATTCATTTGACAAGTGGTGATTTCTGAAGAGAGTAGACCATTCATCTTCTTGCATCAAAAAATTAATAAACTGCCTTTTAAAGTGGCACTGTGTAACACAACTCAGTAGAAATAGAGAAAATCTCTTCAGAAGATACTTCTATAGGTGACAAATATGTTTTATGCCATGTTGTCAAAACATACAGGTAAAGGCGCTGCGTTTCCATGGAAACATAGGCTACAACAGGAGGTCCTCTAGGCCAAATAAGTGTTTATTTTGTGCTTGTACAAGCTTGCTCAAAGTTGTTGCTAATTTTTTTATTATTTACTTTAGTTCACAAAAACATTGAAACTAGAAAAACATGCTTTATTTAAGTTTATTTTTTACACAATACAACTCACACTAATTAAACGTTCTTCCACAGATAAGCGTAGCTATAATATGTAGTTACAGCATTGGGTGATTTATTAACACGTGACAGAAGATGTTAGGTGATCATAAATGTTAGCTAATGTTAAAGAGTTTGGAGCATTGTTCCAGTGATCAGAATCATCCCACAGTGAAATATTACAGCTACAAGAACAGGATCTCATGGAAACAAGCAGAAGAAGGCTCCTCTAAGTCAGTTTTAAGCCTGCTCAGAGCAACACACACACACAGTTTCATCATGTTTTTGTCCAACACTTACACAGAGTCACTTCAAAGAGGCCTCCGTTTATATCTCCAATAAAACACTCAAAGGTTTGTAGACTCAACAATGACTTGTAATGTGCCTCTGACCTTTGACCTCTGATAAGCGTGGTCGATATGTTTGTACCAGCGGACACTCTTTTTTTTTTTAACACAGGGTTCTGGAGTCAGTCAGATCATTTGAGCATTCGCAACGTCGTATTGGCGCGATGAGAGAGTAAGCCAAAACAAACCAAGTGTCAGTCAACATAACACAATCTGGTTCAACGCTGAATAAAACGGGACGCACAGTGATGCCTCTTTTATCCTGCTGGGCCAAAACATACTGCTTAGTGGGCCGCGTTTGGCCCCCGGACCGCCGCTTGAATCACTCTGTTCTCATGCACGTTCAGTTCGGTTGTCTGTGGAGGTGTCACGTCTTTTAGGCAAAGCACAAAGCATAGTGTTTGGAAAAGCTAACGAATTCTAGCTGATCTTTACCTTCTTCCACTTGCTGCCGTTTGTGGATTGAAGATTTTCATTCATTTTACAAGTTTGCCCGACTTTACCCCCATGATTTTGCGAGGCAGACAGAAAAGCAGACAGTCTTTATGAATACTGATTATGAGTTTGTCCTCTGTTCATCTCACTGTGGCTCCTCCTGTGGTCTCCCATCCAGGTACTGCCAAGGCCAAACATGCTTAACTCCTCAGAGATCTGACAGGATCAGTCTTTGGCAAGATACACTGTACCACCTACTGAACCGAGGTGCTTTAAAAGTACATCTGTGCAACTTTACTTAAAGGTGGGGTAGTTGATTTTCTTACTGCAAACTCGATTTGGGTTTTAAATCAGACAGCTTCCTCACATAAATCCTTCCACACATGGTTAATATCGACATGTACTCATGCTGGTTGCGTTTATAGCTTATAAACTTCTTTTTTAAAAACAACAAAGTGAAACTGGAGAAGACCACCCCAAGCTCAGCCAATCAGAGCGCAGCATTCAGCTCCTGATTAGAACTAAAATTCTTTAATATTCAGTTCAGACAGTGCTCAAGAGGTCTAACTTTTTCACAAAGTGCTGTATTTACTATGTACTTTTTAGTGGAAAACATAACGTTTACTAATTTACAACTAAAAAAGTTAACTACCCTATCTTTAAGTCAAAAAGTACACTCACTCTCTAGTCTCAGTTAAAACAATTTCACTGCATTAAATTAACCAAATAAGAATAAAATAGCTAAAAAATGTGTAGCATATTTCACTTGTTTCAAGACATTTCTGATGTTTCAAAAGCTTGGAGCTTGACTCAAGTTTGCCAATGTGGTGAGTAGAAATGTCTTTAGCAAATAATTAGGCTTGAAATGAAACTAATTTACTGAAACGAAGCAGAAACACCTTAAAACAAGTTCAATTATTATTGAGCTCTATCAAAGTTTAACCATCTAACCACAAACAAATACCAAAACATGGAGATTAGGTTTAGGGTTACATAACCAATGCACATACCAACACAACTCCCAGTCTCTGTCGGTAGGAGGTCTCTTTGGGGGCATCGATGTGAGAAAGCATTCACACAAACACGATCCAAGCAGCCAACAGTCGTGAACAAATGCAGAGATGTAACGCTTGACGTAAAAGACAACACATAAGTTGCGTGCGAGTACTTGTCAAACTCTGTGGCGAACAGATTTCTATCTTACCTAACAGATTAGGGTCAACTTCTATTTTCCGCTACAGTCCAGCCTTCGACTACAGCTGGTACTCCTCCATCTTGTTTTCCTCGGACCAAATAGCCTTTCTTCTCCGTACTTATGTCTCGTTTGAACCCGGCAAATAACAACAATCCATGCTCGACTAAATAGGCTCTACTGTTTTTCCATAAGCGTCATTTTCGGTTTTCCGCATACTGATTCGTTATCCAGCTGCATGTGCGGCAACTAGCGACCACTGGTGATGCCGACTCTACATGCAAGTCTTCAAAACCTCGCCTCCACAACGCGCTCCTCTGACCCCTCGACCCAAGCCGAGGGTCGCCCGTCTGAACCAGTTTGGCAACTTTTGCCGACAGGCGGCTCACGTGTGTTTGGTGTAAATTGGGTTGTCGGGGGTCAGAGGAGCACGTCGTGGAGGCGGGTTTTTGAAGACTTGCAGGTAGAGTTGGTGTCGCCAGTTGCCGCAAATGCAGCTGTTTGATTGGCCCGTGGTCACAGGAGAACCAGCGAATCAGTGCGCAGGAATATAGTGCGGTAAACCGAAAATAACGCTTACGGAAAAACAGTATTTAGCCAAGCATGGATTGTTGTTATTTACACGGAGTCAAACGGGACGTAACTACGAAGGAAAATTGATCGAGGAAAACACGGAGGAGTTTCGGCGAGCGCAGTACAAAGGCTGGACTGTGGAGGGAAATACGAGTTGAGCTTAATCCGTGAGGTAAGACTAGAAACATCTGTTTGCCGTCAAAGTTTGACAACTACTACTCGCGTGCAACTTATGTTTCGTCATTTTCGTCAAGCGTTACATCACACACATGCTCACTCTGCATTTGTTTGGCGACTGTTGGCTGTTTGGATCGTGTTTGTCTGAATGTTCTTTCACATCGATGCGCCCCATAGAGACGTGAACAGACACAGCGTCGCTCCTCCCTACCGACAGCGACTGGGGGTTGTGTTGGTGTGAAATACCCTATAGACAGCAGGTCTGCACTGGCTTTAGTCGGCTTATAAAGTATCTAACCTGTTTTAAAATGTAAGAAAGTACAATGTTTGTTGAAAAATGCAAGAAGTCAAAGTAAGACGTCACCTAATTGTTTTCTCCTCTAGAGACTCAGGTACAGTAGTTGAGTGAGAAGACTTGCTGCCACAGACATGCTTTTGGAACACTGGCGCATTGTGCATTGTCTGTTCACACCACCACAAGACACTTCATCATCCAGCTCTTACACAAGCTCCCGTTTGACTTTGAATAAACCTTTTTGGCTTGTTTAAAACCTCTGGATGGAAACGGAATAAAACTGATTAAAAAAGATTTCAACTCGCCGGTTAACACAGTATTATTCAGTAACATGATAAGTTACACTGACACTTTCAGATTATGATTTACAAAAGCTAAAAACATCACTCAAATGAACTACAAAACTACTGTAATTCCTGTTCATATTTACAAATGAATTAACTATATTCTAAGAGTTACTGCTTTAATCATTGCCTAAAATCATTTTTCTCAAAGTTTTATGTCGATTAAACTTTCATGTATGAGTTTGTTTGACATTCTCTCTTCATTTCGCTCCCCCCTCTCCCTCTCTCTCTCTCACACCTTTCTTTTTCCTCTCTTTCCTCTATCTCTCTCCATTATTACCTCCTCTCGCTCTGTCTCTTCTTTCTCTTTCTCTCAATTGTTTCACTTTCTCTTCCTCTCTGTTTATTCTCTTTTTCTTTCTTTCTTTCTTTTTCTTTCTTTCTTTCTCCCTCTTCTCCTCTCATCTCTTTCCCTCTCTTCTCTCTCTTTCTCTCTCCCCTCTTTTTCTCTCTGACTCTCTTCTTTCTCTCTCTCTCTTTCCTCCTCCTTCCTTTCTCTCTCCTCTCTCTTTTTCTCTTCTCTCTCTCTTTCTCTCTCTCTTGCTCTCTCTCTCTCTCACCCCTTTCTTTCTCCTCTCTTTCCTCTATCTCTCTCTCCATTACCTCCTCTCACTCTGTCTCTTCTTTCTTCTTTCTCTCATTTGTTTCTCTTTCTCTTCCTCACTGTTTATTCTCTTTTTCTTTATTTATTTCTTTCCCCCTCTCTCTCCTTCTCTCATCTCTTTCTCTCTCCCCCTTTTCTCTCTGACTCTCTTATTTCTCTCTCTCTCCTCCCTCTTTCTCTCTCTTCTCAGTTTCTCTCTCCTTCCTCTTTTTTTCTCTCTCTCTCCTACCTCTTTCTCTCTCTCCTCCTCTCTCTCTATCCTCTCTCTTCTCTCTCTCTCTATTCTCTCTCTCTCTCTCTCTCTCTCTCTCTCTCTCTCTCTCTTCATAACTTAAAAGTCTTAAGTAGAAAATCTTTGACTCACATTGTCTACTTATATAAACATAAAGATTTAAGTTCATTTAACTTATTGTCAAATCCAGCCCAGTGCAGTGTTTTTAAGCTGTATATTTATATTCAGACAGTTCATAGAGGTCTACTTCAACACAATCTCCGGAAAAAAAAAAACATAGATATGCAACAAAATGTCATTTCATTCCTTCCTTTTTTATGTCAATGTGTTACGAAAGGGGACATCTGACAGTCTTCAGCAGTCGCACAAAGGATCCTGGCACCACCAACCAGCCTGCACCACAATGATACACTGTGTGAGAGACAGAGAACGCACTAAACACTAAGATCTTAAGATCAATGACCAAAAAAACAAAATCTCCTCATATACAGTATTTGACCATTGAAAAAAATGATTAGTTGTTTTGAAGAAGATTATTTCTTAAAGACAACTAACACATTTAACACTGCTTGGAGATCATGAGACCACTGAGAAGTGTCTGAATCGAGGAATTAGGAAATGTAGTTCCTATTAGGAGCTGAATGCTGCGTTCTGATTGGCTGATCTTGGGTTGTCCTCTTCAGTTTCAGTTGTTTGCAAAAAAAAAAAGGTTTAAATTGCAAACCATACTAATACAATTCAATATTAACCAAGGAAGTGTCCATTCATGAGAAGAATTAGGCAGATTTAAAGCCTAAATCAGGGTTATTCAACAAATTCTTCTCGAGGGCCAGATTTTTCATTGCGTCATGGTCACTGGGCCGGGTAGTTCCACAGCACATGACCAATGTTACCAAAATGTATGGCTGTTTCTGTCATGTTACTGACTACTGCTAAAGCATCTATTTCAATAGAATTGTTCTGCAAATTGTCTAAACCAGTAGCAGAGTCTGAACCAAGAGCGACACGGTGGCGCAGCAGTTAGCGCTCTGGCCTCACAGCAAGAAGGTCCCGGGTTCGACTCCTGGGCCGCCCGGGCTTTTCTATGTGGAGTTTCCATGTTCTCCCTGTGTTTGCGTAGGTTTCCTCCAGGTACTCCGGTTTCCTCCTACAACTAAAAACATGTCCATTAATGCCTCCCCTGACCCTTCCCCAGGCTCCTCTGCAAAAGAGATTCTGAATCTCAGTGGGACTTCCAAAGGTCAATTAAATTAAATTAAAAGAGTAACTAGCATTAGGCTGCTAGCATCAGGTCTAAAACAGAATTACACCAAAACTAAGGCCATGTACACATGTAGGCGGTTATTTTTTACAGATGTAAATCTGCTGTCCTCCGTTTTGTAAAAACTGTTGTCACATCCACACAAAATCACGTCCACACAAAAACACATAAATGTGCTCCATTTATGTGTTTTTGTGTGGATGTGATTTTGTGTGGATGTGCTCCTCATATGTGGCTCTAAACAAAGCCACATATGAGGTCTATGCCGTTACTGAAGTTAAAAACATAAAAAACGCCCCTATCCAGACCTACCAATTTTAGTAACTTGACGCCTAAACTTAACCGTTAAACCCAAAGAAAAAGTCGCCAAGTGGCTTCAACCAAAATGTGTTATTTCGTTATTTTCATAAAATAAACTGTGAAGGCAAACTGACCCAAAAACAATAAAAAAAAAATGTGAGGAAATAAATAACTACTGTAGTTTTGCCTGTATTGTCTCTCCCATAATCAAACTTGTCCACGCTTCTCTTTTACAGCCTAGTTAACACCGCCAACAGGTTTCTCATGTTTTACTCGTCATGGCAACAAATCAAGTGCTGTCAATCCACAACAACTTTTTTTTTTTTTTTTTGGTTGTTTTTTTAGTGATTCATGCCACACGCCTCAAAACACACGTTGGCAAAGGAAAGAATGACTACTACTACTAAAGCCTGCTACGTGACTTTTACTGGAGACAATTAATGATGGGGAGGAGTTGGAGTATTATTATTTTGAATTGTGTTGATGTAATACAGTAGATATTAAAGTACAATAAGTCTACTAGTTGTTTTGTAATAGTCCTATTAGATTAGCACTTTTTGTTCTCACGTTTGTCTAATAGGCCTAATGATTTGTTTACTACAAACTCCCTGTGGTAAATATTTATTTTCGTTTGACATTAGACATTTTGGTAAGACAAAATACTATTTTTATTAACTTTTTATTTACAAGACAAATTTGACAAATGGTAATGTTAATGCGGCATGGATACAGCTAACAAACCTCTGAGGGAAGCTTAGCATTAACAGTGAATCAAAACAACAGTTTTGTCACTCACTACTCAACAAGTACAACAGCAAATATTGTGTAAAATATAGATACAAAGGCATGGAGATGAATAAAGTGATCCTACAGCCTAAGTTTGTAAATGTATTCGACAATGCTAACAGCAGCTGCGGGCTAAAGGCTAACACAATGCTAACATGATTTTTTACTTGATTTTAAAATAATTTCAGATCGTAACCCCTACATGCCACACCTCCTTTTAATCAGGAGAATCTCAGCTACAAGTTTAGCTGATTAAAATCCAGGTTAAATAACCACAGCAAAAAACAAATGCTAAAAGTTAACCGTAGCAGATGCAGATGCGTGCTGAAGCTGCGTTTCAGATCAAATACACATCGTACCGAGCAATCAGGTTAGCTTATTAGCGTGATGTAGATGAAACAAACGAGCTGACTGGACGTCTGTCATTTAGACCAAAATCTGACTTCACTCACCTCACATTAAAATCGTTTTTTGCTTCGCTCATTGATTCTGCAGAAATTCGCGATGTTTTTCAGTTCCACGTGATATTTTTTCATGTATTTTTTTCGTCTGGCGCAGCCATGTTGGATTTTATACGGCGAAAGACGCGTGTCTCTGATTGGCTAATTCAATCTGTCAATCACGAAAGATTTCTGTATATATCGTCTGAATTTCCAGGCAATGAAATCATATGATTTTCTTTCAGAATTGTAGGTATTTGAGTCTCTTAACTTATGAGACCATTAACTGAATGACACCATAACATGCCTTGACTCAAAGTAAGAAAACTTGATAATCAATTGATGAAGCTATACACTATTTTAGTCAAACAAAATTTGGACCAGGACACCGCCTTATTCAATTTAAAGTGTTGCACAGGGTACATCGGTGCAACACTTTAAACTTGCCAAAATACATCCGATCATTGACCCTGCATGCGGTAGGTGTAACCCAGCAGAAGGTAATTAAATTCACATGTTCTGGCTCTGTCCCAAGATACAGTGTTTTGGGGAAATGTAGCTGAAGCATTGACCTCTGTAGTTACCATTAAATCCGCTGTTGAGAGTTTGGCATTGCCTGCTGGGGGTTAGAAACTCATTGTGTTTTCATCTTTACTGGCCCGACGCTTGTGCTTTTGAAGTGGAAAAATGTTGATCCCCACAGTGACACAGTGGATTAGGGATGTGCTGTTTCATTTGAAAAGATCAGATACTGTATGTGATGAAGGGTTCAGAAAGGGGCTTCAGGTTTGGCCTTTGTTACACTTTTTTGACCAACCATCTACCAATGTACAAGAATGATTTTGATTTGTTTGACTTTTTGTGGCTGACTTAATTATTAGAGATCTGTCTTTTTGTTTCGTTTATGTTTTATAACAGGTCGTGTAATTGAAAACAGGCACAAGGGTTTTTATTATTGTTTTTTGTTGGGATTTTTGATTTCAAGGTTTTTGTATACTTTTTTTTAATTGTGAAAAACTTACATTAATACTTTGACCTCAGTATTTTCTAAATCCTGCGTTCGGTTCTGGTCAGAACAGCGTTAAAATGACTGCAGCACTGATCAGCTTTGCGCAGTTTTAGACTATGCTAGATTTCAACAGAAGAATTTTCTAGTAACTAGTTATAAACTTGAGGTTTCAGTCAGATCTAGTTTAATCAAAAACTAAAAAAAGATATGCAAAAAACATTCATGTGAGCCTCTTCTTTTTTCATGTTCATCTTTTGTGTCTGGCCTCAAAAACAGTACAATATCAGCGAGACTCTGAGCAAACATAACCCCAATGACACGACATGATATGAATGCATGTTTACCTGTCCTGTCCTGTCCTGTTTCTGTCCCGTGTGCAGACAGCCGGGGGAGCCTGCGGTGGAGAACGGCCTGATTCCGTACCTGGGATGTGCCTTGCAGTTTGGGGCGAACCCTCTGGCCTTCCTCAAGAGCAGACAGAAGAAGTACGGACACATCTTCACCTGTAAGATCGCGGGACAGTACATCCACTTCCTGTGCGACCCCTTCTCCTACCACTCGGTCATCAGACAGGGCCGCCATCTTGACTGGAGGAAGTTCCATTTCGACACATCTGCAAAGGTGAGAAATATTACGTCTTTTCTGTGCTTGTTGTCCGTGTCTAACAGGTCTCTTGTCATTAGATTATTTAAAGCTGCTTTTGGATTTTTACATGTTTGAGTAATCTTGTGCTTTGCAAATGATGCTTGGAAAAGTCCTGTTGTCACCTACCACCTTTACTCACCTACTTCATCAGCATTTAAGTTCCATAGGCTGGAACTCATGCTCGACTTCTTTTGATTGATTATCGATCCAACCACACATTCTTGCCAAACGATTTTAAGAAGATTTTACTTTTGATTTTAATTTGGCAGGTTGGATAACAAGACAAAGAGTACGGGTCAATGGTGTTATCTCTGACCAGCTCATATTTTCTGTGGGCTCACCACAGGGTTAAGTTCTTTCACCCCGTTGTTCATATTGTATACGAATAAATGTCAGAGCACATACGAAAATAGAACTATCACAGATGACTCACTGTGAGCCTGCTTCAGAAAAACGAACTCCAAAACGGCCTGATTGTTGAAGTTGCATGATGTGTCTAAAACCAAGAATAATCATAGATTTTCAGAAAAGGGCATGTTAGGGAAAAGGTTGGAATAATAATAACATAACACTATGTGATTCATTTTCTATGTGTTTCAAGAAGAAAAAAATCCTCTTTTCAACCTCTACAATCTCTACTCTGGTATTGTGTTCAAACACTACACGATACCAGACTAGAGACATTTTACCAAATTTACAACTTAAAAGTATTACAAATTTCATGTTGCTGTTTGAGTTGTGAATCAGTGGCAATGCTATTTTGAGAGTCCTAGTCTGAACAATTTGGAAATCCCTGTGTTTTTTTTTTTATATATTTTTATTTTTTTTTCTGGGACAGCACATATTAAAGATATGATAAAATAAATAAAAACAATGAGGCAAACAAAAGTCACAAAGTAGGGATGCACCGATCAATATGGAATCAGATATCGGTGCCGATCCAGAAATTTTTCTGGATCGAGTATCGACTCCATAGTTGTGCCTTTAAGACTGTATCGATCCTATAAAACAATACATGAATGTATTTTCTGGAACTGGTGTTTTATTCAGGAATGTCTCTAATATTAATTGGAACATTTTATATCAGATATTTGAAGTGTTGCTTAAGGAGATTGTAGACTTGAAGACTCATAAGATAAACAACCAATGACTCAACAATGTCTTATGATTTTTGAAATAAGAAAAAGGAAAAAAAGCATTTTTAGTCCTAATGCTGATATTGGTTGATATCGGGTATCAGTAATCAAAGTATCGGAATCGCATCGGAACTGAAAAAGCTGGATCGGTGCATCCCTCTCACAAAGTCAAATACTAAAAACTAAAAATACTAAAAAATCACTAAAAATGGTCACTATTACATGTCAAACACCCAACAATCACTCAACAACCATAACATACCCACATTGTTTCCTGGTTTCAAAAGGTTTCTGAATTCATTGATGACATCTAACCCACACAGTAAAACCCTTTTCATAATCATGTTTCGTCTTTTCTCTTCCTAGGCATTTGGACATGAAAATTTCGACCCTCGACACGGTCACACCACTGAGAACTTACACCAGACCTTCCTGAAGACTCTCCAGGGAGAAGCTCTGCCCTCTCTGATCCAGACCATGATGGGACACCTGCAGGACGTCATGCTGCGCTCGGACACGCTGCACCCCAGCACGCACAGCTGGGAGGTGGACGGGATCTTTGCTTTCTGTTACAAGGTCAGTCAGTCAGGTCCTAAACTGGAATCTCTTTCCCAACGTTGATTGCATTGGTTTACATTTGGAGCCACCCAGAGGAAAATTTTGCTGCTCAAATGTGTCTATTTTAAAGCTCAGGAGACAAAATTGTGATTCTCATTTTAGTCTCAATGTAGTTTTAGGTTTGTCTGACTTCTTTCTCATGTGTTTCTCCTAAAATTCACTAGGAGCAATAAGTGAGACAACAAAAGGAGTCCTAGTTGAGACATTAGTGAGACATTGTGGAGTTGCTCATTTGGAGCTACTTACAAGCACTATATGAGATACAAAAGAGAAATACATTTAATTTAAAAAATGCTCTTTATTTAACCGTTGTGCTCAAACATATACATATATCTGAAAGCACAAAATAAATATTTAAGGCATCTTAAAGTTAACAGAAAAGACATGTTACAGTAATGTCTTGCCTGCATGTGGATCTGCAAAGTCACATTAGTGACGTTAAAAGTCAATATGGCAACAGTTTCCTCTTCTCTTTCTCAGCAGATTTTCAAACTGGTGCTTAGTCCACATTTGAGGTAAATATCCAGCTTTTATGAATGAGTTTGTAGTCATTACGTTGTAAGAAAGAAAGATTCTCCTCACACTCTGCAGAGTTGTTTTCTATCTGTAACACACAACAGAAAAACACACAGAATTGGTCAACTGTTTTTGTAGTGTTTATCTTGAATTAATACCCCATAATAAAAGAAATATTGCAAAAGGTCATACTTTTATGATCTTCAGTTCATAACTGAACAGTTCAGTTCAGTTCTCAGGGGACTGCTGCTGATGGGGAGCAGGACCTTAGAATAAACTGATCTGAAAATGACAAGGGGAAATGATTAAAACAAACTGATGCAAAGTCAACTGTATGATTCTGTGGAAAACAGAAAATAAATGATAAAACATTCTCTTTGGGAATATAAATGTTTTATCAATATAATAGAACAGCTAAAGGAACAGAGAATCAGCAGGTGACTCCTCTAGTAAACCTAGTGATGTAAAAACACAATTTAATAATACAAAATAATACAACAGGTCAGTTTAATTAACAAAGCAAATTCAACTGTACTTGAGATTATGAGCTGTCAAACTATGTATTGCATGTGTATTACCTGAATGTATCTTAAAACTATAGATACAGTCGGTAACGTGTCATATTTGGGGGCGTGGCCTGCTGAGGGGGAAAGTATGGGAAGCTAAATTTTTTACCTCTTTTAAGACATTTTCTGGCAAATTAAGGAATTTTTAGCACAACTAATTCAAGTCGAGTCAATGGAGGTAACTATGTTTCGTTATGACAGAAAAAAAAAAACAGAAAGTTTAAAAAAAAGATGTTAAAACACGGCAGGCAGCGCTAGCATCATGTTAGCATTTAGCTTGCAGCTACTGTTAGCATTGTTGGACCCTGGATCACTTTATTTATCCCCATGTCTTCGTGTCTATATTTGACACAATATATCTCCTAAAGTCCATATTTGTTTTTGAGCAGTGTCTGATAAAGCTGTTGTTCTGATTCACTCTCTGTGTTAAGTTTCCTGGGCGTGCTAGTTAGCATGTTGATATCAGCCTGACATGATTAGTTCACAGTAACTTGCAAAGAAAAACAATGACATTAGAAAAGAACTTTAATGCAATGCTTCCAGCATGAAAATGAACTTACCTGATGTAGGTGGGGACAGATGTACTTTCCATGAGGAGAAAAGTTGATTTAGAAGTCTTTTGCTGCTCGGAGCAGAGCTACTAACAGTTCTTCCTTGTTGAGTTTGAAAAGCAACAAATCAGAGCTGAGCATTTCAAAGAGAGGACCTGGAGCCAATCACAGGCAAGATCAGTTTGAAATAAGGCGCCAGATCCAAACTGACCAATGAGCTTCAAGTTAAGTGGAGTTCAAGTTGAGCAGCATTTCAGCAGCAAATGAGAAGAAGAGAGGATCCTGAGATGAGACGAGTTTCAGCAGAAAATGAGCTCTACAATCATGTGACCAAAATGTGAGATTTATTTAAGATCATTGTGAGATCTCATTCAGATCTACATTGGAGTCCCAAGCTGAGCTGTTCAACGGTCCTATTTCTCTGGAGCAAAACCTGAGAAACAGGAGCAACAGGGCCATAGGCTCAAAATGATCTTAAACAAAGCTCAAACTGTCTAGGAGAAAGACTTGAGACTGTAGTGAGGTCTCTTTTTGGAATACTCTTTCCTCTGGGCATGCACGAGAAATTTTGAGTCTTGACTCGCGCTTGTCTCTCTTTGACTTGGGACTTGACTTGGACTTGTCTCTCTTTGATTGGGACTTGTCTCTCTTTGACTGGGACTTGACTTGGACTTGTCTTCTTTACTTGGGACTTGTCTCTCTTGACTTGGACTTGACTTGGACTTGTTTTCTTTTACTTGGGACTGACTTGGACTTGTCTCTCTTTGACTTGGGATGACTTGGACTTGTTCTCTTTTACTTGGGACTTGTCTCTCTTTGACTTGGGGACTGACTTGGACTTGTCTCTCTTTGACCTGGGACTTGACTTGGACTTGTCTCTCTTTGACTTGGACTGACTTGGACTTGTCTCTCTTGACTTGGGACTGACTGGACTTGTCTCTCTTTTCTCTACTGAAAAAACAGTCTTTGATTCAGTTTCTGGTTCTCTTCAGGTGATGTTTGAGTCTGGATACCTGACCCTCTTTGGGAAGGAGCTGGGAGAAGACAAGTCTCAGGCGAGACAGGCCGCTCAGAAAGCCCTGGTCCTCAACGCGCTGGAGAACTTCAAGGAGTTTGACAAGATCTTCCCCGCTCTGGTGGCCGGCTTGCCCATCCATGTGTTCAAAAGCGCCTACAGTGCTCGAGAGGTGGGTCCAGAGGCTTGGAAATGAAGTAGAGAATAAGCTTCCGTATATGCACTACTTACTTATCTGTTGTCCTTCTGCAGAACCTGGCTAAGACGATGAACCCGGAGACTCTGTCCAAGCGCGAGAACGTGTCTGACCTCATCTCCATGCGCATGCTGCTGAACGACTCCCTGTCCACTTTTAATGAAATAGGCAAAGCGCGCACTCACGTAGCTCTGCTGTGGGCGTCCCAGGCTAACACGCTGCTGCTACCTTCTGGAGCCTCTTCTACATGCTCAGGTACGAAACAGACACACAAATACACGACTTTGTTTCATATTTTAGTCCGTCTTGTAGTGTTGATATGCTAACAGTGGCTACCACATGCTAAAATGCGCTTCCTGGGTTTAGAGAACAAATGACTGTGTTATTATTGCAGGTGCAGGCTACAGACGTTTTGCAATGCACATAGTTTTTATACTTACGTCGTGATCTGGTTAGCATACTGTTCCAAACTCCTAAACTAAACCAAATGACCTTAGCCTAACTCTAACTCACAAGTGTGTCAAGCTGGGTGCCTTAAAATTGCTTAACTGAACATGTGCTTCTTAAAATATCGAAACAAAAGAAATGCTTTTTGTAATAATGATAGCCACATGTTTTTCTCACTTAGCCTAGCATTCTGAGCCTCCAAATGGGCTCTTTTCACAGTGCTGCGGCTAGGCTAGTTGCGGTTTGTATTATCTGCGGATACTTCATTCTCGTTCCATTCATTCATTCAGAATTTGCAGAGCAGCGCTAAAATTAAGCAATATTTAAAATCACAAAGCAGACAATGAATTTTAACTAGATAATCACTGTAACGAGTTCAGAGCTTCACATATGAGGAAGATGCTCCACCAAGGAAAGCTACGTGTTTATACAAGTGTATTTTTGGTGCAATGCTAGATGCTAACAAATAAATGACCCTAAAGGTATTTTCAAACTAGAACTAGCCTAGCCGCAGTGTGAAAAGAACCTTTAAGCTCTTTCACGCTGCGGCTATGCTAGCTCCGGTTTGCGTTATACCTGTGGATAGTTCCTTCTTGTCCATTCATTCCTTGTGGTGAATTTGCCAAGATGCGCTAATAAATTCATATTTTAAAAATTCAAAGCAGTGAGTGGATTTCAAGATAAACACTGCTAAATGCTAACAAATAAATTAGCGCAAATATAAAGCAGACAATTTGATGAAAATACATGACATCCTAGGCCGAGTGTTTTTGCATAAAGCTAGTTCAGTTATTTAAATTATTCAATAAATTAAATACAGGTTAGCATTAGCTTCAGTGACAGAACGGCACATTTTATAAACACATAGTGAAGTATTTACCTCGTATGTGAAGCTCTGAGCTCGCTGCAAATGATTGTTTGGGCTGTAACAGTTTGTGTCAATGAATTATTTAATTAGTTTACGACTTTTGAGCTAGTCTCCGAAGGGAATGAATTGACCGGAAACACCATTCCACTGGTATATTCACACCGGAACTAGCAAGCCGCATCGTAAAAGGGCCTTTAGTTCTCCACGATTGTTTTGAACACTTCTCACAGCTGGAGGGAAGCATGCTAACGACAATTAGCCATATAGCTAACAACAACAAAAACGACATGGATTTTCCTAAACAAACAGGACTATTAGACATAGACAGAACACTGCAGACTGATTTTCACCCGATACTTTAGCAAAATATAGAATTTTGATATTGAGGTATTTTATGGTGAAAATTTCAGCATAGCGCCTTTTAGCTTGTGCGCTAACAGTGGCCAGGCGTCGGACCCGTCGATGCGCTGCTCTCGCGTTCGTGCACGGCTGTAGTTTGGCAAGATTATGACCAGATAAGCTGGAAAATACGTCTGGTCAGATTCAGGCAGTCCACGTGCAGACATGGGTCGAGCCTGAACTTTTATAACCTCAGGACGCCACTAAATCAAGTTCAAAATCAGACATGAGAGCGTCTAGTGTAGTCTAGTAGAGGAAAGGTTACTGGCATAGTTAGACGTAGCACTGTATCTGGTGTGTTATGGCTGGTAGAACTGGTCTGAAGTTGTAATGAGGATGACAGCAGTTCCATAGTAAAAGAGTCACAAGAGTGTTGGTCCATGCTTTTGCTTTGCTTGTAGTGTATGAATCATGCTTTATTTTTCATAAACATGATGAAATGGTATTCCAATTATTAGTTTTGTGTAAAGAAAAAAAATCAAATTTAAATTCAAATTACACACGCAAAACATTTTATACTTACATTTTAAATATCATACGTAACTTGTATGAATGTTTATGCTTGTCTCCATGGAGATGTTTTCCTGGGGCTCTCCAGTGCTCCACACACTACTTATTATCCATACTTTAGTGTGCAAAAGACCTATAACATTTCCTCGTGCACTGGAAAATGACTAAATTAATATACTTAAAAAAGTCCAGATCTACTTGAAATGTGACAAACTGCCAATAGCAAACACATTTTGTCTTATTTAAGATTCTTAAAGCAGACTTTTATGTCTTTAGTGCTTGAAGTACACTCTCAAATGTGTTTAACCTAAGACACTAGTCTTTTTCTTTTTTCATTTAGTCTAACTCATCAGTCCTTTTTTTTTTTTTTTTTTTTTTCTCCATTTAGTCTGATAGTTCTGTTTTGGTCCAAGTTTTAGTCCTGGATACTCCATTTAGTCCTGATTCTGGTTTATCCAGTTTAGTCTGTGTTCTGGTTTATTTTATCTGGTTAGTCCTGACAGTCTGTTTCTAGTTTTAGTGCTGGTTAACTCGTCCAGTGATTTCTGTTTAGTTATTTAGTCCTGATAGTCCTTTTGTGTATTTTCAACCTTTTCTTGTCCAGTGTCTTTTCTGGTTTTAGTCTGCATAGTTTTGAGTCCTGTGTCGTTATATTTAGTCTTGTTAGTTCCTGATAATCCTGGTTTGTCCAGTTTTTAGTCCTTATAGTTCTGGTTTGATCCAGTTTTAGTCCTGGATTTATGCTATTTTAGTCTTAGTCCTGTTATCAGTTTTAGACTCAGGGCTATAGGCTTTAAGTTCAGTTTTAGTCTGATTTTAGACTAGTTTTATCAGTCCCATAGTGTTTTAGACCGTTATTCTTAGCCATGATAGTCTTGTTTAGATTTTAAAATCTCTTCGTCAAAGGCTTAGTTTTTGTTTCATGAAGATTGATTTGATTTTATCGGGTCTTTTCAGATTCTATGTTTTCAGATTCCTGATAGTTCTTTTAGTCATTTAGTTGTTTATTTGGCCTAAAATACTTTGATCAATCGTGTCTAGTTTTCAATTTCAGCATTTCTGATAATAGTTTTATTAATTGTTTAAGAGAGTTCAGTTTTTGATTGCTGATTTTTTCGGGTCCACTATTAGTGTTTGTTTACATGTTTTGTTGGATATCGTCATTTATTGCTCGTGTATCTTATTCGCCTGTTATCCTCGGTTTATCGACTGGTATAGTCACTCCAGACTCAGAGAGGAAGTGGAGCAGGGCGGGACTTCAGCAGCCAGACGCTCGTTTCAAAGTTATTCATAGACTTACAGTATTAAACGTGACACAGGCCCTGACAAGTAACAAACATAAATTAAATCTGTCATGTGTCCGTACTGCTCATTAAGACTTAAGGCTTGTAATTGTCTTCCGTATAATCGTGTTCTGGCACGTCTTTGTGTTGTGGAAAGGGAGGTTTTTAGCCCTGTTTGTAGCATGGCTTGATGGTATTTTAGCACATCACACTTTAGAAAAATGTTCAGTTGATTCAATGTTAAACCAATAGAGAGTTTAAATGACTAATACTGAAAATAGCATACTTTAAAGCTAATCTATATTGTATTTTGTATTATTCTAATATTTATATTTCTCTTCCACAGGAGTCCTGATGCGCTGAAAGCCGCTAGGGAGGAGGTGAAGAGAGTTCTGGATGCTGCCGGTTTGACCCCTGACCCCAACAACCCCACGCTCAATCTGACCCGGGAGCAGCTGGACGACATGCCAGTCCTAGGTACGTCCACTCTTCAGCTTTATTTGTAAATGTCATTTAATATGCTCCTGTGCTTCAGCTTCAAGTGATGTGAACGTCAGTCCATGTAAAGCTGTTCTGTGTAAGAAACTAACTTGTAGGTCTGAGCATATTTCATTTAAAACTACAAAAATGGAAGAAAAAGACGAGAGGCAAGTAAAAAAAAACTTGTTGTTCTGTGCGCACAGAGCAGCCACGTTATCGACACAGTCATAAACATTTGAACCACACAAATGATGCTAAAATAATAAAATAAATTCATCATCGTAAACTACAAGCACAAAGAGTTAAATCTTCACCTGGAGAAACATCCAGAGCATCAGGTCTTCTCCTGCCTGATCCAAGCAAGTTTTCTAAAAGAGCTTCTGTGCTGTTGCCCGAGAATGCTGCGATTTGATACGGTCCTCAAACAGTGTGTTTGAGTTAGAGTTTAGATTTTGGACCTGAGCCCGAACCCTACCCACATTTCTCACGTAGAAAGGTGGGCTCACTCGAGCCAAGACACAGAGCTGCACTGAACCAGTGCGCTTCGCGGATGATTGGCAGCCACGTCAGAACACAGCGCAAAACCAATGCTGTGACAAACAGCGATTGTTTTAATTGGCCAACTATACGGCGTGAGAAGTTTGATGCACCGCCGCGGAGTGAGAAGAGAGAGAGACGGAAGACCTGTGTATTAGTTTGAGCATCAGCACTGCATAGGTTAGGCTAGGACCCTCAGACATACGTACTTAGCTCACAAAACAACAGTTTTATGTAGTTTTAATGTGTGCGGGTCCAGATTTGGGTTGGTTCCTGAAATGTAAGAACATTTTTCTGGCTGGGTGGGTTGGGTGAAATGTAAACTTGACTACATTAGTGATGCTCTGACCCATCGATCACTAATGCTCATATATTTTTGTCCCAACCAAAATTTTAATTCTCTTTTAAGAGACACTCTTAGAAGAGGATGGTAATAGACACCGTCAAGATCTTGCGAGATCAAAATGTCACAATACTTCAGCTGTGTGTCTTTGAGCTGCTCCTCCACATATAAACTCTAAACTATAAACAGAATCGTACAGAAAACAGTCTAAACTCAGTCTTACTTTTGAATTTTATATTAATTGATTGTAGCACTTTGAGATTTTTTTTTTCAAATGTAAAGTGCAATTTAAATAAAATTCATTTTTATTATTATTATTATTATTATTATTATTATTATTATTATTATTATTATTATTATTATTATTATAACAATTATTGACAGAGATAATTAGTCATAAACATTGTAAAAATTAACGTGAAAAAATACCGCTTATTACTGTTTGGGGTTGCGTTTGACTGGACTTTGGGCTTTAGGCGGGGGAACACCCTGGACAGTGGCCAGCTCATGTCAGTGAGACAACCCTTCACTAATCTCATTCATTCACTATGGGCCTAAACATGCATGTTTCTGGAGGTACGAGGAAGCAGAAGAGAGAATGCACTGAAGCACAGAGAGAACATGCAAACTCCACCTAGGCAGATCAAAAGAGGTTGATTTGGTCCAACCTGGAATCAAACCCACACTCTCTTTATATATCATTTGTTTTAATCATGAAACACCAAAACACACATTATTACTGTAAAACCATGCTTAAAGAACAATAACACTGCAAACGTGTAAAATGTTCCCTTTACGATGAGGCTGTTGACAGAGTCGCTATTATCTCCACAGACAGCATCATGAAAGAAGCCATGCGTCTGTCCAGCGCCTCCCTCAACGTCCGCGTGGCCAAAGAGGACTTCCTGCTTCACCTCGACAACCAGCAAGCTTACCGTATACGGAAGGACGATGTCATAGCCCTGTACCCGCCCATGCTGCACTACGATCCTGAGATCTTCCAAAACCCATATGTAAGTCTGATCGAAACAGGAATAGTCAGTAAAATCCACTTTTGTAACCACGCACTGTTGGATTCTTGCACATTTGAGTGAACTTGTGTAGCCCACTTGTCTGTATTTACTTCAGATCACTGCACAAATTCATATTCTGAGTGAAAGATATTGGGCTCAGTATGTGAGGATGGAACGACTCGAAGCAGCGCCTTACACAGTTATAAAACAGAATCACTGTTGTGGCTCCGCATCGTTGCTTAATCTGCATAGGCCATAGTCACATGTTCTTAAACCTTAATACTAACTAAGTCAAATCTGTTCACTAATCTCAAAATATAATGTGTACAAAGTGTCTGCAGAAAACGTACGTATAGAGGGATTTTCGGTCGATGTCCCTTTCCGCAGAAACAGCCAGTCTCCATCTGCTTTGCTGGGGAAACTTCTCCTGAAGCTTGAAGTTTTTTCATCTGAATGTAACTTTTAAGGGTTGAAGGGTCGAGTTTCATTCACAAATGTTGATTCAGCAGCAGAACGTTTGCTTTCTCACAGATAAACTCTTGTAGTTAGCTGACAACAGAGCTTTTTCCACTTGTTTCCACTGTTTGTGTTTATGAGCGGCGGCACTTCTGGAGGTTGGGTGCACGCATCGCCCGTGTTGATAAACAAAAAAAACACTAAAGTTCTTTGTGGAAAACCCAACATTTACTAATTTACTAACTAAATGAGTTAGCTACCCCAACCCCCAACCTGTCCCATTGTCCATTCAATGCCCGTTGTCATTTGATTCTACCTATATTGTCTTTGAGGCCTGTTGGATGGAGATTGTTTTTTTTTTTCTTTTTCTTTTTTATCAATGACAGCAGTATTGAGTAGCTCTTATTAAAGAAGGTTGAAATAATATTTTAGCTGCAACAAGCTACAATTGGAATTTGAAAACATTACATTTAATGTCACTGTTTTTGCAAATAAACTCTTTAAAGGCGGGGTAGCTGACTTTTTCACTGCCTCTCTTAAATACTCTCATAAACACTTCGACACATGGTTAATATAATATAAACACGTATTCATTTTCATTGCAAGTGAGGCTTCTTTTAACGACAACAAAGTGGAGAGGATCACTCAAAAACAACCAATCAGAACACAGCATTCAGCTCCTAATTACAACTAAAATGACTTATTATTCAGTTCACCCAGTACACGGTGGTCTTTCACAAAGGTTTGCATTTACCAAATACTTTTTAGTGGAATACATAAAAACTGATCCACTTGCTTGTTATCTTCCAGGAGTACCAGTACGACCGCTTCCTGGACGAGAGCGGGCAGGAGAAGACGGTGTTTTTCCGTAACGGCCGCCGCCTCAGGTACTTCTACATGCCGTTCGGCTCGGGGGTCACCAAATGTCCCGGGCGCTTCTTTGCCGTGTGCGAAATCAAACAGTTCCTCACTCTGGTCCTGTCCTACTTCGACATGGAGCTGCTGGACCCCGCCACCAAACCCCGCCTCTGGACCAGTCCCGCGCCGGCCTGGGCATCCTCCAGCCCACCTACGACGTGGACTTCAGATACAAGCTGAAGGCCGCGCGCTAGGACGGACAAACCAGAACGGACACTTGAGAGGAAGACGCTGCGCTGTTTAAAATGATGGTTGAGCTGGTGTTTCTCAAGCAGAGGGTTTATTCCACAGCTGTTACCTAGCATTTGCATTGTGAAATCTGGGCCGAAATCTACAGAAATAACACAAGAATTACAATTTGGTGGAGAGATTCTGTTTTACGAGAATTGCGTCCTGAGAATTGTCTCAGAGGTGTGGACTGGCAAGTCAAGACAGACTTGAGTCACTATTTTGATGAATTGACACTTGACGTGATTAAATAGTCTAAGACTCAACTTGGACTTGTCCCTCTTTGACTTGGACTGGACTACTTGTCATCTTTGACTTGGACTTGTCTCTCTTTGACTCGGACTTGGACTTGTCTCTCTTTGACTTGGGACTTGACTTGACTTGTCATCTTTGACTTGGACTTGTCTCTCTTTGACTTGGACTTGTCTCTTTTGACTTGGACTTGACTTGGACTTGTCTCTCTTTGACTCGGGACTTGGACTTGTCTCTCTTTGACTTGGACTTGTCTCTCTTTGACTTGGGACTTGACTTGGACTTGTCTCTCTTGGACTCGGGACTTGGACTTGTCCCTCTTGACTCAGGACTTGACTTGGACTTGTCCTCTTTGACTAGGACTTGTCTCTCTTTGACTTGGGACTTGACTTGGACTCGTCTCTCTTTGACTTGGACTTAACTTGGACTTGTCTCTCTTTGACTTGGACTTAACTTGGACTTGTCTCTCTTTGACTTGGACTTGTCTGAACAAAGACTAACCCCAGAACAAACCAAGTCTAAATCAGAAGTAGGACTAAACCAGGCACAAACCAGGTTTAAAGTAGCGCTAGTAGCTAAATTAAAAAGAAAAGAAGTGTTTCCATTGTTTGGAAGGTGTGTGTGGTGGGCCTGATTTAACTGGTTAAAAGGCCTGATTTGGCCCTCAGGTCTTATGTTGAATAATCCTGGTCTAGTTTGCCTCTCAAGTAAAAAAAAAAAAGCCTGTGACATTAGTGGATTTTTGGCCTTGTTTATAACATTATGATATCATTTTTCAACAGGAAGTACAGTTTTAATGCTAAAAAATTAAAACAAAATTAAAGCTGGGGTAGCTGGGTTCACACTGAAACACCATTTAGGTTTTAAATCTGACAACTTTCTCTCATAAATCCTTCGACACATGATTAATATCGACATGTATTCATTTTGGCTGCATTTATGGCTTATAAACTTCTCTTTACAAACAATAATATGAAACTGGAGACGACCACCCCAGCTCAGCCAATCAGAGAGCAGCATTCAGCTCCTGATTAGAACTAAAATTCTTTATCATTCAGTTCAGACAGTACTCAGAAATGTCATTTTTTCATAAAGTGCTGTATTTACTATGTACTTTTTAGTGGAAACACAAAGTTTACTCATTTTCAACTAAAAAAGTTAGCTACCCCAACTTTAAAAAAACATAAATCTTAAATATTCTCATCTTATTTAAATCGGTTTTAGTTCAACTCGCCATAGACACTTACAGTATTGCAGTGACGTATCTAACTTGAAAGTCGTTAAATATTTACTAGCTACAATCATCTCCACAAGTCAAACCTGTTCAAATCAGAAAAGCAGCGACGTCGTTGTTTTTACAGTGCAGTGGGTGACTCGATGTAAATATGTAAATTATTCTCCTGTAAATATGACTGACTTGTGTTTGTGCATTAATTTGCTGCTGAAGAACATTTTCTATTCCGGATGTAAATGAATGATTGTGTCATTGCACTGCGTTTGATGCCAAAACTGTGAAAAGTATTTCAAGTGTTTTATTTTGCAGTAGCTGTTTGTAAATCGTATGTTTCATTTGTGCAACAAGAATAAAGTGTGACTGACACAATTCTGTGGTTTTTCTTCAGAGACACAAATACACAAAGAGACACATTTTTCATCCTGCCATGTTGTGATGTAGATTTAAGACATTATATGTGTTCAAAAGGACAAAGGTGTGAATCTAGGAAAGCAAAACAGCAAAAGGACATAGGCTAGAAATAAATGAATATGAACACTGTCAGATTGAATACTGACAGATTTTTGGACTTATTAAACGTCAGACGTGTGGACATGCAAGTCAGACTTGAGTCACTGTTTTGATGATTTAACCCCTTCTCATTACGGCCTTTTTTCCCTCACACGTTTGACTAAAATCGGTAAAAATTCAAACTAAAACTGTTCCTGATCCTTTGGAGCTCAGGCAAATGTCTGGGGTCTTTTTAAAGATGTCCAACAGTCTCTCATCAGAAGTGAGAAATTTCTCCAAGCAAAATAAAAAAATCAATTTTTTTTTTTGTGGTAAATATAAGGAATGGTATAGCTGGTGTTGAGACAGAAATGACTCTAGATTTGGCATATTTTGGGTTTTGACATTTCCTCTGTAAAAGCTGAAGATCACTGAAGTAAAAATCAGTTTTAGGGACCTACAATTACTCAAAAGAACCTAGGCAGACTTTTTTTATTTGGAGGTTTACAGTAGAAATCTGAGTCTGGATCGTCCCAGAGGCTGATTTGGCTCTAAATAAAAGAGACACAATGGGATTTTTATATTTAACCTTTCCAGATTCTTCATAGAATGCATTTTTAAGACACTGAACAAATTACAATTTTTGAAGAAAAAGTGGGAGGGCCCTTCGAAGGGACGCCGGAATGTAAAGGGGAACATGACTTGATAAAATGAATCAAGACTTGGGACTTGACTTGGACTGTGACTCTGTGACTGTGACGACTGGATGTTTCTTCTTAAAAACTCAATAGTGTCACTTTACATGAACAAACCATCTCATGTCCCTCGTCACTTCTGTGTTTTTGACCAGGACTTTGCACAACAGCAGAAGTCAGCGCTCTGCTTCCCAATTAGGAGTTTACGGGTTTGACTTTGAGGTCACAATTTGTCAGTTTCCTCTCTTTCTCTATGAAATCTTCATGTCAGTTCCACTAACATGCTTAGCCAGAGTTGGCTGTGAGTTGCTGTAGTAACTATTATTTTAATTCATTTCAATTAAATTTATTTGTGTGGCCAAAGACACAACAGCAGTTATCTCAGAGGACTTCACATGATTGTTGATTTAGAACTGTCAGACACAAACCAACAGAAACATTGGATAATCAGAAACAGTCATGATTAGGAAAACAGGCAGATTGTTCAACAGCTAATAGGCAGATGGATAATTGTCCCAGAGCAACCCCTGTGCTTAGATCCTCCTCTGCAAGGAGAAACCTAAAATGATGCAGATATAAACCTGGACTAGGCTAATGGGCGTAACTAAATCACCATATATATATATACTGTACATACAAACGTACATAAATACTTCAATTCAATGGTTCGGTTCAGTGTTGGGTTGAGTCCTCACGTGTCATTTTTGAGCAGTCAGGAAAGGAATGATTTTGCCATCCTTTTGCAACCAGAGGAAGTAAACAGCAGACTTACGATTGCTATGTTCTAACAGAGCCGGGGTAATCTTTTCCTCACATGTCGTTTCAGTCACAAACAACATGTGAAGCAAATTAACAAAGTAGTTTTTGTTCTGAATCTCAGTAAAACATTTATAGAGACAAGAAATGAATCATGACAAAACAATCATCCCGTCACTAATGGGGTAAATTAACACCCACATCTACAGTACTGGTTTTCATTTATTTATTTTAAAGACAACCATCAAGGAAAAAGAAACGCAACATTTTAATTTTCGAAAATTCCTTAGAAAACGAGTCCATTTGTAAAAATGTGTTACATCATGGTTTCAGTCCACAGTAAGCTGAAGACAGGTGAACAGATTTCTTGGTTTGGCTTGACTGATTGTGAGAACAATAAAGAGTGCATTACAGGGTCGTTTATTCACACAAACTCATGTTTGAAACTCAGAGTTGACTTTTACCGCTGGTTAACTGTGCCCAAGTCTTCTCTATAAAAGGCACCAGAATGAAGCCAAAAACACACGATTGTCTCAACCAGAGAGGGATGGAGCTATTGGCTGCTCCAGCTGGACGGTGTTGTCTTGTGTCTCCAGGTTTTTGGAGTCACCGCTCTACCATTAGTCGTCTTTGGAGCGATACCTGGTCACTGGTTCCTCTAACGACTGCCCTCATACTGGTCACAATGTTTTTTGGCACATCTCCGTGACAGGTTCACCCACCACCAGGTTCACAGCCGAGACACTACTGCCGATCCATGAGACGACGAATAACCTCTGTCCAGGGCCAACGGGGGTCACGTGAACTATTGACAGTCTGATGAAACTCTGTCACTTTTGGTTTGGGGGTTGCTCTATTGTTTGGTTGTGTTATTGGACTGGAAAATGTGTAAACGCTGCAAGAGTTGGCCTGAGGATTAGAAATGGATGATGTGCACAGGACAGGCTGAGCGATTGGAGGCGGTCTCCATTTAATCTTCACTTTTACATTCAAACCAAAGAGAGTCAAATAAATGGTCTCTTTATATAGCGCTTTTCTACTTTTCCAGGCATCAAAGTGCTTTACAATCTAGGATCCACTCACCCAGTGTACGCAGACACTGAGACAATGCGGGTTGAGTGTCTTGCCCAAGAACACGACAATCCGCTTTTGTCGTCCCACTGTGGCACCTGGTGTTCCAGCGGTCTCCCATCCAAGTACTAACCAGGCCCTAACTTGCTTAGCTTCGGAGATGTGACAGGATCAGGTTTTGACAAGCAGGTATGGCCACAATAGTCAACATGTACTGCCCAAAACTGCCCAAACTACAAAGAAGAGACAATGACATTGTCAGTATTTTTCCAGACTTCTTTGCATCAATAAATAAAAACATCGGAACAATGTTAATACTTATTATTGACTTAAATACAAGTATAGCTTGTTCAATGACCAAAATAAAGGTTGAATAATTATTAAAATGCACTTAAAACAGGATTACATTGGATGACCAACCTTTGTGTAATTATAACATAAATGAATCGGTTACACTGGCCACATGTGATATATATATATATATATTTTTTTTTTATTTATTTGACAGGGACAGTACAAATAAACATTGCTACTAGTAAGTAGCGATGTCCATTGTACATAAGGCTTCTAGCCATTGGCTAATTTACAGCCCCCGTCCTGGTTAGGCTTTTGTTGTTAGTGTTTACAGAAAGTAGTAAAATACATAGTAAGAACAGATAAAGGTATATAGAAATAAAAGAAGACATCCCAATCAACTGTACATCCCAGTTTAGTGTTCACATTGTTGCCTTTCTGTCGCCAAGTTACTGAAAACCAGATGCTTTTAAACAATCTCCAGAGAAAATGTAGATATACAAGAAATGTCAAAAACGTACAATAAGCACGTTTTCATGATGTTTTTACGTCAATTTGTAATGAAAAGCCAAAACGTCAAAAAAGAAAATACTATTTTTGAAGCCACATGGCGAGATTTTGTTTGAATTTAATTGGGTAAACCCAAAGCAACTTACCCATTTAGTCTTTTGAAGCCTAAACTTACTCGTTAGCCTAAACAAAATGTCACCACATGGCTTCAACCAAATTTTTGTTATTTTACATTTTGGCTGTTTAAAGTATTGACATAAAACGAGTTCATTCATTCATTCATTCATTTTCTACCACTTAATCCCGTTAGGGGTCGCGGGTGACTGGAGCCTATCACTTTGGGCCTTAGGCGGGGAACACCCTGGACAGTGGCCAACTTGTCGCAGGGTTAGACAGACAAACATTCACTCCCTCATTCATTCACTAAGGGAAATTTACAGTGAAGCCCAATGAACCTAAACATACATGTTTTTGGAGGTGGGAGGAACCAGAGAAAACCCACGGTGACACGGGGAGAACATGCAAACTCCACCCAGAGAGATCATGAGATGTTGATATGGTCCGACCCGGGAGTCGAACCCACGACCTCCTTATTGGGAAGCCAGAGCACTAACCACTCTGCTACCGTGCAGAGTTGTGTTTTTTTAACCTAAAATCTGACATTTTTGCAAAAAGAAAAAAAAAGAACATGAATACTCTATATGCACTATATAGTTACTCTTACTTTCTGATTTGTCACCTTTTTTTACAAAAATATTTACAGTTGGGCAAATGTTTGTTCAGATAAAAGTTTGAATCAAGTGATCAAAATAAGTGTGTCAAACGATTGAGAAAAACTGTAACATAGAGGCTAAAATCAAAAGACCCAACACAGACCCTGGGGCACTCCCATAGCAAACTTCAAATAGCTCGAGTAGACATTCTTCTAATTGTCCACTTCAAAATACAAAGAGTTGTGTCATTTTAAGTGCACTCGATTGTGTCCCAGCTGCAGATTCCTGGACAGCGTGTGCAGAGAGCGATACAGAGGCAGAAAAGCCTTGAACTTGGACCTAAGCTGCTGGATTCTCCTGTTAGTCAATCTGACCTTCACCTGGTTATCTGAGCGCTATCAGTGTTGGCCAGCCATCCACTTTATCACCCTTTTTCCACTGTTTAACAACTACAAGAGGAAACGTGGACTTTAAGAACGGGATAAAGCAGCCACAACGCCCAAAACGTGGACAAATACAAACATAGCATTAGAGTTTTAGACAATATGCTGAATTTTGACACTCAATGAGGAAGTCCTGTAAAGATAAGGTATCTAATTTTTACAACGCAATCAAGATTAGGGTTTTAAACTTGACAACTTCCTCTTCTAAATCCTTTGAAACACAGGTTAAAAAAAATATTCTGGCCCTTATTATTAGACTAATAATGACACAAACTGTCTAAAATTGTGTGTGTTTGATTAGTTTAATCATTAAACCCAAACAATTGTGTAAATGCAAAGATCGACTTATTGCACACGCTCCAGGAAGCCGTGCCAAACACCTCAGGTCAGTGAGGTGAGTGGCAGTGTAATTCGCCAAAGCCTGATTCTGTCAGGTCTAAGGAGGAGCTAAGCATCTTTGGCCTGGGCAGTGCTTGGATGGGAGACTGAAGGAACCGTAGGATGTAATTATTATCAATGTTCTCTCTAAGAAAAATATCCAATGCAAAACAGCAATTGAACTATATAAAAAAAAAAGAAAAAAATGGACATTGCACTTGACCTTCTTGACAAAGAAAGCCCGTCAGCGCTTGTACCATCTAAGGCGACTGAGAGATTTGAGACTTTCACCAAGAGTGAAAATGACTTTCGGATGAGAGTCGAAACGTCTTGATCTTCGAAACACTGTCCAGATGACTACTTTGAAGACTTCTACTATTTCACCAAGAGTGTTGAGGAACTTTTACACCTGCACCCTTGAGAGCTTCCTGACTGGAAGCATCACTGTTTGAATGGGGGGAACCACACAACAGGACCGCGTTGCTCTCAGAAGAGTGGTTAGATCGGCAGAAAAGATCCTTAGAATAAACCTGCCCAGTCTGGAAAACATCTACACTGAAAGATGTCCACGAAGAGTGCAGAAGATTGTTCAGGACTCCAGCCATACTGATCACAATTTGTTTTCTCTTTTGCCATCAGGAAGACGCTATCGTCTCCTCAAGGTAAAAACTGAGAGGATGAGGAGGAGCTTCTTCCCTGAGGCCATCAGACTGTTAAACCTGGCCCCCTTATAACATTTTCCTGCAGTTATACCACTGGATAATGTTTTGTATGTGTTTATATTGTTGCTTGTTTATGTCACTGGAAGGTACAAAGGAATTTCACTACATGTTGTCCTTGTGCAAATGTATGTGACAATTAAACTAAACTACAGTAAACTCTCCTCTGAACCTCCTTTTTTCGTGCTTGTTCCTTAATACAGCCTAATCATCATAGCAATTTATTTTGTACCTCGTTGTAATGTGTTTCAGTGATTGACAGGTGACTTATTTTACAGCTGCATCTGACCCGTGGGGGCTGATTCATTGTTGTTTAAACGTCTGTTCACACTAGAGCTTTATTGACAAAAATGAATATCTCGATCATTTTTTCACGTAACTCGATAACGATAATTTGACGATACTGTCAGTCCAATATAAACATGATAATATCTGTCTTCAAATTTGTTATTTCACTGGAAAAAATACAGCCTTAGCTGCTCCAATAAGCTTCAAATTGACTAGTAATAGTGTTTATTGTGATTTGAGCAGGTTTTGACTTTCATAAACAGAAATTTGCAATAAGAACGAGTAAATTTAGCTGATTTCAAGAACAGAAGCATTCATTTTTCTTTTCACAATTTCAATGAATGTGTATATTTCTGATTTTATGTCAAATTAGATCTTTTATGCTTGTTCCATACACAAAATATGCTAAATACTAATTATTGTTATCTATGTATGTTGTTTCGTGTTTAATTATCAGACGCATATTTGTCTTATAGTGCAGAAATCTCCTGTTATACCCTTATTTCCTGTTTTGTGAAGAGCTTTACTTAGTGTACAAATTCTATTACATTTTTATTGTAAATGAGCTTTTTGTTGCATGTTTTTACTGCACGATATACTCAATATTTAATTTCTGCAGATCTTATAAGCAACTAGGAATGGGACGATTCACCCAAGTCACGATTCGATTTTCGATTTTGCTGTCACGATTTTCGATTTTGTTAATAGATATCTAAAACTGTCTTTGTTATTTAGCTATCTAAAACAATATTATTTTTACATGTGTTTTTGTACATATATTAGTTTGTGAACTGGCAACTCTAACATTTCTTGCTTCATTTTGAGAATTTGGGCTGCATTTGTGTTTTTATGTAAAAAGCAATGACTTTCCTACTTTTTCCTAAAAGTCTGGAAATGTGTCTGATGGACACTGTATGTTTGGCAGACACATTAATAGTGAGATTTGGCCCAAATCCTTATATTAACAGCATTAACAATGTTACTTTCTTACATTGTGACAAGGACAGTGTTATTTCTCCTATTAACTTCCATTCATGTTTTACTTCTGTCAGTGCTTCTGAGAGGTTTGGACTTGTATGGGACTCATACAGTATTCGTGTCTGCGTGTCTTTGTCGATGTAGTGGACTGTCATCGTAATAAAACTCTTCGTAGCTCTGGAAGTCCGCCCATCAGTTGTCAGCGCTACATATTCACGTGCAGTCTGGTCTTGCTCACGTTCACGCTTTATTTCTTCAAACATCGCGGGTATTACGGTGTTACTGAAGTGTTTTGGGTTAGACAGTGTTAAACATGTGCTTAAAGCCTGCGTGTTCAACAGCGCGAACAAGACCAAACGGCTGCATGTCATTAGCAATAAACTTTCCAATAGATAGTTTCCTTACCGCTAGCATCGTACTTGGCACTAAATACAAAGTGTTCCCAAACACGGGAGCGATGTAAAGTTAAGGTTGAATCTTAAGTGGACTTTTGAGCGGCGCCAGCGTCTCCTCCGCTTCTTTTCCCCACACACAACACCGCTCTTCTGCGCACTATGCAACGATCGGATCGAAGGGCCAGGATCAACTTTTTTTTGCAGAATCGTTCCATCCCTATAAGCAACATTCACAATATTATCTAAAATTCGATATGTTGCACAGCACTAGTTCAAACATAGCGCTGCTGCATCGCAAAATGAACGCGCTGTTTTGAGATCGCTTTGCTCTCTCTTTCTTACCTTCTCTCTCACTCTGGGGTATTCCATGAAAGTGGCTTAACAGTCTAGGCTTATCCTAAAATCCTGAGCTGAAACTAGCTTCATCTCCAACTTAACCTCAGTGTTCCATGAAAGAAATAAGCCTGGGTCTGAACAACGCTAATTCAAGCTTGAAGATTAATCTGGGCTGTGAGCTTTGCTCTGCTGAATGTGACGAGACCAGATCAATGGAGCAAAGACATCACTGAGAATGAGAGAGAAAAACACTTATTTTACATGATCTGACTGAAACACGAGAGGATCCAAAGTGCACACGGACTATAGTTTGATTTGCAACGCAAAAGTTTTCAGTTTATAGTGGTTTATTCTGATGCGGGGAGCGAGAGGCAGCCCCTCCCCTCCTGTGCGCTGCCCGGAGAAAGACGAGGCGGAGATCCAGAGGATTTATGATCGTATTTGTGAATAGGCTCATGTTTTCTAATGCAATGCACGGTTTTCCACTCCGCATGTGGAACTAGTCCCGCTGCGTAAAGTTGTCACAAAGTTGTAGTGTAATAACTCTTCACAACCAGAACTGACCAATCAGAGCAGAGCATGTGTGTCCGTGGTGTGAGGAGAGACGAGGGAGAGAGATGCGATGAAGCGCTTCTGTGAGTAAAAACAGCAGCACAACTCCACGGCTCTCACACTTTAGTCCTGCTTTCGTTGCTTCATCCTTAGACAAATAGCTGCATGTCTGTGCTAAATCTTTTGTAGTTTAGATGCACATTAATTTTCCAGTTAAATATGTGGCTCTTTGTGCTGCCAATGTGACGTTTGCTCTTACAAACGCGTCTCTCCACAGCGAGAGCGGCTCAAAAAATGAAAAAGAAAGAAAAGAAACAGCGAAAGCGGCTCTTTAGTGCCAATGCCAAGTAAATAAAAGTGAATAAAAAGTGACTTTATAAGTTGTGTTGTGACAGACAGAGAGATTTCACACAGTTGTGGAAGTGTGTGAGGATAAACATGTGACTTAAGTGTTTTTTAGACGTTTTTTGAGACAAAGCTAAAATAATCTTGGCTGTTAGCCTGGTCCAGACCAGGTTTATGTCTGCGCACCTGTTACTGCGGCAACTCAGCGTCACCTCTGGTTAGCCGCGTTAGTGGAATGGAAATGGAGATTTCATAAACCTAGATTGGCCAAATAAGCCAGGCTTTGGCTTTAGCTCGCTTCATGGAATACCCCTCACTCTGTCTCTCTCAATTACGGCATTTGTTTATTTACCTCAAAGCGGAGGAAGAGGTATGGATCATGTCACTGTTCACTTCCTGCTTTTTCCTATAGTGAATGCACCCTATGTTTAATCCGATCAAAACCCACTCACAACATGTCAAACACAATCTTTTCCACCACTTGTTATCGAATAACACTTTCTATATAGTGCTAAAAGAGTTCATTTTTTAATGCTGGGAAATAACAGACATGCAAAACATAAGCCTATGCAATTTTATTCTTCAATTTTAATCTTCTCCGTTTAGGCTTTGCCCCGGAGTGACCGCAGCGCTGCCCGGTGTCATTAGGTTGACACGTGGAGAGTTCAGGGTCCATTGCACAATCTGAAAACAAAGTGCTGCCGGTGCGTACGTTGTTATTATGACATAAGTGCGAGGCTGCTTATTAACTGTGGGATCCTGGCTACTGGAGCTGCTCTGCCAGTCAAACGCTCATAAACATTAACTATGCTCGGCTTCCTTCCTGTTTCTACGACTTTCATTGTGTTTTCGTTTATTCAATTACATGTTGTATTGGAGAAAAGAGTCCATTAAATCATGTTTATTTAAGATTAAAGGGGACATATTGAGTGTGTGTGTTTTTTTATATGATTTGGGAAAAAAAACACGTATGTAAATGTAGCAGAGTGGATGTTTCTTTAACCTTAGCTTGTTTAAACCCAGGCAAAAATACAGAAAGGACACACAGGTAAGCCCATTAAACAGAGGAGAATGACATAGTTCCAGTTTACAAGTTTATTTGTCACAATTTTACTTGTATCAGTTTAGTTTCAATAAGTTACTTTTGTCACAAGAGTCCATTTCCATCGAAACAATAACATTAAGACAAAGGTCCAGCCTTTATATTCACATTGTTGTTCATTCGGTTTCTTTGACATATTTTTTTTACTTTAACCAAGATACCAGAAGAAGACAAGGCAGCCGTGCTCTTGAGCCCTGATGCATGGCCTCTTTACCTAAGTGTGGGGCGACATCGCTTGATGTGGGGCCATGACGGCGGAGCACACACCATTCCCACAGGTAACCAGCTTGGAGGAGCAACCACTGGAGCCATCATCACAGCACTGAGCACATGGAGACATGGGGGACAAAGATCAGGCGAACCAGGAAGTGCGTGAAGCCAAAGAGAACAGGAAGGAGGAAGTACCATCCTTTTATAGTCCACATGCTACTGCCATCTGCTGGCAGGGACAGCTCAGTTTGTACCTGTGTCTACCTGGTTACATCCACCCCTCCAAAGTTGTATCGGCGTCCCGACGATAATAGGAAAACAAAACAATTACTGTACATATTTGAGGGTGCTATAAGGCATTCCACTCAATTTATTTACAGCATAAAGAAAGAAACCACTAACTCACTAATAGGCTAAAGTGAGGGGCCCTGAAGGCTACTAGTGGAATACAGCTGCTAAGAACAGAACATGCCATATGCTGCATGTAGCTCCTTCTGACCACCCATAGTGGCAACAGCAAGTAGGCCTGACCGAGGAATCCTACATCTCGCTTACCTACACCGAGCTGCTCGGGGTATGAGCCACCCACTAGAAAAGGCTACACACGCAAACAGGGCATGACTTTGCAGTGGCCCCACGCACCACCATCCAGCTACTCCCTCTTCACGACCACTCCAACGGCTGCCTTGTCTTTAAAACAAACAAAAAACAGTAGGTGAAATGTTTACATACAGGCTGCTGCCATAACCCCAGCTATTGTCAATTGCATTAAGAATCCCAGTAATATCAGAAAAGTTACATAACCACCACTTAGTTCACTTTGGAGATATAAATAAAACACTGCACACAAATAATTAAAACACAACATGCACAAAATGAAGTTAAAACAAACCAAAATAAAGACAAATGATGGTCAAAACAAGTTCTAGATAAAACATGAGAAAAATGACCAAACACTAGCTGTGGCTTAATATAATGGAACCAGTCATCTCAGAATTTGTTAATGATCCTGCCGACAACGCCAATTGTAGCAGAGTGGATGTTTCTTTAACCTTAGCTTGTTTAAACCCAGGCAAAAATACAGAAAGGACACACAGGTAAGCCCATTAAACGGAGGAGAATGACATAGTTCCAGTTTACAAGTTTATTTGTCACAATTTTGCTTGTATCAGTTTAGTTTCAATAAGTTACTTTTGTCACAAGAGTCCATTTCCATCGAAACAATAACATTAAGACAAAGGTCCAGCCTTTATATTCACATTGTTGTTCATTCGGTTTCTTTGACATATTTTTTTACTTTAACCAAGATACCAGAAGAAGACAAGGCAGCCGTGCTCTTGAGCCCTGATGCATGGCCTCTTTACCTAAGTGTGGGGCGACATCGCTTGATGTGGGGCCATGACGGCGGAGCACACACCATTCCCACAGGTAACCAGCTTGGAGGAGCAACCACTGGAGCCATCATCACAGCACTGAGCACATGGAGACATGGGGGACAAAGATCAGGCGAACCAGGAAGTGCGTGAAGCCAAAGAGAACAGGAAGGAGGAAGTACCATCCTTTTATAGTCCACATGCTACTGCCATCTGCTGGCAGGGACAGCTCAGTTTGTACCTGTGTCTACCTGGTTACATAAATCAGTCATTTGCGTTTTGCTCAGCTTAGAAATATAAACAGGTTCGTTGACTTCCTGTTCAAAACCTCTGGCCTCTTTAGATTCATAATCACGGTGGTTCGCAAGTTGCAAAACGCAAATTCAAAAACACTGAAAAAAGACAGATCTGCTTTTTCCATAATGGGCTCAGGTAATTTGGCTGTGTTTTTGAATTTGTGTTTTTGAAATTGTGTCTTTGAATGTGCATCTGTCTTTCAGAATTTGTGTTTTTGAATGTGCATGTGGATTTGTGTTTTTGAATTTACATTTGTGTTTTTGAATTTACATTTGTGTTTTCGAATTTGGATTTGTGTTTTTGAATTTACATTTGTGTTTTTGAATTTACATTTGTGTTTTTGAATTTACATTTGTGTTTTCGGATTTACATTTGTGTTTTTGAATTTGGATTTGTGTTTTTGAATTTGGATTTGTGTTTTTGAATTTGCATTTGTGTTTTCGAATTTGGATTTGTGTTTTTGAATTTGGATTTGTGTTTTTGAATTATTTGTTTTTGAATTTACATTTGTGTTTTCGAATTTGGATTTGTGTTTTGAATTTGGATTTGTGTTTTCGAATTTGGATTTGTGTTTTTCGAATTTTGATTTGTGTTTTTGAATTTACATTTGTGTTTTCGAATTTGGATTTGTGTTTTTGAATTTTGCATTTGTGTTTTTGAATTTACATTTGTGTTTTGAATTTGGATTTGTGTTTTTTTTGTTTACATTTGTGTTTTTTGAATTTACATTTGTGTTTTCGAATTTGGATTTGTGTTTTGAATTGGATTTGTGTTAATTTGTGTTTTTGAATTTACATGTATATTTTTAGCTTGCATTTGTGTGTTTGTGAATTGATGTTTTTTGATTTTGCATTTGTCTTTTTTAAAGTTTGTGTTTTTGGATTTGTTTTGGTGGTTTTGAACTTGCGTTGGTTTTCAATTTAGCATTTTTTGAATTTGGGTTTTTCTATTTGTGTTGGAGTTTTGGAATTTGTGTTTTTGAATTTGCTTTAATGCTTTTTTTTTATTTTGTGTTGGTGTTCTTTGTTGTAAAATGTAACTGTGATACGCATGATAGGGCTCCCCTGTAAAAGAGATTCTGAGTCACAGTGGGACTGGTTAAATAAAGGTCAATTTACTCACATGTACAGTGTGCGTGTCATTTATTTAAAACTTTCAGGAATTTACTTTCATTTTGTGATTCAGACTTGACTTTTTGTGTTGATACAATGAGATTTTCAAATTCGACTTTCATGCCATAACATATCTGTGTAGGATTTTACTTTGCTTAAAATTTTGAGGCAGAAATTGTACTTACATTTTTAAGCTAAACCGCCTTTTTCTTTTTCCAATGTAATAGGCTACCAATAGGTTCAGACTAAATGAATGATCTTCCTTAGATAAGTGAAGCACAATATAAAGCTTACAACTTTTGTTTGGAGATATTTCTTTTATTTCGTCTGCTGTTCTCACAAGTGACATTTAACAGAAGATGTGTAGTGGTTATAGGGTTGTAAAAGATACACAGGATAGACATTTCTGCTTGAAGTTCACTAGCCATTAGCTTAAAGGTGCACTGTGTACTTCTGGAGGTGAAAAGTCAACTTCGCAACTCAATAGAAATAGGAAGATAAAATTTGGTTAGAACATTCTTATTGGGGATAAACAAGTTTAATGTGAGAAAATATAACTGAAGGAGCTGTTTTCTATGAAAATAAACAAGAGGAGGCTCCCTCTTGGCCAAATAATAGGAATTTTGATCAAGTAAAATTGCACATTTTATAATAATTAATTATATTACAAAACAATCTAAAATAAAAAAAATAAAAAAAAAAAAAATTTAATTCATTTATTTTATGCATTTCCATTCAGGATTCAAGTGAATTTATTTTGTGTACAAACATCTAAACTAGAAAAACATGCTTTAATTCAAGTTTATTTTTTGACCAAAAGTTGCACAGTGCACCTTTAAGGACAGTTGTATCTGCAGTAAAACACTAAAAGGGTTGTAACTCATTGACTTGTAATGAAGCTTTAACCTTTACCTAATGAGGTCGTTAACTTTGTACCAGTTGACACTTTCTGGATTATACACAAATTGAGTTTTTTTGTTTGTTTTTGGGCTAATGCTAACAGACAAAACTGTAGCACTAGCTTGAAATGCTAAGTCTTCATACCTCTGCCCACTTTGTACCTTTGGCACAGGCCAAAATTACGTCTTTTAAACCCATTACTTGTAAGTATACCGGTAATATTATTTATATTCTTAGTTATGTAAGTATCTCACAAACGTTTGAGAAATAGAAAACCCCAAAACAGGCCGTTTATTTATTGCAATTTTAAGCTAACAGCAACCGGAACTAGCTTACTCAGGAGTTTACGGCTTCAACAGTAATAATCTCATGTCACAATAATTTGCTTTGGTAAAGTCTGTTTTGTGTTTAACAGCTTAGTTTCGTCTGTGTTTAGTTAAAATTTCAGTACGAATAAAACAATGTAAAAGAAGTAAAGCTAAAGGTCCGAAGTGTGCTTCTGGTATGAAGTGGGCATTGACAAGTTAAGTCTGTATCTATGGTAACAAGCAGCAGATTTTTAACTTGTGCGTCATATTTACTTAAAAATATGTTTCTTTTTTTTTTTTTTTTTTGGAGTAGGTCTTTTTTACTACAAAATTACTCACGCTTAAATGAATTCAAATACAACTGTGAGTAGTGACTGATTGATATAAAATTACCTCTCAAGTTGTAAAACCAAAATCTAGATTCAAATAAGTTAGCTACAAGAACAGACAGATTTATTGTCATTGTCACAGAGTACAATGAAATAACATTTTGGAGTGAGTCTCCGGGGCTGCTGCGCTAATGTGCGCCGCCACTCGCTCTTCTGAACATGAAAAATACATAGCAGCCACACATACAGTACAATATGATAGCAGCTCATTTTTAATCTCTTTTCTTGAACTGTTGCTTAGAACAAGTCATACATTTTTATTTCAAGACTTTATAATTAGAAACATTTCAATCACTGCACTAGCTAGAGAATTGTAATAAAGCCCCTGCAGCTGACGTCACGCTATCCCAGCATTTGGATGAAAAAAGTGGATTTGTGCAGCTAAACTGACTAGAAGTGAGTCCCATACTTGCATTAAGCTACAGAAGTATTGATTTATATTTTACTCTTTTATATATTATAATATTAAACAAAACAAAAATTAGCTTCTGTCATGTACAAAAACTTCACATTTGTATTTTCACTTTAGATCAGATTGTTTAAAATGGTCAGAATGAGTAAATGTGGTAAAACTATGTCCAGGGCTTTAGAGTCAAATATATTTCACACAAACGTCATCAGGGAAACGTTTGAATGAGAGAATGAGGTGGAAAGTGAATCAGATGAACAGAAATGACAGATTGAGAGTCTGATTTATGCTTCTAAACTTGTGAAAAGCAAAGCATATCGCCAGGTTGACCATGCTCCATTGCAATGAAAAAAGTACATTTGTGAAACTACAAGTTTGTGAAGACTTGCTCTAATTAAGATACAACTTCTTTAGTATTGATTTGGGTTTGTATTTGGACAATGACAGAATGATATATATTTGAATAAAAGCACAAACTAAAGTTAAACCAATGGTTTTCTGGTGTTTGTCACATTAACATGGGAGAAACAGCTTCTGTCATGTACAAAAGCTTTACAGTACAGCATGTTTTTTACTATTTTAATCGAATTGTTTGTTTGCCATGTTTTTCCTGAACATGTTTGGAGCAGTTAGATAACCTGACCTGCTCACTCTGGGGTTATTGCAGGTGAGTGAGGGACTGTGACGTCACACATCAGTAGAACGTAAACTTGGTCTAAGCAGATTTTTAGAGACATAATTAGTGCAATGAACCTATAGCCATCATCATTAGCCATGCTAAACATGTACAGGCACAGTATGTAATAAGCACTGCACACAAGACCATGCAGACAATGATAACTGCATAAATGACAAAGATGGTCTTGATTTGGTCTTGAAGAAGAGAGAGAGGTCTCAACCTCTGAAAGTCTTGGTCTTGGGACTCTGTGGTCTCAATCTAGGTCTTTATTGGAGCGGTCTTGAATACTACACTAGAACCTGCCTATTTCATCCATCCACTTTCTGTTTGAGTGAAACTTTTTACAGCAAAATTTTTTTTTTTTTTTTGAGAAGTTAAGTTCTACATCACATGACCTAATGTTTTGTTCTGGACAAAGATGTGATTAAAAACATGCTTTTGGCCTGTATTTAATGAGTTTTACAACAATTAAGTTAACATAGAAAGAAATCTCTCCAAATATGGCCACCATTTTATGGATTCATTTAGAATGTTTTATGTTTTTTGTCCAAAAAAGGTCTGTGCATAATTTTTTCCCCCAAGAAACATTTTCATTTCATGTGGAAAAAACAAAAGTAAAGTTCAAAGCAGACCCTACCACAGTATTGTTGTGTTTTTATAGTAACATAGCGGAGTTAAGGTGATTTGAATGGCATTACCTTTGATAACAAAAAAAGTATTAAATGTTGCATTTTCATTTGTTACACTTGCTTTGTGTTGTGTTACACTTACCCATTTGTGTTGTGTTACACTTGCCCTTTGATGTGTTACACTTGTCCTTTTGATGTGATACACTTGTCCTTTTGATGTGATACACTTGTCCCTTTGATGTGATACACTTGTCCCTTTGATGTGATACACTTGTCCCTTTGATGTGATACACTTGTCCCTTTGATGTGATACACTTGTCCCTTTGATGTGATACACTTGTCCCTTTGATGTGATACACTTGTCCCTTTGATGTGATACACTTGCCCTTTGGTGTGTTACACCTGCCCTTTGGTGTGTTACATTTGCCCCTTTGCTGTGTTACAATTGAATCATGTTGTGGTTCAAATGTAACACTTGACTTTCTTGTCTTGAAATGACAACGGCTTTAAAATAAATAGTTTTACTGAACCCATACCTATTCATATGTCAAGCCAAGATCTGCATTTTTAAACAAGAGTAAGTTATGATAATTTTGGGGAAAAAAAAGGTGTTACAATTGTCCCTGGACTCCCCTAATATTATTGTTTTACTACCCGTTTGTCTTTGTCCTTTTTGCGTGAGAAATGCTGAGTCGTAAAAAAAGAATCTGGAATTTAATAAAACACAAACTGTAAATTAACAGTAAAACAACAAGGAAACAACATACCGACACCACATGCACACTGATTGGCTGGTGCACGTTATGGGTGGGCGTGTCTTGTTTTTATGTTTTCTTCTAAACTTGTTTGGTGCAGATAGATAACCTGACTGACCCGCTCACTTTGGGGTTATTACAGGTGAGCGAGGGAGCAAAAATGACCACTTTTCCCCTGCTGATTGTATGTACTGTGACTCAAATGATTATGGGTAAAAAATGCAGACACACAGACACTGCACCGTGACATGTGGAGCTGTCTGTTTCTATTAAGAATAAACGTGCAGCTCATTATCTTCCTGGCAGGTGTCGAACTATTTATAAAATTGCGGTTGCTACGGGCGATGGGCCAAATAGTTGTGAAGTCAGGCATTAGTCTTACATAAGAGCGCACTCTCACCTGTCTGGTATGAAAGTCTGTAGTTATTTGGAATTTCAAATGGTCCTGTGAGGCGTGAGAGTGGTTCCCTCCGTGTTGCGAGTCAACTACGGGACCCTGCCAAAAACTGGAAGTGCCTTCTGTTTAATCTGGACCACATTATGAGTAAACAGCTTCAGCACGTTTCGTTTACAGTTGGACCAAACTGCAAGAGAAATTGAACTTTATTGGCGTTTTCACAACAATAAATTAAAAACAACGGATCAACTTAGGGGCAGTTTACACGATAATGAGTTTTCACAAATCTGTTTCTTTGTCAGATTGGCTTCTCTTTACACGTCAACAAGCTACATGTTCATAGGCATTCCTCTGGACACGATTCAAGAGGTAGTTTCAGAGGCTGGTTCACTGGATGCACCAGCGCCGCCGTCCCCAATACGCACATAACGCAGAGCGCGTAGGGCACCACCTGGTCTGGGGGCACCAAGCCGAGCTGTGCCGTCCCGCGTGCTGAACTCATGAGTGACAGAAGTCTGATCTAGACACATCTGGCTGATGATTCTTAACACACAGCGCAAAATCAAAGACCCTGGAACCCGTTTCGAAAACAGGAGCATGTTCTACACCTCATAAGCTCTTAGCCAATCTTTATTTTGTATCAATAGGACACATATTAGGCCAGTTACGAGGAAAAACAGCAGATGAATTAAGACAGCTGCAGATTTGAACACGCAAATTACCGCGGTGAAATACGGCGGATTTTGACACATTTATGCTTAGATTTCTTCAGAGTCATACACACAAACCATGAATCTAGTCTCTTTGTCCAGACAAAAGTTACAGACAATAGTATTTCCTCAAACTTTAGCGCGAGGATATCTTAGTTACCTAACGTAACTATAGTTCTATGAGTATGTGCGTTTGAAATTAAGGGACAGAAATTTGAAATTAAGGGACTTGCTGTTCTAAAACATCCCAGATAAAAGACAAATGCATCTATTATGTAAAAAAAAAAATGTAGGGGAACTCTCAATCCTTTTGTCTTAAAAAAATAGATATACAATTCTGGGGTTAGTAGTGTGCGTCTGCATTTGTGGCGTCGGTTTGAGGTTGGAAGTTTTTTTTTTTTCATTTGGAGGGGGTCACCTTTTTGAAATCTTGCATAGGGCACCAAAATAGCCAGCAGCGGCCCTGGGATGCACTGTAGTGTAAACAGAAAAAACAGTTGTCGATGATAATGGTTACGTCACTGATAGTACTTAAGACCGTAGAAGAAATCTGCCCAGTCACCAAAACACTGCTCCTTGATATTTCACTCTAAAATGTGGCGACAACAAATCTGTTCTGGCGTTTATCTCTTTCAGCCAAAGCACCTTTCATTCTCAAAAAGTCAACAGAACATTGCAGAGAAAAAGTAGACATGCTGAAGATTCGATTAGTCTCTTCAAATGTGTGTGTTCAGGTGAAAAGAACGTTTGAAGCGCTCCACAGCAAGTATTATTCGAGCGTGAACGCGCAGGACAGCTGTCCAAGTGTCTGCGCCCGGAAGAAGCAAGATGCCTGAAAAACTATTATAGATGAGAAATAACGATAAAGTAACACATAAGATGTTTTGAGCATTTTCCGTTAATAATATTGAGGTAATTATTATGCCAATAGGTTGCGTTCATTAGCAGTCCAGACTTCACACTGCGGTTGCTGCAATTCTTTCGTCTTTGTTTTCCTCGGACCAAATAGTAGTCATTCTCCTCTGTACTTACGTCGTTTTGAACCCGTGCATTCAACAACAATCCATGCTCGACTAATGTTTTCCATAAGTGTCATTTTTGGTTTTCAACATGATTTTCCAGTGGCCACGTGTGACCGGTGTGTTTCTTTCTGCATTGTGTGTGCTGGTTTATGACTGTTGGTGCAGGAGTGAACCACAGGACACAGCCGAACGATTGGAGGCTGTCTCCATTTAATCTGGATTACAAAAAAAGTGAACAAACAGAGTCAACAAGCATGTGCTGCTAACAGTTGGTCAAAAACGTTCTCACAAAAGGCAAAAGGAAGTTCTGATTTACACTAGTGCTTTGCAGGAACACACAAAGAAGAAATGCGGGAGGACCAAAACAGCACAACAACCGGATGCCAGGTATGTAGAACAAACAGTGACAGAATTTTGTGTACTTACATTAATACATAATAAACCGGTTACACACAATTCAATCTTGGTACTTTCATGTGTGAAAATATATTGAATTTTTTATCTATAATCCAATATATTAAACAAGTTTCTATTGACCAATACCAGGTATGTTAAAGGTGCACTGTGTAACTTTCTGGAGGTGAGAGTCAACATCACAATTCAATACAAATATGAAGATAAAATCATTGATCGTCAAATAATGGTTCATTTTGGGGCCACGCAAGCCCGCTCAGAGTAAAGTTACACAATTTTATCATTTATTTTGTGTCACAAAGACATCTAAACTAGAAAAACATGCTTTTATTCATTAATTCATTCATTCATTTTCTACCGCTTAATCCCGTTAGGGGTCACGGGTGACTGGAGCCTATCTCAGTGACTTTGGGCCTTAGGCGGGGAAACACCCTGGACTGTGGCCAACTTGCCACAGGGTTTGACAGACAAACATTCACTCTCTCATTCATTAAGTACAATTTACAGTGATGCCCAATGAACCTAAACAGTATGTTTTTGGAGGTGGGAGGAAACCGGAGAAAACCCACGGTGACACGGGGAGAACATGCAAACTTCACCCAGAGAGATCGTGAGATGTTGATGTGGTCCGACCCGGGAGTCGAACCCACGACCTCCTTATTGGGAAGACAGAGCTCTAACCACTCTGCTACCGTGCACCCCAACATTTATTCAAGTTTATTTTTTGGCCAAAAAGTTACACAGTGCACCTTTAAAAAAGCAGCAAAAAGAAAGACAAATTTGTGTAATTATAATAGTATATATACATCTATTCTAACTCTGCAACAAGTTGGCCACTGTCCCCCCACCTAAGGCCCAAGGTTACTGGGATAGGCTCCAGTCACTTGCGACCCCTAACGGGATTAAGAGGTAGAAAATGAAAGAATGAATAAATATTTGGAATATAAATGAGGAGAGATTTCAATCCCAATAGAGTAACTCAAAGTAAACACTTGTGGAACTCAGCCTGTTCAGTTTGTGGGCCCACCTGGTGTTGTGCAAACAGAACAGAAACAAACGGAAAGGAAAAGAAATGAGATTAGATTAGGTTTTATTGTGTCCTCGCGGGAGAAATGTGTTTTGAACATCAAGGACACAACATGCACAACAACAGAAAAAAACAGTGACACAGTCCATGAAGAAAGAACAGTCACATCCACAGTGCACAAACAACAATTGCACAACATAGACTACAGCTTCTATTGCACTTTCTCCGATAGTTAACGTCGGACTCTAGTAACCTCTTTGATATGCACAATGTGGGTCGGATCTGTTTTGTCTCTTCTATTTGCTCTCTTGATTAAGTTGTTAATTTACGACTTAAGCTGTCAGACCCATTTGTAATTCCATATCTGATAATAGACTGTGTGCATGTTTGGAAAAAGAAAAGCACTAAGATCAATAATAAAGCTTCGAATTAAACTTCTCAGCGACACAAAACTAGAGGAAGACTTGACACTGAGCGGCACACAAAAGTGGAGAACTCATTTAATCAGATCAAACATTCAAAGCTTCCAAACGGATGTAATGAAGGTTGTAGTGGATTCATTTCATTTTCCTCTGTCTTCTGTGGTTTATGGAGCAATGAGACACAGATTTTGACAGTGAACATCACATAAAAGTCAGTCAATTCTGTGATGTAACATCGTGCATCAGCGTAACTGCAGACATGCTGAACCGGAGTTTTGAAATCTTTTCACTCTTGGACCTGGTTTCAGAATTGTTCGTTTTCTGTGTCCTGATGTGGACGATGTGGGGGTTAGGTACAATGCCTGAGCTTGGACAAGTGTGAATAAGGTCTTAGGCCAATTCAACCTGAGGCCCGGGGGCCAAATCGGCCCTCCAATAACCTGACCCGGCCCTCAATTAACTTTCCAATTATTACAAAAATATATTTTTTCTTGTTATACAGAAAGGGATTTTTTCATAGACACAAACAGTGGAAACAAGTGGAAAAAGCTCAATTGTCAGCTGACTATAAGAGTTTATCTCTGTGAGAAAACAAAAGTTCTGCTGCTAATGCCGCGTTCATGTGGTGCTCGGGAACTCGGAAAAATGTTCCAAGTTGAAAAATGCACATGAACGCTCGAGCAGCTCAGCCCCTGACGTCACTGACACATGGAGACTGATGAAAATCAGATAGAAAATAAATATTAACAACCTTTAATGTTAGTTTTTGGACAGGCTAGCATCAGATCTCACTGTTAGGTCTATTAACATCTGTTAAAAGTGCTGTGTCATTTATTTATTATGGTTTACAACTACATCCCGATTTTCCAAGTTTAAAAAAAGCACATGAATGCAAACTGGGTCGGAACCTCGACCTCTCATCTCGGAAACACGAGCAGCTGAGGACAACATGAACGCGGCATAAGTCGACATTTGTGCATTAAATTTGATTCTGTCTCAAGCTTCAGGAGACAGACGTCTGACCGGTTCAGACCTGATCAAAACAGCTGCTCTCATCCTGTTTTTTTTTTTTTAGTTCAAGAAGTTTCCCCAGCTAAGCAGATGGAGAGCGGCTCTTTCTGCATGTAGCAAGCGCAGTAGAGCGGAAAGTGACGGCGAGCGAAAATCCCTGGCACTAGTTATCTTGATTTTATTCTATTTGTATTGTTTAAAAAGAAGAATCTAGTGTCATTTTTCTATTTCCATTCCTGTCACATTTTTTTTATTAATTAAATGCTCTTTTATATTTAGAGCAAAGCAATCCACTTTGCTTTGTTCTACTGGCAAATGTTATTTGAATAAATAGACTTAATTTAATCATGTATTCACTCATTATTCAATTTAAGATTTTTTACGGTGTATGTTTCAGTTGTGAGTTACTTCTGCTTTAGACCGGTTTAGTCCTGGTTTAACTCTGAGATTCTCTGGGTTCAGATTTAGTTGTGTGGTTTAACACTGATTTTGACATTTTGTAGAGCAACAAACTGACTATAACATAAGTTATTATCACTGTAAAGTCCTGTGATCATTTGGTGCTGTACCTCATGTCAAAAGCTTTTCCCCAGAAGAATTGGTCCTCGGTCAAACCTGGTCTTCTATTAGTCTGAATATCTCGTATAACTTGTATAATAATAGTAACGATTTTTTCAACATAAAACAGCAATTCAGTATCGGAACACTTTGACAGAAACTGTGCTGTGAGAGTGCCATCTGGTCTGACTTGTGATAAAAGATTGACCTATGAGACTTTTGTGAAGCCACATTTATTAATCAGTAAATAACCCAATATAAATGTGATCTGATTAGTATTGTATTCTCTTGTGTGTCTGGTCAAAAGTAACTCAATGTAGTGTAACTCTATAACTTATATTTACAATTTAGAGAAATTATTACAAATACTATTATATTTTTATCCCTTAAACTAGTAATATATAATGTATTACACTTTTACAGTACCTTAACCAACACTGGCAATGAATTTTGATGATAAAGCTTAAAGGTTCTATAATACACAACATTTTTACTCCTTTGGGTTTTTAGCTTTGTTTCAAAAAGACAAATTACTAAACTCTTTATAAGTCCTTGCATGTCTTTTTAAATTCATTTATTCCCCTTTAGTTTGAGACTGTCACAAAAATTGGGGCAATTTTTGAATGAGAAATTAAAAAGCTTAAACAAAACACAAATGAAGATGTGTAGAGCTTAAAGACACAATGGAGCCGTTTTTTTGACCACTTAATGGCATCACAATAGCTTGAGATATCTTTTTGAGAAGGATTTTAACATGGGTAAAAAATGACTGTACTTTGGTTTTGAGAGATACATTTATCAGACAACGTCGAGAGTTTGTTGCTTTACAGACAGTTTTTAACAACAATAGTGTGTCAAAGCGATAATCTATTTGTAAAGTTGTACTGACAAACCACAGCAGCTAGAGGCCCCCAAAGACACATCTATCGTCATAAAGTAGTACTGAATTTGTAATAAATTCACAACATATTTTCCGTAATACTATTGTTAGTTTTATTTGTATTAATTCATATAAATTAAATGTGAGAAATATTAAGGTAAAAAATAAAACTAATCTTGTCTCTTGTTTCCGCACGGACACAATAACAAACCAGAATTCCTTCAAAACTCGGCGCTCTGATTGGTCTACGCGCTGTTGTTTCTTGTAACTGATTGGCGGAGAGTTTGGACCCGCCTCCTCTCGGGTCCTGTTGACCAATCAGAACGCTCGTCGTGTTTCCGCACGGCATGCCGCGGGAGCAGGCTATATTTAGCGTGACTGCCGCATTTATCGTTTTGTTTTATGATTTAGTGTATTTTGGAACCGAAATGAGATTGTTAATGTATTGAGGTTTATTTATAAGGCAAATATGAGTTCTGTGCCGCTGAAGAGGAGTTACAAACATCTGCCGGTGTGGATTGTAGAGGATCACCACGATGTAAGCTTTACGAAAACATCTCTCTCTGACAGTCTATGTACTTTGCAAAGGGGATATTACTGGACAAATGAATAGTTTTCTACTATTACTGACTACAAATTAGAATGACTAGACGTCTCTATTTATTGAGATTTCCCAACTATAAAGAGAGGAATACGTTTCTAGTCAAAATAGAATAAAATGTGCTTTAAAACTACCAAAACACAAGTTAAGCAGTGTTTCCAACCAGAGACGTGGCCAGATTACAAACAAGCTGAACTTGGATACTAACTCAAGTGTGCTTTACAATCAAGCATTTTTTTAGCATTATAGACGTCATTATAATCTCAACAAATGACATCATAATCTAACTTTATATTAAGAGTAACCAGATTTGTTTGGCTCAGAGTGTGACGCTAATAATAGGAAGTACTAGGGACTAAAATGGTGGGAGCTACTGAGATTAAACACACTCATTGGCACTGACTTGTTAAATAAAAATGTGTGTTTTTGTTTAAGGACACTTTCTGAAATAAGATATTTTGTATAATTATGAACATTGCTGTTGAGTAATCTAATTGTTAAAATAGCTAATTCATGTAAGCGATATCAGACTGTGCTAATGAATCTTAGAGCCATAATGTTACGAACAACTAGCTTGATAAGTTAGCGTGTTAGACTTGGTTCTGGTCCATATATGACGATAACAGAGAACTTCCAATCTTCCCAACAAGATGTTGTTATTTATTGTTTAATACCGATTTTTTTAGTTGGTCAGCATATTGTAAAATGTATTAGAAGGCAGGAAATATCATTTGGGTTCCCCCAGATCCTCCTCTTTTGGTGTTTATCATGGTGTGATTACATAAAATTCTCATTAGGAATGTCTTGGAATATATTGTTGGGCTATGAGTGGGAATCTTAATAGTTTATTTTATGTATTTGTGAATTTGTTTCTTTTCATCACAGTCATTCATAATAAATTATAATAACGAATGCATGAATACATCATGTATTCATGCTCTCTAATTATAAAATGCTGAGGTTGAGGTTTTTTTGCTTTGCACTGCCAAAAAAAAAAAAAAAAAAAATCTGAACTGGCAGTGAGTAAGCCTGGTTTTCCCTGATGCAGAGTTGAGTCACTTTCTCCTGGCTCTGTCCCGTAGGTGGTGCGTCACATCTACCGCTCCATCGCCTCCAGACACTTACCTCTGAGCAGCTTAGCCCTGGTTCACCTGGACTCACACCCAGACCTGCTCATCCCGGTCAACATGGCGGCTGATACTGTGTTTGACAAGGACAAACTCTTCAGGTTTTAGAACACTAATGGTTATCCTTAGCATCGTGTGTTTATCTCTGGATGAGTGTAAATGACACCTGTGCTACCGTTCTGTCTTGTGTTTGCAGTGAGTTGAGCATAGAGAACTGGATCATGCCCATGGTGTACGCGGGGCACGTGTCCTCAGTGGCCTGGTTACATCCGTACTGGGCCCAGCAGATCTCAGAGGGACAACACCATCTGCACGTGGGACGAGACAAGTCCACCACCACCATCAGGTACACAATATTTGCAGCGGACTGGCAACTAGTTTTAAGTTTAGCTTTACTGGTTTACCATCACATATAACACAATCAGTCAGTTCATCAGACAATTCAACAAGTGATACACACTATTTAAAATCTTCATTCTGAAAGCAAAGACTTTTGCTGGCCACAAACTTACACTCATTTCATTATTTAACATTGGTTCAAATGAACTTTGTACAATATTTTTTGTTGCCAAAGGCTCTCTCAGCGCGATCTTGCCCCTCTGTCTTAGCGTGTGGTCTTAGTTATTCCTCTGTTGGCCTCTAGTGCGCTCTCTCCTAGAGCTACGCTGTGAGTGCAGCAGGTGTGGTGCCCGCCAGACGTGAGGGTACGATTTCATTTAGTGAACCTATAGCCTGTGACACGTCTGTGACAAGTGAGCATTGCAATAAAAGTTACTGTAGCAGCAGCTTCAGTTTGGAAAAAACTCTATTAGCCTAATAGAAATCTATTTGTTAAAGTCTATTCAAATGACAAACTTAAACAACTTTGTTTAAAAATGTGTCTTTTCTATTACATAAAGCCGATTCACTTAATATAAAAAAGAATCAGATGTGAGAGTGAAGCAGAGAGAAAAAGCCAGGAGAACACTGTGCTGCATGAGCCTCAGTCCCCCTGGAAAAGCACGGGCCGTGGCCATGCTCACCAGGCCGCTGGACGTTTCTGACCAGAGGCTGTTGATTTTACGGCGGTGAACAGTGTGAGTGGCACGAGGGAGAGCACGGAACCGTTTGGCACAGTCTGGACCAGAGCCCACGCTGTGCTTTACCTGGACCACCGCGCGCATCCAGACACCAGACGGATGGACACAACCCGCGCTCGTTTGTTCAGAGGCTGCAGACGCGGTCACGGGCAGCCTGTCTCATTCAAAAGGATTTATAACGAGGACACGCCGCTGCTTTTTTTCAGTAAATTTTCACGCACAGATCAATATTCTCAGGTAATCTTATCACAAGCATCAGATCATTTTAGTATAATTTAGGTCACATAACAGAATGTTGTTAAAGGAAAAACACAAACTTATTGAAGCCAAGTCTGACTAAGGTAATCCATTTTATTTTAAAATATATTGCCTAATTCAATAACTGCAAAACGTGGCTTTTTCTAACTAAATAAGTGACAAAATTGAATTGATGGCAAAATATTATTATTATTATTTCTTCTTCCATATTTTCCTGTAACTTCTTGCACCTAATGAACTGGCATCAAACAAAGCAGAGCAGCGTGCCACGTGCTGGAGCTGCTCTCTGGAGCTCATAGCGGCCAACACACAGAACATCTCTTTGCGCCCGCACTAAAACAATCGCGGCCTATATCTGCGCCCTGACGGCATCAGATTAAACTCATCACATGAAGGATGCTCAGTGTCTCTGGTGATGGGCAAGACATCCAAAGAAACGTCATCTTGTTCTGGTCTTTGCCAATTATCTTTCTTGTTCACTGTCAGAGGCCAAACCAAACCAAACAGAGATGATAATAACGAGAACACTTTGAGTTAGACATAAACTCTTTCCAGGATATGTGAGCTCAAACATTTAAAATCGCAGCGTTCCGTATAAAGCCGTGTGTTTTCCTGCTGTGAACAGAGTGACGAGTGCAGAGAACTACTTCCTGAGCGATGGTCTGTATGTGGCGGAGGAGCAGCTGGAGAACAGTAAACCTCTGAGGCTCAGTGTGGTCCGAGTGGAGCCGGTGGAGCCTGGACAGCAGACCTAACAGGTAACATGCTTTGGTTTTTAACGCATTTTTTTATGACATCCACAGTTGCTACACATTTTGCATTGTTCATTTACTTCACACTCAGTAGTAAGAAGCTACCTGATTTTCCCAGTACTCTGTAGACTTGTGGTGGGTTGCATTTGTTCTCAGACTGGCTCCTACAAGAGAAAATGTCCTTTCTCTCCATTGACTCTCATGCATTTCTGACACTCAGTTCTAACATTTAGCATGCTGTGATGTCATCTGCATAACCTCTGTTGTCACTTCCATAAGATCAGGACACCGTTCTTATACATAAATGTAATTATTATCGTGTTCTTTCAGTGGCTGCGGTAGCGTCATGTCACGTGGTTTGTTTCAGAAAAGTCCCGAACCTTCGCCGTGAAAAGAGCCCGAAGTAATGACCCTGAGGTGGGCTCCAGCAGCGACACACCCCCACCAGCCGGGAGCCGGGGAGAGAGGGCCAGCAGGGAGGGGGGCCGCGAGGAGCCAGCAGGAGAGAGAGCCAGCGGAGGAGCCAGCGGAGGAGCCAGCAGAGGAGCCAGCAGAGGAGCCAGCACACCCTCCAGGACAGAGCACCACAGGCACAGGAGAGGGCCGGGCTCCACACAGCACATCGTGAACAGCGTGAGGGCTTTACTGGACCACACGCAGCCCTACATCCTGGACATAGATCTGGACTTCTTCTCCTGCAAGAATCCTTTTAAAGAGCTTTACACTCAGGTACAGTCTGATCACTCATGTACATTTTCTTCATTGTAAAACGCAACATGATTTAAAATGGCTTAGAAATATAAACAGGTAAACAGTTTGGTGGAATCATGAACATAAACTCTGGTGGACATTGAAGTGTTCATCACATTTTGTAGCGTCTCTATCTTTTCAGTGTCCTTTTATTGTGGTCAGCCATGGTATATAATCTTGATATGTAACACCCAGTGCTTATTTTGTAAAACGTGGCTTTTGGGCCGGGCTCCACACAAGGTTGAATCTTTACCGAAACAAACACAATAGGTGAATATAGGAGATTAGAAATGCTAAATGAGCACCCTAAACTAAACTATAAAATCTATTTCATCTAGCACATGTTTTGTTCATTTATGCATTCATTCATTCATTTATTTACTTATTTTTTTGTTTGCGTTGTATCCATGTTCGAAAGAGCGAGTGGCGGCGCACAAAAGGTGCAGCGGCCCGCAGGCTCTATCCAAAAATACTTCCTGTTTACTCTGTGTTTTGTTCTGTTTACACGTCGTACTGGGATTCTCATTCATTCTGACTGAAATCAAAGTGCACCTGCCGCTGAATCGGATCCACAAAGTGACAGGATGCCCTCCCACACGCGCTCATCCTGCTCAAACATCAGTATCTGACCTCTGACAAGTTCTAGACCTGTTTGTGCTGCTCAAAACTGTGTGTGTGTTTGAAGGAAGTACTGAAATCTGATAAATGTCAACTATACAGTCAGCCACCACGACAATACAGCACAAACAGTCTTTACACAGCAGATACAGGTTCAACAGTGGGTTTGCCAAACACACGTGACACTCCCGCTGCTGTCTCTGCTAATAATTCTGTCAAAACGACACACAAACACAAACAGCTCACAGACTTTGAATGTGTTCCATCATTTCGTGTTTAAATATTGATTTTGTTGTTTTTGCCGATGAGTGGGGCATATATAAATGTCGACTGGCAAGAGCTCCGAGTCAAGCTGCCATCTTGCTCGTTGCCTACCCGATTTCCGAGGATCTAATTTCAACACCAGTTTTAGAGATGATTTGCATCATTTTGACAACTCTACTTTTTAGCTTCAGAGCCTTTGCCACGCCCCCTTTTTAGTCGATTAATCGCCGACGGGACATGTTTCTAGTCGAACAAGAATTTCTTTGGTCGACTACAGCCCTACTTTAATGTCGTGTTTTTGTGCAGGAGGAGTACACAATCCTCCAGGAGCTGTACAGTTTCAGAGGACCGGACCCTGGGGCTGATCAGGAGGAACTGGAGGAGTGCGTGGAGAGCCGCGTACGTCAGCTGGAGGACCTGGAGGCGGCGTTCGCAGACCTGCTGGAGGACGACGGAGAAGAGACGGTCACTCGCTGGAGCAGGAACCCAGGGTCAGATCCTCACAGAATGTTACTAAAAAAGTTATATTTTGACTACTGTCTCCATGTAACACGTCTGTCGTTACAGGATGGCATCTTTAGCTGGTCTGGTTTCAAGTTTAAAGTCGAGAAACCCCAGTCCAGACTATGAAATGGTAAGAATACAGACCTAGTTTTAAAGGAGACCCGTCACTGCCCACTTTGTACCTTCAAGAGCAACTACGACTGTGCAGGCCGAAAGTCCATCTTTTAAAACAATTATTTGGAAGTTTACAATTAATATTATTTATTTATATTGATATTTATGAATGTATCTCACAAACGTTTGCCAATAGAAAGTCCAAAGCGACACATTTATCACCTTTTTAAGCTAACAGTTAGCATGCTGGAACTAGCTTAATCGAGCAAAACAGCTTTGAAACAGTAATAATTGGAATGTCATATTGGAATGTTTATTAAGAACAATGTACAATTTTTGCATTAAGCCCAATGGCAGAGATACTTGTACCAGATTCTTAATAATAATGTAATTTTACAATCATTTGCTTTGTTGAAATCTGTTAGGGGGCTTTGTGTTTAACAGTACAAAGTGTGCTTCCAGTCTGAAGTGGGCAATGACAAGCCCCTTCATCCATCACAAACCATTCACACACACACCGAATCTAGACTACTCAATTTGGTTGAAGTGACACAAGCATGAGTTTCTCCTATGTTTGTCCCACTGTGGCTCCTGAGGTTCAAATGGTGTCCTGTTTAGACACTGCCCAGCGATCAGTCTTTGGCAAACTGGTTTGGCCACGAAGTAATAATCCTGACCTTGAGGTCACTGACTCATCATCACTGTAAGGGAATTTACATGCAGGCCAGGAAAACTAGATAACTAGTCTAGTCTGATCTAAACCAGTCCTCCAAAGCCGGGCACACCTATTGAGGAGCTGTACACGATTGTAGTCTGATTTCAGACGTCATTTAAAGGTAAGGTAAGGTAAGGTATACTTTATTGTCCCCGTAGGGAAATGTGTCCTCAGCATTTGACCCTGGACCCTTCAATGGCTCTGGGCATCTCCTCAGGAGCAGTGATCGCCACAGTGCAGCGCTCGGGGACCCATCTCCAGGTGTTCTTGCTAGGCTTGGTCAGGACTACCGTAGCTGGTGGATATTACCCTAACATGCATGTTATTGGTTGGTGGGGGAAACCGGAGTGCCCGGAGGAAACCCACCCAGACACGGGGAGAAACATGCAAACTCCACACAGAAAGGCCCGGCCCGTTTGGAAAATAAAAACCCGCGACCTTCTTGCTGTGAGGCAAGAGCGCTATCCGCTCAGCCACCGTGCCGGAGACCTATTGTGTTTTTTTATATATTTAGAAAACTAGAACATACACAGATCAGTAATCGACCTTTTGTTCATTGTAAAACACAAAGTTGATCTAAAACACTTGAAAGTAGAAACAGCTCTACTGACTTCCTGTTCAAAACTGCAGAACTGATGAGCCCCGCCTCTTCAGTTTAAAATGTAACTGTAAGCAACAGATTTATAAAAACTATTCTTTACTATTGGAAAGAGGATATGGGACATATTGAACCAAACATGCTTCACTTTGAGTATTAATCTTTTGAATTATATCAAGTAAATACAGACAAGTGGGAAGGGATAGGTGGTAGGTGAGAACGGGAATTTCTAAGCACTTGAGCTCCAGCTGAAGAACAAACAAGATTACTCCAACATGAATGAATCAATTCAAATATGACTTTGAGTAAACTAATGGTGAAGGAAGGCCAGTTATAACAAGGTTAAAACTTAGAAAAGTGACTTTGACATAATAGGTCTCTTCAGACATCGGTCTGCATGACAAGTGTAACCAGCTCACAAACCCTACCCAATGCACATTCCAACATTAAAGTTAAGATTTTTTGAACAAAAAAGCGCCTGCACAAAGTGGCACACACAACCATATGTTTAAATGCATGCAGCTCTGAGATCTTAAAGTGCACTGCAGATGACAGGTTAGACCATATTTTCAGTCAAACATAGTGAACGTGATTAGAATTAAGATTTCACCAAACATTTTGTTTGTTTTTCTGCTCTGGGGGACACATATTATGCATTATTTGTATTCCATCTGTGCTGTGTTTTTAGGCCTTAGGTGTAATAGGCCTGTGCTAATGTATTGAATATAATTTGTGTTTGTTCCTCAGGTGCACCAGGCCGGTCTGACTTGCGACACAGTGGAGCTGCCTCACCACATCAGCAGTGAGGAGGAGATCCAGGGTCTGATCTGTGCTGTGGCTCGGTTTCTCAAGCACCTGCCCAAGCCCACCATCGTCACCATGTCCCGGTACATTCACATTATCACAACATTTTTCAGCATAGATTCTAAATAGTTCCCTTCTTATTCTAGTGATAAGCTGTGAATGTAAACGACTGAAATCTGTTGTGCTGTGTCACGTTCAGGTCCAGTCTGGATGAGTACTGCCCCCTGGAGCAGGTGGACTCAGTGCAGGATAAAGTTCTACAGGTTCTGGAGGAGCTTTTCGGATCGCTGGACGTTCACAAAGACTATGAAACTCAGACAGAGCAGACAGCGCGTCCTGACAGAGCAGAGAAGAGACTGTTCACGTCTGAGCACTGTGAAGATCCCTCACAAATGATTCAAACGATTATAAACAAGACAAGGGGTGTCGAACTCATTTTGACAAAGGGCCACATTGGCATCCTCAAAGGGCCGGTTATAACTCAAATTAACTTTGCTAATCTTTGACATACGACAAATGATAGATCCTGTATTTGATGGAAGTATATTTATTGAAGTGAAAAGGACTGAATACACATTGCATTAGTCTGAAAAATGACTTACTCTTTAAATTTGAGACAGATCGTTTCATTAGGTTAACACACCCAGATTACTCCTGGCACTAATATCAAATTTAAGTAAAGGCAATGTCAGAATTTATGATGCATTCTATTTTTTGTTGGAAGTAGTAATCATTTCATGAATCTTGTTTTGAAGTACAGTGGTCCCTCGCTCTATCGGGTTACTTTCGCGGCTTCGCAGATTTTTTTTGTGCATTTAACTTTTTGTCTCTCAAACTCACTGTTTGGACCATATCACATCGCAGCATTCACAGGCAACACACAGAAGCTCTTTTAGAAAACTTTAGACAGTTTGGATCATGCAGGAGAAGCTGACCTGACGCTCGGACGTTTCTCCAGGTGAGGATTTGACTCATTGAGCTCGTAGTTACCATGATAAGTTTGTTCGCGCTGGAACGTCATTTGTGTAGTTACGATGTGTTTATGGAGCGTGTTGTGACTTCGCTAGAGTCCGGGTGTTTCGTGGCTCTGGGCTCCGGAGTCCGTGTGATCCGTGGCATCGCGTCAGCTGTGGAGCGCAGCGGGACGGGCAACGTGTCAAAACGCGCTGTTGTATCTGGCGGTGAATCATGTGTTCAGAGCATTATTACCTGTACAAAGACACTAAACATCAGAACAGCAGTTATCACTGAAATTACTGGTAAAAAATGAAGATCATTATTCGCGGGTTCACCTTTCACGGGTTATTTTTGGAACCGAACCCCGCGATAAACGAGGGACCACTGTACTCAAAATTGGAGTACTGAGCTTTATGGTTTATTGTACTTTATGCTACAAAAAAAATAAATAAAAATAAAAAGTTAGGCTGTAAACTTAGATGTATAAAGGTAATTTTTCTGAGTTTAATTTAAAAATTTATGGACATTTCACATTTTTCAAACATTTTAACCTCAACTTAAGTTTAAAGCTACGTATGTTTTAACTACTTTGACTTGAGTTGACTTAAAGGTATTATGCCCATGTTTAAAAAGAAAAAAACCTCCCTCAGTACCAGAGCCGTACGTAGGATTTGGAACATTTCAAAGTCCTAAAAGCATTTTTTTTTTTTTCAAAAATGACACTAAGCTTATTGCTGTGTTTGTTTTTGCTGCAATCAGGTTGTTAAGTTTGCAGAAGTGAGAGATTAACTGGTGTGTTTTGACATTTAGCAGCTGGAAATAGACTACTGGGGGTCTTATGTAGAATTTACTAAAAAATTTAATTGAGTTTCCTCCATTTTGGTTGGAACGTTGTGCTTAATATGTAATAGTATTTTACTGTAATTTAAAAAGACATGAGGCAGTAAAAAAAAAAAAAAAAATCAAACCTACAGAGAGCAGATTTAGGGGGCCCCAGCCACAGATGCCCCCCTTTATCTCCGCCCCTGTAAAACTGGGCTTTGGGAGCGTCAGTCAGACTTTAGTAAAACACAGTGAACATGATTCTATTTAAGATTTCACCAAATATTTAGCTTGTTTACATCTAGATTGGCTATTTTTATGAAGTTCATAGTATTTTGCAAAGCAGTTTCTTAGAGGTTGACATAGTGATCGACCACATAATAATGGATTTCTTCTTTCAAGATTCTTTCTAAATCCCATTGTGCAAAATTAGGCCGCATTCTCTAAACCTCTGATAAAGTTTGATATTCACTCTTGCCACAGATAGAAATCCATGGAATTTGACGCCATCTTCTCTGCCAAAAGGGTAAAAAAAAAAAGAAAGTATGAAGATATTTGGCGCAAGCTCGGAGAGCTGGCAACAACTGCAAAAGCTCTACAGTAGCTCTATGAAGTTAGCAACAAGTCTTAGATCCAAGTTGTTGTTTTGAGTTTTGTATTGTGACATTTAACACAAATAAATGTGATTTTTTTGTGTTTTTTTAATATCTGACACCGTTATGTTGTGATTTAGTATCCCTGAGCCATTCTTTGATGAGAGCTTCAGAATTTGTGTTGCCCTTTTATAATTAGTATGTCTTTCTTGTCTCTGGAAGCGCTCAGAGAAGTGTAGGGGCCAAAAGAATTGTGAAAGCCAAGTTCTTTCCTCACATTCGAACATCACCTGGTGTCTTTGGCACCAGATGTAGACGCTGTTTTATATGAAAGCATTCTTCATTCCTCAGCTGGTTTGAATCTATTTATCCACTCAACTTTTCTTTTCCCAGAGCAGATTATTTTTAATAATCGTCATAAACACTATGCTATGCTATATCGTCTGAAATACAACCTAAAGAGTATGTCCTTTTTAACTGAACAACATTAGTAATAATTCGATGCGCGGTGGACCCCCAGTTTGCCCGAATATTGCATGGAGCTTCTTAGTAATATTACACACACAACTGAAAAAATATAAACATTTTTTCCTAAGATGTATAAAGTACAAAATGATGCTGTGGAGTTAGTGTGGATTTAAAGCAATAAATGAATGAAATTAAAGTTGTAATATTAATTTAAATTTGCTGCTTGTTACATTAAAATCTTATAATGAAGAGGATGGCTTATCAGTTCTGCTTTCACCACAGAATTAAAATGGACCTCTTTCTATTTCTAAGCTGTTTTGCATCCATTTAAAAGTTTAAAAAAAACTGAATATAAATTGCTGATCCTACATACAGTATGTTATAGTTTTAGTGTATTCCTAAATAGATAGAAAAAACGCAGTAGGTCATCTTTAAACTATTAAAGCTAGAGAATTAGCCTGGGCAAGCGTCACACAGTGAACTCCCCTTTGTAAAACAAAACATCACCTTATTCAAATAATATGTTCACATATTAACAAAGACTTTTTTTCTCATGACCTTGTGTCACTTTTACAACAACATAAGCTCTAAAACACTTTACAGGAGTGAGACAGAATGACTCTTTTAGCTTTGAGCTATGCAGGGGTCTCATTTATAAAACTGCGTGAAACTCTTGATCAAAACTTGATCATTTCTTGCTTCTTCCAGCACAAAAGTCTCAGTTATAAAGAATGTGTACACACAAAATGTTCCATAACTTTGCCATTTATAAGAGACAATTGACATAGAAATGAACAATTGAGTCAATAAAAAAATCCTCACTTTTTGTGCCTGGTGTCAGACGTTTTGTATACAGATGAGAAATGATCAAGTTTGTAGAAATGTGTGTTTTGTTTTGTATATTTCCCAGACAATTTATTTATTTATGTATTTATTTTTTTTTTCAATCATGGAAAACACTGAAAGCGACGTGGGTAACATTTTTGTAAGTTCAAATTTGCATAAATTAGACATTACAACTTTATCTAATTATTGATAAGGTTGAGTGAGTGGGCAGGTTAATAGCTCTACAACTCTGTGTTTGAACTCTAATAACTCTGAATGTGAACCAGATGAAGAAAAAAAAAAGAAAGAATCAACATAGCTGAGATGTTTCTCTTTATTTGGTATGCATTTTACATTTCTGCTTTGTTTAATGTAGAGTCTAAAATACAAGGTTTTCCCTTCATAAAGCGTCTATTCGCATTTATTTCATGTCATATCTCTTTTTTTAACAGCCTAAGCAGCTTTGTGCATGTATGTTAAACACTTGTAAACACTGGTATGTTGTGGTTGTGTAAAAGGGGAGGCAGTGGGTGTTTCCCATGGACACGTGAACGCCTCTCCAGTCAAACGTGCCTATCTGCTGTGTCCTCAGTTGTCTTTGCAGCAGCGCGTGTGTTCTCACTTCTGTTCTGTTTCTATATTTATCAAATCAAAGCTAAACTAAACCGGGCAAAATGAAGGAAAAAAGCTGGTCGAGGATTTTTGTCATTATTGTCTGCGCCGTGCTTTACGCCTTTGTCATACTAATCAACGCTTTGGCTGGAGCGGGCAAAAGTAAGTCCACAAACTGGTATAAGCTAGCTGTTAGCGCTTTTTGTAGTGTTTTCTAGTTGGGAGTTAGCTTGTTCTATGCATTTGTATGTGTTTTAGCAGTTAGCGCGTCGTGCTAGCTAACCAAATCTGCGCTTTTTCAAGTCTGGTTATAAAACTCGGGTGTCTCCCAGTTATGTTAACAAAGCAGCGCTGATGACGACTCGTTTTGTAACCGCATTTGTCATTCCCTAGGCTTACATAAAAAAAGAAAAGAGGAACTCCTCGCGGACATAATTTACGTAAGCCAAGTTAGTTTATCCTTTTCAACTTCTGTTGCCTTGGAAACGCAGTGGAAAGTGCTAGTCCGCGAGCACGTTACGCACACACGCAGCTTTGAGTAAATTGTTGCACGTGCCCTTGTATAACGTTAATTAGCTTAGCTTTTTTAAATCTTCGTTTTTATTGTTGTCAAAATTGGTCTTGTTTATGGCAACAACAAGCATTCTAAATATAATTGTAGCTACTCTGTGTCGTTTCCATGGAGACAAACACAACTCCAGAGGCTCACGTGGCACTAGAAAGTTTTTTATAGGACTTTATTTATTTATTTTTTTATAATCATTATTATTTTTTTGTCTTTCTTGAGTTGCAAACGAGTGAGGGAAAATCTAGTAATTTGTAAATGAAAAGTTAAGTTTATATTTTTGCAGTTTTTTTTGTAACTCACAAATCATTTACACAACATTTCTTGAACAATGTGGCTTTATTATCTAATAATGTCAATATATTTGTCACACAATGTAATAAGGAATTATAACATCATTATAGCGTAGCACGGTAGCCAAGTGGTTAGAGCTCCCGGCTTCCCAATAAGGAGGTCGTGGGTTCGACTCCCGGGTCGGACCATATCAACATCTCACGATCTCTCTGGGTGGAGTTTGCATGTTCTCCCCGTGTCACCGTGGGTTTTCTCCGGGTACTCCGGTTTCCTCCCACCTCCAAAGACATGCATGTTTAGGTTAATTGGGCATCACTGTAAATTTCCCTTAGTGAGTGAATGAGAGAGTGAATGGTTGTCTGTCTAACCCATGGATCTATTATATTAGTCTAACCCTGGCCACTGTCCAGGGTGTTCCCCGCCTAAGGCCCAAAGTCACTGGGATAGGCTCCAGTCACCCGCGACCCCTAACGGGATTAAGCGGTAGAAAATGAATGAATATAGCCTAGCATTATAATCTGTAATATGCAGGTACAGAGTTGTCACTTTTACTGTGATTAAACTTTTTTTTTTCTACAAGTGGACGTTAGCAAATCTCAAAACATACTCTATAAACAGTATAAAATGTATAATTTTTGGGGTTCAGGCATGTTCAAGCTGCGGCCCTGGGGCCAAACGTGACCCTTGGACCAATTATTTTTGGCCCTCAGACTTCCTGCTAGATTGGTCCATTGTAAAAAAAAAAAAATTGAGCAATTCTTCTATTGTAGTCGAAGTAACAAACATTTTCATGTTATATAAACCCAAAATGAATGCCTAATGCCTTATTAGAATGGGTAGTTCATTCAAATTAGATCAAATCTAAAAGTTTGATTGATTCACTTCACACTCCGCTCCATAAAAGCTTCAAAATGCGGTCCACTTTAATACAAAAAAAAAGTTTGGACACCGCTATATTAAATCAATTAATTTAAATAATATAAAGGCTATTCTAATTAGAATAAAGTATTGAATTTTGCAAAAACCATGTGACACTTAAATTGAAAAGGAAACAATTTAGGTTTGGTTCAATTGCACCCAAACCCAGGATGACGTTAAAGTCCAACTAGAATATATACATTATTTAGCATGATTTTAAGACTGTATAATACTGAAGAACCAACAATTAATCTTGAAATTGATATATACATAACCATTATTTGTTATTGTGGTAAAAAATATATATAGTATATTCAGGAATGTCAACTTCCCGACCAACCCTCAGTTTTTCAGACACATACGCTGGACAATGGGCTGTGCTTCTGCCAACTCTATAAACACATCATTTCCCATGAAGCACTGGGGTCTGCAGGGAGAGGGAAGCGGAGCGAATGAGAACCTACGCCCAGATCTGGATGAGTCACAAAGGAAGTTTAACTGTGAGGGGGAAAAACTGAAGAACCAAAGAAAGACATAACACAAGATCAAATATTACAGATTAAAATAGTAATGTGCATAGTCTTCGCTTTAGTCACAAGACGATTGCAAACTCTTAACTTGGCCTAAAGACTTTGTGTGATGAAATAACAGTGTTGTCTTCTTTTACTCCTCCACAGTTTTCTTCCAGCACTCGACGGGGAACGTGTCGGGCCGTTATGAGACAGACATCACCCCGGCCGGCTGGACCTTCTCCATCTGGGGAGTCATCTACACGTGGCTCACCCTCATCGTCATCTACAACATCGGATATGTGTTCAGAGGGTCAGACTTTTTATAATAGATTAAACCTAGACCAGGGGTCGGCAACCTTTTACGTTCAAAGAGCCATATTGGACCAAAAAAACAAAAACTAAATCTGTCTGGAGCCGCAAAAAAATTTAAAGCCTTATAAAAGCCTTACAGTTAATGCAACAGATGCTTTAAGTGTTTATATAAGCGTTGTCAACCTGTTATCAAAATAATAAGTCGGATACAAATGTAAAATGAGCTTTCATAATTAAGTTACCATATTATCGTACTACAACTCGCTCTGCAGTGTAAGTGCACAAGCCAAAACACACATATTAGGAGGAAAAAACGTGTAGGTCGCACCGGACAACAAGTGGCACTTTTTTGCGGGTAATTATTAACTTAACGTTACATAAATCGACAGCATGAACAGACGCGGAGCGCGTTTATAATCCCGCTCCTGCTCGAGCCTTTTTGACACGGAGGTCAAGGACCGCTGACATGAGGCAAAACTACAAGATGCAGATCAAAATATGACTAAACTCTGCAAAAATCAGCTTTTATATTATCACTCAATCATGTGTTCATTGGCGTTCAATGAGCGATGTGACTGAAGCGCTTACCTGAAACAAAGTTCCACACGTCTCTTTCCGCCGCTAAATCCAGCTGATTTTGCCCAAACTCCGCGTGTTATTTCCGTGCCTTCGTGCATAAAATACAGTCCTTCATTCATTCCTCGGTAAAGTTTTCCCCAGCGCTGCTTCTGTTGTTGATCTGCGAGTCCTCGATCGTCTGTGAACAGGGTTCAACGCTTTATCATCTCCCGGGTTACAACAAAACTTACGCATTTGCAATGAAAGCAAATTATTCGGTCCAAAAACTGTTGAATCCTGTGTTCTATCGTTCTGTTTCCTTTTGGATCCATGGCCCTGACGTACCTGCCGTTTGGCTTGTTTACAACAGCCTCCCGCAGACCCACGGCCCTGAAGAAAAAACACGTGTCGCCCAGCTATGACGTAATTCTTCGTTGACAGAAATGTTGAAATTAAATATTTATTCTGCACATTTTTACAGCATATAGGAAAACTTTAAGAGTGTTTGACATAATTTTCCTCCTACAAAAATTCTTAAATATATTTATATATGTTCACACAATTTTCCACTTTCATGTTTTTTGAACGGCCCCCAAGGAGCCACTAGGGGGGCGCTAAAGAGCCGCATGCGGCTCCGGAGCCGCAGGTTGCCGACCCCTGACCTAGACACTCTGCTGCATTGTTAGCCTGTGTAGTGTCCTTTTGCTACCATCTTAATGTTTTGACATTTTTAAACGAAAAAGAAGTAAAGACTTTCTCTCTCACTCTTGCATCATGTCGCTGAAGTGCAGTTACATATCAGGCTGTGTCTAAAACCGAAATATGTATAGTTAGATCATGATTCTAACTTTTGTGTCAAAACAAAAACAGTTTGACTAAACAGTAAGAGGAACAGAGTTAGAAGTGGACAAACATTCTGAGCTGCACTGTTACTGCACTTTTGTTTTAGTGCCTAATTTAAAAATACAAGCAAACTGACACAATTGACCATAGATTATAAAATTAAGGATATTTCAGTCATTAGTGGAGATTTTTTCATGGATCAAACTTGAAAACAAACGCTCAAATTCACAATCCGACCTTGACTGTCAATTTCATAAGCGACTTTCCAGATAAAGAAGTCCAAAGTTCTAGACTTGGCAACTCTTTGGCGACAGTTTCATCTCATGTCTTGAACAAAACCTTGAACAAAAGCAATCCATGCCCGAAAAAACACTAATAAAGAAGTAAAACATGGCATTTGAAAGGGGAACTTGCACTGTAACTAAAATAGTCTGAAACACGTGATAATAACAATGATAAACGATAGTGTAAGTATATTGTCAACTATAACGTTTCCGTAAATGTTCTCTTTTTTACTGTGATAAAAACATTTAGGCCATATTGCCCTGCTCTACTGTAAATGTAATACTTTTATTTATAAGTATTATAGTATATTTATTATTCTAAAACAATTTGGAGGTATAAAGTGACGTTTGTTTTGATGTTTCTTTCTTAAATATTGATTTATCCTCAGGTAATGTATAACTCATCATTAGGGCAGGGCGATATGGCATAACATTTTTTATCACGATATAATGTAAAAGACAATATTCACGATAACGATATAAGTGATCGTGTAAATCCAAGATTCCCTAGTTTCTAATAATTCTTTTATATATTTGTATTTCGTTGCATTCGTTGTTTTCACTTCTCACTTCTTTTCTTGTTCTGTTTCAGCCTCTGCATCAGTGCAAAGTCACTCAGTTCTAGGTTTTAGAAATATTTGGTCAATTACATTGCAAAATTCCAAAATTTATATCATCAACGATATAAATATTTGTTGCAAAATAATCACCAACAGTATATTATTGCCCTGCCCTACTCATCATTAGTGTAACAAACACATCTACAGCAATTTTTCTCACTTTAACTGACACTGCAATAACTGTTTTTATAGCTTTGACTATTTTAAGTGTGTCAGACAACTTTGTGGCAGTAACAACACGTGTAAAGGCTTAAAGCATGTTTTTCTGTCGATAACAGTAACACATGTGAGCAATAAAACTTAATTTTGTATTATCAAACCATGTTCAAAGTTTGGAGTGCAGTCTGTAAATACAGGCTAGAGTCAGTTCCCTTCTCTGTCCAGGGCATGACGTGCTTGTCCAGAGCCCACACTTTAACAACTTGTGAAGAGTGGGTCTGGTCACCACACCCTCACCTGAGTTTCAGATCAACTCCACAACGCACCATCCAATCAGATTAGTTTATTTGTGTGACGCTGATGAAACAAATGAGCTGATTGGTCGTCTGTCATTTAGACCAAAATCTAACTTTACTCACCTCACATTAAAATTGTGTTTTGCTTCGCTCATTGATTCTGCAGAAATCTGACAAGTTTTTCAGCCTGAAAAACTTGAAATTCACCTGAAATTCTTTCCATATTTGTTCATGTATTTTTTTGTTGTGAGCAGCCATGTTGGTTTTCATTCTGTAGACGATGCAAGTCTCTGACTTTCTAATTATTCTCATTCATGAATTATTCTCATTCATGCCCACTGAAATTCAAAAGAGGGACACTGTGATGATATATTTTCTATATTTTGTCTGGACTTTCTAAGCAAACGATGCACACAGCTGCATAGGAAGGTTGACTTAAAGTATTGATGTGTTTATTAATTAATTTTGACATGATTAAAAGAAAAACATTACACATTGTGGTAATGCAATTAGAACAATAAAACATTTAACATTGCTGTATCTGATTATGACCATCTTGAAAATACACAACAGAACAAAAATGAATTATATATATTTTTGGCCCGCCCACTTTTTTTTTGCAGCAGACTTCCGGTTTAGCTCCAGTTAGCCTAAATTATTAACTAGACGTATATATTTTTTCGTAGAATGAGGTGAATAGTATACATGTTCCAAAACATTGTCTATAATACCATACAAATCCTGATACTTAGCGTTTGATACTATGCTTGATGGATATCCCCAATAACCAACTTTTAAGGTTTGTCAAAAGTGTGAAGTAGAATAACGTTATGCATGTTGTGTGTAGTTTAATAAATCTGCAGACATGTTTAGCTGACTTCCTTTCACCTGTACTGTTCTTCTCCGCGTGTGACTTGGTTTAACTTTAGACCGTGTCCTCTCTCTCTCTCTCTCTGTGTGTGTGTCTGTGAATAGCTCGTGGGCCCAGTACCTCCTCCCGTACTCTTTCTATTTCTGCTGGTTCATCAATCTGCTGCTCAACATGATCTGGCTGGTGCTGTGGGACCGAGAGTAAGTCACAGCACACACCCAAACCCTGACACTCGTTTAAATACAGACCCAATCCTGCCTGGAGTCCTTTCAGCGTGTGAGTGACAGAAATGTAACTTTTCAAATGCTGCCCATGTGTTTTGTCTCTTTCACTCCTGTTTGGAACGTATGGAGTTTGATTGACAGGCTAACAGGCCAATGAGGAACGAGGCTGCATTGATTTGTAATGTTTTTTATACAAACCAAGGCCTTATTTTTATTATTCGTGTATTTTTATTATTCTCTCTTTGTTTACCATAAGTACAAAGCTGTTACAATTACACACATGCATTTAAATATTTTATCCAGCACTGTGCAAAATGGCATTCCCATAGAAACAAGCAGGAGTGGATTCTCCCCCAATTGTTAAAAGACTCTACTATGTTTCTGTGCACTTAAAATTCAGATAACAGGAAATGTTCTGGTTATAAAAGGTTTAAAAGGGACCTGTTGTGTTTTTGTTTTAATATTTAGTAAGAAACTAGAACATGTGCAGATCAGTAATTCTTTTTTACCAAGGGCTGTATTTGAGCACAGGGTTAGTAGCAGAGGACTGGAGTACAGTCATTGGCAAAAAAAAATCTCCTTCAAACGGTTACAATTTTGTAAAAGATAGGTAATTCTAATCGATTGTTGCCCATTTCTTGCGGTGTTTCCTAAGAACACTGGTGCAGACACATGTTCCTTAGCTAGGTCCATTACCATTAAATTTGACATAGTTTTTGTAAGACTTTGTGTTTGGAGCAGATTTATCAAAGTTAAATAAAGAATGTGCGTGTTTGTTGAGATGTCTGTTATGTAAATATTAAGTATCAGATGGAGCTACAGCGCAGAACAGAACATGAGCTCACTGTTCGCTTAACATGAATCACCTCACAACTTTAGGACTAAACAAGAACTATTCCACTTGGCCAAAGGAAAAGATAAACAGTACCACAAATCCAACACTTCCATCTCTGGCCTGTTCAGTGTGGGACGACATTGAAGTGAACAGAACCTAATGCTGTTGTGTTTGCTGTGGTCAGGGTGATGCTGGCCGGTCTGGTGGTCCTGATCTTCATCGCGGTGACAAACTACTGCGTTCTGTTCTTCTGCTGCTGGGCCACGGATTATTACGGACTGTGGCTGAAGACCTACTACCCCCGGGACCTCCGCTGTCTGCGCTGGATGGTACGTGTTTGTCATAAACGGAACTACAAAATCAAGTTGTTTCAGGGTCTGAAGAGCTAAGAAGCAGTTGTATCGGTTTACACATATATAGAGAGTTTTTTAAAAGTACCAGCTTTTATACTACAAAGATACTGTAATCAGCTGAAAATCAGCTACCACACCTTCACTCATAATCAGTCAGAAATGCCTTGAACCCAGAGAAATAATCCACATTATGTTGTGAGTAATTAAACTGTATCCAGTTAAAGCACCTCAAATCTGGGTTAAAATTCTAAATCCAAGTGGTTTTAAGCAAAGATAGTTTTTTACCGGGTGTGATTTGTAAACTGGCTCACGTCAGATGGATATGTGTTGAACTCCTATCTGAGTTCTCACTATATCCATCTGGGACTTGACTCACTGAAAGCGTTCGAGAAAAGGCGGGGCGTTTAGTGAAATACTTGGAGCTGATTGGGTGTGGGGCCTACCTTACAAGTACGCGTCACACATACGGCTCTTCTTTCAAAAAGAAATTACTCCGTATTTCTGCTAAAAAAAAGCAACAGAAACACAAACATCCACGAGAGTCACCATCTTTGTCAAGCTTGAATTAGACTCCACGGCGGCGCCGGAGCGCTAACAGCCGTCTTAACACCGCCCAAACACCGCTGGTTCAGACTCCCAAACCAATCGGGCGGCTGGAAGGCCAGATGGTTTATCTCGTGTTTGTAATTTCACAAATATCGCGAGATAAACCATCTGGCTGGCCAGGTTAGTGGTTTTGTTGTGTGACTGTAAACTAGCACATGGGTGATTAAGAACAGTGCAGTCACTAGGTCTGTATTCAAAGCCTGTATCTTTGTGTGTATTTAGAGCAGCGTACGCAGTAATTAAAGCATCACCTTGTCCCAGCCTTGTGGCCAAATAAGGCCATCCCACTGGTGAGGACTAGTCATTGTGAAGATGAACGCTGAACACATGAGGGAGCTTCCCTGTGAAAAGATCACTACATTCCAAAATGAGTTTGGTTTTTCTTCCAGGAAAATGTGTCTGTTTTGTTTTGTTTTGTCATCTGTTCTAGACACACCGATGGCTGTAACAGCAGTGGGTTTTCTAAAGGAAAAGTTGTAAAAGTGTGAACGAACAATGCCAACTTTCTGTTCAGGTTCAGAACGGGCTGGCTGTGCACACACTTGTCTCTCATTAACCTGACTCTTCTCTTGTGTTCTCATGTGTGTGTTCAGGTTCAGAACGGTCTGACTCTTCTCTTGTGTTCTCATGTGTGTGTTCAGGTTCAGAACGGTCTGACTCTTCTCTTGTGTTCTCATGTCTGTGTTCAGGTTCAGAACGAGCTGGCTGTGCACACACTTGTCTCTCACTAACCTGACTCTTCTCTTGTGTTCTCATGTGTGTGTTCAGGTTCAGAACGGGCTGGCTGTGTACACACTTGTCTCTCATTAACCTGACTCTTCTCTTGTGTTCTCGTGTCTGTGTTCAGGTTCAGAACGGGCTGGCTGTGCACACACTTGTCTCTCATTAACCTGACTCTTCTCTTGTGTTCTCGTGTCTGTGTTCAGGTTCAGAACGGGCTGGCTGTGTACACACTTATCTCTCATTAACCTGACTCTTCTCTTGTGTTCTCGTGTCTGTGTTCAGGTTCAGAACGGGCTGGCTGTGCACACACTTGTCTCTCATTAACCTGACTCTTCTCTTGTGTTCTCATGTGTGTGTTCAGGTTCAGAACGGGCTGGCTGTGTACACACTTGTCTCTCATTAACCTGACTCTTCTCTTGTGTTCTCATGTCTGTGTTCAGGTTCAGAACGGGCTGGCTGTGTACACCACTTGGACCTCCATCGCCTCTCTCATTAACTTTGCTGTGGTGCTGCAGCTGTGGGGCGTGGCCCGGAGCACAGCCGCTACAGCGTCGCTCTGTCTTCTGTTTGGCGAGATCGTGACCTGGTAAATATGGATTTTTATCACTTATACACCAGTGTTTTTGAAACTATGGTACACGTGCCTCTGGTTTGACTTGAAGCCACCTGCAATTTACAGAATGATACAGATTATTTCCTTTTTGAAAGAAAAGCAGAGAGGTGTCTGTGTGACACTTGTTGTTTTGTCCACTCAGTGCCTGCTCACAGCAACAAATCCTAATGTAATATTCACTGTGCTCATTACGCACAGTGAATTCCCTACGGGGACAATAAAGTGTACCTTACCTTACCTACCTACCTTACCGAATATTACATTAGGATTTGTTGCTGTGAGCAGGCACTAGTTGAAGAGGCACCTATTCAGCTCATGGTATTTCCTTAAACGTTCCTAAATGAATAATGTGGAAGAACTCAAACTAGTTCAACACAGATTCATCTGGTCTGAGTCGAGAAGCTGAGAAGCACTCCTCGGGAGTGAGAGGAGGCCAGGAGAGATCAGCCTCCGCTTTAGGAAAAATAAACCAGGTAATCAGGTGTGACTACGTCAGGGCCAGTGCCTGTCTTTGAGGGGCCTGCACAGTTCTAGAGGAGGCCAGCTCTCTTCTGGCTTCCACTGCGTTTCTCCAATGAAAATACAGCATCTGTGTCATGTGATGTGTACAGTATCAGGCTAGCAGAACATTACTGTTAGCAGCGTTGCCTTGAATTTAAAGGTACACTGTGTAACTTTTTTGATCAAAAATAAACTTGAATAAAAGCATGTTTTTGTCATTTAAATATCTTTGAAGCTCCAAGTAAATAATAAGAATCTGCGTTTTTGCTTTGAGCGAGCTTCCATGACTACAAAATAGACTGTTATGCGTTCTAGAGAAGGGCCTCCTCTGGTACGTTTCCATAGCAAAGTGATTCCTCTAACTATATTTTTTCATATAATGAAATAAAACATATTTATCTCCAACAAGAATGTTCCAAAGTATTGTTTTAATTTTCTATTTCTATTGAATTGTGTAGTTGACTTTTCACCTCCAGAAAGTTACACAGTGCACCTTTAAGTATTACCAATAACTTTTGGACTTAGTTTTGGATTTACTGGGCATGTCGTCTTTTTAGTCGAGGATCCTGCTCTTCCCTGGGAAACAGTCTGCGTTTTAGATTTGTGTGGATTGGAAGGTTTGAGTTTTTACAGTAGGAAACTGAACCACGTCGGACAAAGTGTGTTTGGTTCTAGCTCATGTGAGTCAGTCAGCATCAGTGTGCTTTAGTATTTGGTGCTGTCAGAATAATCATGTAGTAACATATTCAGTAAGGCACAAGGCAAACATATAACACCCCCACTCCCTTTCCAGACTTCCCCAAAAATGTTCCCCACGCCACACCACCACTGGTTCCATCCCCTTTTCACTTTCACTCTGATCCTGTTGTTCCTGTTGACCGTGTGATGACTGTACTGCTCTTGTGTCGTCAGGTTCATTCTGGAGAACTGGGTGCTGGATCGCTGGGTGCGTTACATCGTCACCGTGTACCCCGTGGTCATCGTGGCTCTGGTGGGAAACATCACCAAACACTACCACAGCGCCGACCCCACGCCAAACTCCATCTTCATGGGTCAGTCGTCCTAACGTTTAACACCAGTCATGGGAGAAGTAACCAAGCAGAAATACTCTTACATCAAACTTTGTGTCCTCTGCAAAGGTTACTCAAGTCAATGTAACTGAGTACAAACCATCTCGAGTCAAAGGTTTTATTTCAAACTTTAGCTTAGCATTGGCTCTAGATGTAACCAGAACAGAAAAGACGTTTAAACTTAGATTAAACTATATCTCAGGACTACACTCTCTAAACTAGCACTATTCCAGTCTTAGCTTGAACCATCATCAGAACTATTTAAAGACTACACTACAGCATGTTTGATCCATCAGTTTTAGGACTAAAAGCAGCAGTAAGGTCTTGGATGTGACTCCTGAGCAGTATGGACTCTCTGTGTGGAGTTTACCTGTTTCCTAATGTATGACACTGTCCCAGGAGCAACAGTACACAGCTAAGCTCAACATGTTCACATAATGGTGACTAACTTAAGCACAGCATTTGCAGACTGATAGTTTTGTTTCCTTTTCATTTGGAAGTATGATAAAAGAGGCCAATAAAACTTGACTTCTTTAATTTATATTCCCACTGGAGTTCGTTACAAGATTGCTCTGCACCAAATGTAACAGCACAGAGCTCTGTAAATGCTCAGTGTGCAGAAAGCACGAGAGCTCAGACTGGAACTGCTGCTCCCAGAAGGTACCAGTGTTTCAGTATTTGAATAGATAAGGAAACAATGTTTAAGACATGTAACCCTTCTGCAGAGGCATTTAAATCAATTACATCACTGAAATCAAAAACAGACAAAAAAGTTGTGATGACAAGTTTCTTGTAAGGTAACGTTTATTAAGGACAATGCACAATTACAGGAAACACAATGGCAGAGATGCTTGTAGCTTACAGCTAATTTCCATCTGTAGTCCTGGAGCGGGGAGGCACATTGGACATGTTTTTAGTTGTAGGAGGAAACCAGAGGCCCTGGAGGAAACCTACGCAGACACAGGGAGAACATGGAAACTCCACATAGAAAGGCCCCGGGCGGCCCGGGAGTCGAACCCAGGACCTTCTTGTTATGAGGCCAGAGCGCTAACTGCTGTGCCACCATGTCGTTTTGTAAGCTTGAAAATTCAAGCCTGCTTTGATTCTTAAGTTTTTATTATTATTCAAACTCGCTGCTCCGTATACTCCCTGAAAAGTCTCAGCTGACTTTCTTGATTCAATAATCAAATTAACCAAGTCTTAACTCTTTTAGTGCCAGTCCTGTACTTACTTTGACCCTTTTTTTTCCTGCCAGGCCTTTTTGCTTATTTTAAACAATATTCACAGCTCCACAATAAACTCTGTGCAATCATGACATGTTGTACATCAAATGAGACCTACGAGTGTCTGCTTTCATTTAAACAAAGAATTGTTTTTTCCACATTAATCCGTTCTTTTTTGAATATCTGTGTTTTCATTTGATTTCAGCGTTTGACAATAGACTTTGGAGAGAACTTACATTTTGTAAATCAGACTTTATGTCAGTGTTGTTTCCTCTGTTCTATTTTTTGGTGAAAGAATATTATACAATGAAATAATGTCTTTAGGATAAAAATACATGGTTTACATGATTTAAGGACGACTGTCTTTTTCATCTTTAAACCAACAAAAGCTGTGTTACAGACATTTTTTACTTTCTGATGCCGATTCTATATCAGTCTCTTTCAGAGAGCAGAGATTTAATTGAAGCCTCCAAACATGAAGAAATCCAGTAGTTTGACTTCCTCTGACCACTTTTAAATTTCGTTTTCATATCCTTTTCCTCTGGCTGTCTTAGACCTTTCTCCAGTATTCTTGCTTTCTTCATTTTAAATATCTATATTTATATTGTTTGACAAGAAGGTTTCTAGGTTTAGATTTGCACTCACCCCAAAAATACAACTGAGACTCTAAACTTAGAACTAAACGAAGAAAACACCAGGACTTACTTGAATAAGACTAAATCATTCTAACTGTTCTCTGTCTTCTCTCCTCTCCAGTCGCCCTGTTGGTGGTGGCCTGCGTCCTGTTCGTCTTCAGAGTGTGTAATGTCATTTGGAGGAACAAGTGGCGCCCCCTGCTGTCCCCCGGCTCCGCTCGCATCATGGTGTCTCCTCTGGACGTGGGCAGTAACTTCAGAATGATGCGCTAACAGTCTCCACATCTCCACCTGGGTCACATGACACTGATACGGCAATACTTTTTTACCACAGAATTTATTACTTTATATTTCAAACCCTAAAAAACACCGTGACATTTCTATTGGAAAGATTTACACTGCACAAAATAGATTTCAAGACGAGCTATGTTGCTTGATTCTAGGATTTGAATTTAATTTTAAGCATTTTAAATAATTTAACCCCATAGAGAATATTTTTCTTGTTTCAAACTGTTTTGAACTGATTTAAACATTGCTTCTTATTTTGAGCCAAATGATTTGTCAATGGGTTAAGAAACTGTTTTTACCCTATTGGCAATTCTTTGTTCTTGTTTTTCAAAGCATTTTAACCAGTCAAATAGTCTGAAACCAGTGAAATCTTCTACATGACACACCGATTAAATCTTATCTACTTAAAACTGCTCATATCTGGAATTAAATTCCTATTCCAAGTCATTTTAAACAAGTCTAGAATATATAGTTTTTGCAGTGTATGCGTAGTGTTCTACTTTAATTTTGGAGAGATGGTAGAGCAAATGTAGTTTTTATGATTCGAATATGAAATCTCATTCAAACTTTGGAGTCAATAACATTTGTAACCTGTTTGTAACTATTATAAGCTTATCAGCTCTCTATAACCAGTAAAGCTACATTTAAAATTATGAAAGATATATTATTAGCTGTGCAAAGATGTAGGGATGTAAGAAATTCTTGGTCTACTAAAGACCTACTACTAATGTCCCATCAATCGACTAAAAAGGGGGTGTGAAAAAGGTGTTAAAGGTTGTATGGAGGATTTTCAAAAGTTGTTTGTTGTCAGTCTTGGTCAAAAACAGTTGCATAGATTTGTAACAGCCTTGTACTTATGCTAGACAAATAAATAATTATAAAAATATATAAACTGTGGACATGATGAGGCCAGTAAAACGTTGACCAATAGATAACGAGGTACCTCGTTATCTATTGGCCTGTGAACCTCTCAAGCAAACTCTCAGTGTTCCTAAGTATCTCATTGGTCCAGTTGCAGTGAAGGGCGTGGCTCTGGGAGGAGAAACACATGTGCATCATTTGAAAAACAGCAAACAGTTGTTGGATTTGAAAAATCCTCCATACAACCTTTAAATTAAAAGTATCCTTTTTTTTTAACTTTGCATTTTTAGTTTCTTCCAGCAGAGTTTGGGTCATGTATATGCTAAGTTCAAGCAAAAACGTTTTGTACAGAAAATTAGGCAAAAGCACTATATTTATAACCAAAAAGCAAATTTAACCCAATGATTTGGTCCCAAATCTTCAGCTAATTTACTGTTGCTGTTTGTTATAAGTCTTTATAATTAGTTTAGAAAATCATTCAAAGTATGCAATGATCAAAACGAAAGGCCAAGATTGATTAGTTTTGCTCATGCCGCCACTAACTTACACACACACCCTATATATTACAAATAATGAATCAATAACAGCCACGATGTTTGAAGAAACAAAGAAAGAACTGGTGCCAGACCTGACTGAACGGGCTTTATTATGTTTCTTCTAAATGTGGACACTAAATATGTAAATTAGACTTTTCAAAATGCCCAATAGGCTGCTTTATTTTTTGAATATTTCTGTACGGAGAATGAATGCTTTTTATTAAAACGAACCGTATGTAAGATGCACAACTAGTGGTTTTAAAAGATACAACAGTTACAAATGAACTTGTGTTGTGTTGTCTGAAATCAAAATCGTACATACAGTTTCTTTAAGTATCATAACTTTCACAACACAATAATCTTTTTCAACAAAAGTGAATGTATTGTGCAGCCTTTACACAACAGCTATGCCAAATACACAATCGCCTTTTTAAACAAATGTCACATATTAGCTTCTGTAAAGATTTTAGTGGATAAATTCCTCTGCCGGTCTCGACATTCCAACAGGTTCGCGTTCACGTTGTCGAATGTGATGATGTCATGAGGTGGTGAGCAAGAGCTAGCGTAGAGTCTTCATAATTAATGCTCAATTCATGCTATTATTTTTCAGATACAGTTGTGCAGTGTTTGTCAGTAGTTGTAGCTTAGTTTAAAGGGGACAATATGTAACTTTTTCAGAATGGGGTCTTGTCTTTATTTGGTTGTTGCCATGGAGATGTTGGTCTATCAATCTTGACCCTTTTATTGCACAAATGTGGCTTGCGAGTTGAAAATAGAGAAGGATAAAGTTGTGATGCTTTAAACTTGGAACAGAAGGAACCGCACATGATCTAACCGTGCCTTGTATATACAGTATGTTTACAGATACGCACCTTTTGTTTACTAAAATACTATACTGAAGGATGTTTTACTTTGTGTACTACTAACTGTTGCATTATTTTACTTATAATCTGCCACGTCTTTGAGAAACACATCATGTTGTAATGTTTACCAATTTTGTTTTGTGTGTACACTTTGTGCATTTAAAGTAAAATAAAGAAAATGTATTGTAAGTAATACTACTGGTGAAGTTTCTGTTATTTAGTTACATTTTCATTCATTGTTTTGTTGTAACTGTCCTCATTCTTTTTATTATCATTAAAGGAGATCTACTATGTGTTTTTTATGTATTTAGTAATGGCACAGGAACATTATTATTTTACATTTTGCTTAGCTGTAAAACAATTTGTCTTAACCAGCTAAGAAATATAAACCGGTTCAATGACTTCCTGTTCAAAACTGCAGGACTGATTAGCTCCGCCTCTTCACTGTAAATGTAACGGTAACAAGAAGTCTGAATTTCTGTATGAGGAGTCCCCTCGTCACCTGACCTGTACCAGGAGTCCCTCGTCACCTGACCTGTACCAGGAGTCCCCTCGTCACGTGACCTGTACCAAGAGTCCCCTCGTCATGTGACCTGTACTAAGAGTCCCCTCATCACGTGACCTGTACCAGGAGTCCCCTCGTCACCTGACCTTTACCAGGAGTCTCCGTCATGTGACCTGTACCAGGAGTCTCCTCGTCACGTGACCTGTACCAGGAGTCCCCTCGTGATGTGACCTGTACCAGGAGTCCTCTCATCACGTGACCTGTACCGGGCGTCCCCTCGTCACGTGACCTGTACCAGGAGTCCCCTTGTCACGTGACCTGTACCAGGAGTCCCCTCGTCACGTGACCTGTACCAGGAGTCCCCTTGTCACGTGACCTGTACCAGGAGTCCCCTTGTCACGTGACCTGTACCAGGAGTCCCCTCATCACGTGACCTGTACCGGGCGTCCCCTCATCACGTGACCTGTACCAAGAGTCCCCTCGTCACATGACCTGTACCAGGAGCCTCCTAGTCACATGACCTGTACCAGGAGTCCCTCATCACATGATCTGTTCCAAGAGTCTCTTCATCACGTGACCTGTACCATTAGTCCCCCGTCACGAGACCTGTACCAGGAGTCCCCTCATCATGTGACCTGTACCAGGAGTCCCCCCGTCACGTGACCTGTACCAGGAGTCCCCTCATCACATGACCTGTACCAGGAGTCCCCTCATCACGTGACCTGTACCAGGAGTCTCCTCATCACATGACCTGTAACAGGAGTCCCCTCGTCATGTGAACTGGACCAGGAAGCCCCTAAGGCCCGGATGTTTGACACCCATATTATGTAGATATACCACGTTACAGTATGTGACGCTTTGCACTTCCTAAAACATTTGTGTCCCGCCAATAACGTTGAAGAAAACAAAGAGGAGCCTGGATGTTTGTTGTCGTCGTTTGTGTCTATATAGAGGGATTTGCGATCCCTCTATATAGACACATATAGAGGGATATACAGTATGTGTCTCTACTGCGCGTGCGTCAGGTGGTCAGTGAAAACTGTTTTTTTCTGTCTCTGTGTGTGTTTTTTTTAGCACTGGAGCATCAGCTGCAGAACAATACAAGATTACTGTGTGATGCTTGGAAATCCTTTTCAAATGAATGATAAATGTTTTCTTTTCTTTGAAACAAACTGTGAATCAAAAATCCAAAGCTGTTTCAATCCTATGCCATGTTTTTTCATTAGAAATATAATTTGGTGTGAAAGTATTTAAGGTTTTCAGCCACTGATTTGACACAGAATACAATACAAAATACATTCAGTATTCTGTAACTAAATACCTTATCAAAGTAGTTTTCCCAGCATTATAGTAACTAATGCACACTAGCAGAGTGGTTAGAGCAAGGGCTTGACAAAAGTTTAATTGAGAAGAAATTATGATTATAGTCTTATATCAGGTTTTGAGAAATTAAACCTGATTTGATGTCACCTGACAGTCTATTCAACACAAAATCTAATCAAAAAAATAGTCTGTAAGACCCCTTCTTGAACATGTGATTACTATTCACTCAGGAAATGAGTGAATAGTAATAACATGCTTATAAACTCCCAAAAGTCTATTATAAATTCCTTTTATAATAATACAGATATTATACAAGTAGGCACAGTAATCAAAATACTGATAAATCATACGTTTTTACAAACATTCAAGCTTCTATTTCATAACAAACATCTTGTGATCATGTGGAAATTTAATGGGCCATGTAGACAAGGCTTTGTAACAATTACTTTCACTTAGACTAATTAATTCATTTTCAGAAAAAAAAAAAATCAATATAGATCAATAAAGAAGAGCATGTATGTAGACCTATGCATTACTGATTATATAAAACCCAAGGAGGACAGTGTTCACGTGAGATTACGTTTTCCAATCCCTAGCTGTCAATCACCGCTGAGGCTCTGAAGCCCCGCCTCTTTACGCTCTCCCCCAGCAGCAGCGTCAGTCAAACCAAACCGAGAGCCACGCGCGACTCTTCACGGTGTGTGCACGAGACTCTGCAGCTACGTCCCGGTAAGAGAAAAAGTCGTTTGATTATATTTTTTATTCATATGTATTTTTATGTTTGTGAGATGCGCTGCAACTTGAAGAACTTGCATTAAAACTTTATAACAATAAATTCGTAAATAATGTTAGCTAGCCTGCTTAAATCACGTTGTCTCTTACTAAAAACAGAGTGTGTAATAAAAAGTCAAGAAGGAAAAAGTTAAAATTATTTGCAAAATGGCAGATGCACTTTCAATAATAATAGCTGTAAACTTTAAAGCCTGTATAGTTCTAGAAAAGTCTTAAAACAGGCTAATGAGTCCAGTTTGTGCGTGCTGTACGTGCTCGCTAGTTCACGTTACGTCTGATGGTGTTTTGTTTTACGCACGCAGAGCTCGTGCGTCGTGTGTGATGAAGACCCGGGTGGTTGTGGTGGGTTAATGCCGCCGTAAGTCAGGCTAAGCTTCAGTTTCTCTGCTGGAAGAACGTGTCTGGCGGGGTTCACACAGACTGAAGCTGAACTACACGTTAAATCTCCAAAAATGTTACTAGGAAAACAAATTATAAACTGAAAGCATCTTTAAAATGCGTTTTTACGTAGGCTATAATTGGAAGGGTTACCCATTATGGACCTGCAGCTGTCATTTTGAACAACGAGTTTCTTAAGTAGTCCATTCAGTTCTAATTTGTTATACAAATAAAAATAAGCAGTCTTTGTGGAACTATATTAAAGAATCTATAGAAAATAACTTTTCACTTGTGTAGTAGCCTAGTACTAGAGATCAGTTTTGGTCTTGAGAATGGTCTCCAGACTGCTTTTTTAAGATCTTCTTGGTCCTATCTCCACTCGGTCTTGACTTGGACCAAGACCACATTTCATTACCTCCAAGCTCTGCTAAACTTGCACCAGGAATTCATGGCCCAAAGTGACCTGTCCCGCCTGGGCACAGTTCGGTATAATGGTGCGTTCCAGCAACTGGGAACTGGTATATTTCCCACTTCCCACTTGTAAAAATGCGCTGGACGCCACTCGAACGGGTAAATACCACTTGTGAACTGGGAGTCCGAGGGAGTCCCACTTCACATACGAGCTCAACAATCACCACAATACATTTATTTGGAGGGTTTAACTGACATAAAAACAATGTAAACATTGGTTACAGGTCACTTACCGTTACTTTGTTTAGCCTAAAGGTTAGCATTAGCCATAATGTTTACATACGAGTTAATTAGGTTGGAACGCTTTGAACTGGGAACTGGTATTTTTCAAGTGGGAAATATCCAGCTGCCTGGAACGCAGCATAAGCACTGCACAATAAGATCAAGTAGAGACACTGATAATTGTAAAAAAAAAAAAAAAAAAAGCATAAAATACAGCAACTCACAAAAAAGTCAACAACAAAGGAACAGTATGTCTACTCTCCAACCAGCTGTAGTCCATTCTGCATTAGACTGAACATGGTTGAGAACCACTGCTTCAGGAGAACAGTGTAATCTATATAAGATGGATTTATTATGACTGGTAATAACCGCTGACCTTTAAAGATATAAAGCCATTATTACTCTAAATGTGTAAAAATATGTTTTGTGCTGCATCTTTTTAGTTTCATATTAATCCAGTTTAGTATAAATCTCATTTTCACAGATTATTTACAACTAGCACTATCACTGATCAGTATTATTTTAGCAGTCTACTAGTACCCAGACTGTTTTGTTAGTTCATAGACTAACTCAGATGGAGCTGGGGCCAAATCAATGGGAGTTGGTTGAGCACTCTATTTCAAATAAAGGTCTTTCTGTGTTCTATTCAAATACTGGGCTGTATAAAGCTAATATAACACATGTACTGTATGTCCAGTTTATCATGGAAAACATTCTACTGAGATGACACGTTACATTATATTATAATGTACAGACTAATGTCACGCCGAGAGAATTCTGCACTCATTGTCTGTAATTTGCTGCATTTTTGTTTTCTATGCACATCTCAGAAATGTAAACCTTTATATTTCTCTAGGCGTATTATCCATTCTTACTTCTGCAGCTCCTTTCGTCAGCACTAGGCTGCCGTGTTTTCTGGGAACTTTACTTCAAATGGGTGCCAGCTTTTATCAGTAATAATCAGAAATCATCCCAGCGGCCACATGAAGTCATCTGAAACACCCCTGGACTGGACTAGTCAAAAGATTAAGTCTATTAAATGGAGATGTGATGAAAAAAAAAAAATCCATAGCTGTTTTGTTTGTTTTTTGACATTTTGTTTTAAAATTGCAGCGTTTTGCAAAAAAAAAAAAAAGATTCAGTTACCAAAGATTTATAAGTATACAAATACTGCATAGCTAGTCATGATTAGGACTGGCAATATTCTATTATATCATACATAGTGATACAGGATAGTAATGTTTGAAATGTGAACTATTGTGAGGATGTGAGGTGGAAGCAGAACATACATAGAGCTTGAAACAAGAAAGAATAAATGCTATATAAAGCCACTGTAAAGACGTCTTAGTCTTATCGACAAATTAATTATCGACAAATATTGTCTTTCATAATATGATATTAATTAGGGATGCACCGATCCAGCTTTTTCAGTTCCGATACGATCCGATACTTTAGAATTGAGCATCTGCCGATACCCGATATCAACCGATATGTGTAACGACTGAATAGCTCTTTTTCCTTTTCAAAACATAAGACTTTTGAATCATCTGTGAACAACTTAAGAAGATTGAGTCAGCAAGTAAAATAAACATGATGAGACATTCTGGATCAACATTATAAATCAGACTCATTATGTCAATTAAACACAACTAGGATATCAATAGCAGCCGATACTCATCCAGGGATTATTGATCCAGTATCGGATCAGGCATGGCCATATTCGATGATTAGTCACGTTACAGCCCTGTTTACAATACAAACAACTAATCAATTAAAGGTGTGGTAGCTGTGTTTGACACTGCAGACACTATTTAGGTTTTTAAATCTGACTACTTCCTCTCATAAATCCTTCGACACATGGTTCATATAAACACATATTCATTTTGGTGGCAATTGTTGCTTAAATATCACTTTTTACAAAACGGCAAAGTGAAACTGGAGAGGACCACACCAGCTCAGCCAATCAAAGGCAGCATTCAGCTCTAATTACAACAAAAATTCTTTGTTATTCAGTTCAGACAGTACTCAGTGGTCTCATTTTTTCACAAAGAGCTGCATTTATCAATTGTATACTTCTTTAATAAAACAAAATCAGCTACAGCACCTTTAATCAAGGAAATGATCAGCAGAAGAAGTTGCAGAAGTATTATTGACCCACTTTGTAAGTCGACATGATTGGATTCCATATGTTGAAGCTTTAGTGTGTATAGCTGATGATATGATAATGTGTTGTTTTGTGCACAGTGATTAGCTGAGGTGCAGTAGCGGCGGCTAACAGCTCCGAGCTAAGCTAACAGAGAAGTGCAGCACAGATGGCTCTCACAGGAGATTAGCTCAACAGGAGATTAGCTTCATTAGCACATGACTGAATGTTTCCTCCGACTGTCAATCATTCCTCGCACGAGCTGTTGTAACACTGCCACACACTTCTGTCCATTTCTATATAACAATGGTTCCGATTACAATATCAGACAATAATATGACAATAACATGTCTTTAAACACATTAGCTAAAGCTTATATTAATATGACAGCGTTGGACTTCAGACATGTTCAAGTGATCGATTGGTTGATTACAAGGACATGCTCTTTTTTAACTTGCAAAGTCTACACAATCGTGAAGACAAAAATGCAGGTGAACAAGATTTGGATGTTAAAAATGTAATACATTTGAAAGTACTTTCAAATTTCTATCCAGTAAAGTATACATAATTGGTTGACCAAGACACCAGTTATTAATTGATTAGTAAACAAAATCAAAATAAAATAGGGATGGGCCTATATGAAATTGAGCCGATACAATAACCGATAATTGCCCTCTGCTCTGGCCGATACGATAACTGCCGATATGATAGTATATTTTAAAGCAGATCTAAGTGACATTTTGGCTTTGTTAAATGTCTTTGTAAGTTTTGTGATGGTTACAAAGTTTTTTCTTCACATTTGAAGCAAACGTCTGCTCTCTGCTGCCTCCTGCTGGAAAACCTGCACATTTAATCTGACAGCTCTTCTGAGAAACACTGGCTCTTTTATTTGTACATTTGACAGTGTGAAGTATTTGAATGTACTTTTCTTTGCCTTGTTTGAAAAAAAATAATAAATTGATAAAAAAAAATTACATAAGGAAAAAGTTCTGTTGTAGGTCTGATGCTGGTGTTAGCAGAAGTGAACTGTAGGGGCGCTCTACTGCTGAAGTTGCTGGGTTCTGCTTTAAAATCCACAGCACAACTATTTATCTGGGATAAAACATATTTTGTGGATTTATTATGTGAAAATAAAGACAAATTTTAGCTTAATTGTTTGTTTATTTATACTTTGTATTCTTTAGTCTGTTCAAAATTGCAAATATGAAGCTTTTAGGTCAAATGAGGCTGGTATATGCCCACTGAGAGACTGGAGAACCTCCCCTAAAATATCGGCGCCAAATATTGGCCGTCTTTTCGATATCTGACCGATACTGATATGTCAAAATATTGTTGATATCGGCCGATACTGGTATCAATGCCAATATATCGCCCATTCCTAAATAAAAATGAGGGGAAATTTTGTCTCTTTCTGTCTCTTTTTGAGCCTTTTTTTAACTAAACATATACTCAATAATATTAAATTTTTACATATCTTCAACAGACAAAATTCACAATAATTTCTAAAATTCGATACATTGCCCATGCCCCCTCTATCTACAAAAACAAACATTTTATGCAACAAGTCACATATGTTGTTGTTTGTGAAGAAAATTATGAGACTTTGCAACTGCTATATGACTTTAGAAATGTAATGAAAAATGACAAGGCTGTTTAAATGGCAGCTCGGGGGTAGATTTTGGCCCAGCATGATAAAACAGGCCTTTATGTCCTTCTGGGATTGAACCATGTTGCTTGATAAGCAGGTCATGTCCCATGTAGTGTTGTTTTGCTCTGTTATAAAGGAGCCTACCAGTGTGCATCGTTTGATTCAGATTCTGTTACATGCCATTTATGGTTAAGATCATATAGTCCTGGTTTAGACTCAGTTCAGAGGCCTGTACTACGAACGTCGCTGAACTTATCCTGGATAAGCTTCTCTTACCCGGGTTGACTAACCCGGGTAACCCCTCGATAAGCTGTCCTACGAAATGAGTTCACAACTGGAGCTGTTACCCCTGGATTTTCTCAATGAAGCGGTGCACGTTCACGGAGCAGAGGCGGGGTTAACGCAAACTGACCAATCAGAACACCCAAGTTGCAGACTTCAAACGTGAGGAAACGTCAATCATGAAGCGAAATATACCAGTATTAAAATCTAAGAAGGAAACGCGCTGCAGCTTCAAATGAAGTCTGCACTTAAAGCGACCATAACTGAGACAGAAGTTACGCTGCAGAGTTCATTTAAATGTCATGCATGGGTATAACTAAAGCACAATGTGCAGACATGACGGAACATTTAAAAGATCGACCGTTTAGTCTGAATGAGCTGTGTCCTTTATCTGAGTCAAAGTGATGCGTAAAGTCCACAGCCAAATGTGACAAAGTGCAGTCATTCATTATTTCTTGACAATGAAAGAATTTATTAATCATCACACAGATTAAACGGGATTCTGTAGTCACTATTAAGATCTCATCCTGCTTTTAATAAATAGGTTACGTGCCGGGCCTGTGCGCATCGCATTGAATAAAAGAAAACGCCGTAACTTTCGTATTTCCTCATTTCTCCGCTGCTCTCTCTCTCTCTCTCTCTCTCTCTCTCACAAACGGCTAATTCTCGTCTCTGATTGGCCAGCGCCTCGTCCTTTTAACTTATTCGGGAACTTATCCTGGTCCAGAGCAGGTTATGAGTTTGCCGCATGTTGCCATAGAGATCTACCCGATAGGACGTGATCCAGTTTCGTAGGACCAGACCAGGTTTAACCCAGCACTTACCTCGCAAACCCCAAATCTAGCTTGTAGTACAGGACTCAGATTTTGTGGTTTACGTGTGGTTTGCATGTGATGTAAACCACATGTAGACTAGGTTTAGTCTTGGTTGGAACCAGTCTAGTCTCATCTGATCTAGTTCCATTCTGGTTGATTTCATTCAGTAGTTTTGATCTCTTGATCCTTTTTATGTAAATAACAGTACCATTATGAGTTGTTTGTGGCATTGGATGTAAAACAAAGTTCAGTTTTGTGGTCCACTGCCCCCTCAATAATCTAGCCCACTTGTAAATATACTTGACTAGCACTGATAATGAAAGTTTTCCATCTTTCTCTTAAATCGCAGCTCTCCTGAATGTTGTGGAGAAAATGCGTTCAATGTTTTGCTGAATGACTTTTGTTCATGTTGTTGTCTGCAGCAGTTGGAGCAGAAGAAGTGGGACTGAAGTGGACTGATTCTCCTCTGACCCACACGGCAGACAAACTCTAGACCAGGTCAGTGCTGGAGGCTCTTCACGTACAACAAAAAGGTTCTGTCGTTCACATACATCAGAAAGTGTTACTGTCATTATTCACTTGTGTATTGTGGCTTGTTTTGGGATAAGATGAAAGGCAGCAATCCAGATTTTTTACTTCTGATACCAATGTAGGAACTGAAGAAAGCTGTTTTTATTCTGCAAACTCAGTGCACAGTTGCAGAGTGGTTAGAGCTCTGGCTTCTCAATAAGGAGAGTGTAGGTTTGTAGGAGGTTTGGGTGGAGTTTGCATGTTCTTTCTGTGTCAATGTGGCTTTTCTTTGGCTTCCTCCCACCTCCAAAAACATGCATGTTGAGGTTCATTGTAAATGTCCCCTGTGAGTGAATGAGAGAGTGAATGGTTGTCTGTCCAGGGTGTTCCCCGCCTAATGCCTAAAGTGACACCTGCGACTCTTAACGGGAACAAGCTGTAGAAAATGAATGAATACCTTAAACTAAAAAGAAGGATATGGCAAAATAATCATGTCACAATTATGGCATGACTGGATTGTCAAAACTTTCAAAATTCAGTTATTAATCACTACTAAAACCTAACAGGATATACAATATAGTGTATACATATTTGAGAAAGTCCTGAACCTGTAGTTTCCGTTTCCACTCCTGACACAGATACAGTCGGCAACACGTCATATTGGGGGTGTGGTCTGCTGTGGGGGAAAGTCATGTTGGTAAATCCCATCTTATGGCATGTTAAGCTAAGCTTTTTACCTCGTTTAAGACTTTTTCTGGCAAATTAAATGCATTTTTGTAAATGTAAATTAAGTCAAGTCAGAATGGAGGTTGTTAATGTGGCATTGTGTCAGAAAAGTGAACAGAAAGTTAAAGGGAACCCTGGATATAAAGACAAATGTGGCTTAAACACTAGTACTGGACATGCTTATTAAAATAAATGACAAGCAAATATATAACTGCTTACTATTTTTTATAAAATTGTCATTGTTTATGTTGTTTTCAAGCCACTGGGAGCCGCCATTTTGGTTGATGACATAAAATAGTGTTTCGATAGTTACTCCCACAGTTTCATCAGTGAACAGTTCCACAAAAACACCACTGACAGTGTCCAGTTCTTGCCTCTTCCTCTTGATTATCTTCAGTTTTACTAGATTCCACATAATCGTTCTGTATTTGGCTCAAACTGACAAGGTTTAACCCAGGAATTCATGTTGTTTAGTTACCTGCTAACTTGACAACACTATTATATGTCATAACCGCAGCAAAATGGCAGCCTCCATGTCATTTCTTTAAAACACTATTTTAATAAAACTACAAATACTTCCAAGGTATTTGTACTATATTATATAAGTGATTATATTATAAGTGTTTTAGGATAAACATGTGATTATATCCAGGTTTCGCTTTAAAGAAAGACGTTAAAACACGCCAGGCAGCGCTAGTATTAAGTTAGCATTTAGCTTGTAGGTATCGTTAGCATTGTTAGATATATTTACATATTTGGACTGTTGGATAACTTGTATTCATCTTCATGTCTTCGTCTCTATATTTGACACAATATATCTCCTGAAGTCCACATTTTTATGTTGTAGTTTTAATGTTGTAGTAAAACTGTTATTCTGATCCACTTTTATTGTTAAAGTGTGTATGACAGGTTTGAACGTTTTTCAAATGTTTATTTAGTTTGGTAGATTAACACCTGTTGTAATTATAAATTATAATTTTACATTAATCAATAACAAGTTTGTGGAGAAAAATATGAAAACATGGTGAAAAACAAGGAAGTAGAGCAGAGTTACACTGATGACATCACACTAGGAGACAAATTATTTTAAATTTTTCACAAGAAATAGATTTTTATGGCTGTGTAAACACACATTTAACAAAAAGTGAGTTATATTATAGTTTTATGGCTCAAGTTAAAAAAACTGCTACATTTAAAGAGTTTGGGCCCAATTTATTAAACGGTCGCTAGGCAACTACCCAGCATGATGTCATCATTGATGAACAGGAAGTACATTTTTAATGCTAAAAAATGGCCAAACTGGAAGGAAATGTGAAAAATGTTGAGTAAAACCTTAAATATATTGATCTTAACTATGTCTTTGTGAAATGAGCAGTTCAACCTGTCATGGGCACTTTAAGTTCCTCCATGGAGGTCCGTCAGTGGGCGTAGCATTTGTTGCTAACTGTATCTATGTTTTGGAACCTATGTAAAAAATGAGTTGGCTATAATTGTAATCATCAGTTTTGCAACTAATCAATGAACTTGCTGCAGCTCTTGTTGCTAATAACTCAAAAATAAATGCAGCAGAATACAAGATATTGCAGGAAGTTTGTTCAAAATGTCATGAAAGAAAATCCTAAACCCTCCTCAGAAATAGGATTGACTGTAATCAGCTGCAAGTCTATAAGAATCTATTGACCGCAGAGTTCAAAGCTTGTGAAGGAAGTAGCAGCTTATTGTGCAGAAATGACTGTAGGTTAAACCGTTTTTCAACAGCGACAGTGGGATTGTCACAAACATGCAGCAGTAAGCCTGTTTATGAGTGTGGGGTGTGTGGGGGTCTGCTGTGTGGAGATGTGGGTCAGGGGCTGTCGCTGGGGGCCACACTCACTTCTGCTATTTCCAGGTCACCAACTGCAAACAGAGCCCAGACCAGAGCCTAGAGCCAGACCTGAACTGAGGACCGACCCCAGACCCAGACCTCCCAACTGTTGTATCATGAAGACATACTGTATGTGTGGTTTTAGTGATAAAGAAGCCCAGCGGTGGTCTGCTCAGGTCAGGGCTGAGTCGGTGAGACCGCTGCTGAGTAAAGAAGGCCTGCTCGTAGTTTGTGCATGCTCTGTTTTTGAAGTATTGATTATCCAATGGTCTGGTACAAAAAACTGTGTATCCTGTCTGTGGATCAATAAGCTGATAATGAATTTGGTATTTGATTGGCTCCATTCTGATGTCAACCACGTACAAGGACAGGGGCTGGTCGGTACTTGGATGGGAGACCACTGGGGCGGTCAGAGTGAATTGGTGTGTTCTTGGCAGTGTTGGGACATCGTAATACATAGTTACAGTAGGATAAATGTTATGTATTGCAGTATTGCTGTCTCGGAAAAGTAACTGATCTACACTATATATTGAATTTTAGATAATATTGTGAATGTTGTTTTTAAGTAATGCAGAAATTGAATATCGAGTATATCATGAAGTAAAAACATGCTACTACAGAGCAAATTCACAGTAAAAGGTAAATAAGTTATACTATCAACTTACATTAAGTAATTCAGAGCGCTTCACAAAACAGCAGAATTATAATCTAATGAGAGATTTTTCTTTTGTAACTTAATTTAATAAATAATAAGTGAATATATGCCTGGAATGAAAGGTTTTGAGTAGATTTGAATTGGTTTGAGCTAAGATTGCTAAAGGATTTATATAAAAAATAAGAAAAATACGCACTAACTTAAGTTATTTTTCAAAAATCCTTCTGTTCTTGAAAAAAGGACTGCACTTTTTGTTCTATTCAAAGTAAACATGCTAAAATGACGTTAAGGTTGTTGTTTTTATGATGTTGTCACACATTTAAAGACAGATTTTAGCACGTTTTTGTTGCAAATATTGTTATCGAGATATTAATTTTGGTCAATATCGCCAGCCCTACTTTGAGATGAGCACAAATGTGTGTTTAGACAATGTAATGATAATCCTATTACATTATAATAATTCATCTATATAAATGTGATGTGACATCACTAAACTCTAATGATTCCTTCATAATATTTTATAGAGATGCACCGATCCGATACTGGGATCGAATATCGGTGCCGATCCAGGACATTTTGCTGGATCGAGTATCGGCTCCATGATATCGGTTCAGCCGATATCCTAGTTGTGTTTAATTGGACATAATGAGTCTGATTTATAGGCTGATGTTGATCCAGAAAGTCTCATCATGTTTGACATTTTATTCTTTCTCTCTCTCTTAGGGCTGCAACAACTAATCGATTTAATCGATTAAAATCGATTATTAAAATAGTTGTCAACGAATTTGGTCATCGATTAGTTGGCTAAAAACTTTTGCGCTCAGTCCGCTGTGATCCAGCCGCTTTGAGTGGACATCAGCGGCTTTGTAGAGCTCTCCTTTGACTCTCACAAAGAAACAGACGAACAGAAACCTTGTGCCTGTTTAGCGGACCTTTTAATCACACAATAACAGCTACGAGTAACCTTCCGGAGGTGGTGTATAGTTTAATCTCATAAAGTTACGAATTTGTTATTTCTCCGCGGGTGAGTCGGCCGCTTTCAGCGCTTAGACTCGCGGTAATTTCTAGAAACATCCCGCGGTCAATCTAGCGTCTTTTTGATTTGCCTTTGCTGTTACACGAGCTGCTGGGTGTGCTTTTTGTAAGGTTTTCTCCGATAAAGTTAAAAGCCGTCCACAGCGTCTCTCCACCTCTCACCAAAAAAGCAGCACCAGCAGGTCCAGCCCCTTTCCCCTCCGTGTGTGAGTAACCATGACGACACAGCTTGAGTGACAGGAGTGAGAGCCGAACACTCGCAAACTTAAAACTTTTAGATATGAACAAAACAATCATAATGATGATCTTAACAGGACCTGATAGATGTAATGCTAATAACAGTATGAATGAGATGCAGCAGCAAACACTTATTATTAGTTTTAATATGACTTAAAACAAGTTAATATAATATGCTCATTCTTTATTGACCCTATTTTGTCCCGCCTACTTTTCTAGGACGTGCAGTTCCTGTTCAGCTGCATTTAGCCTGTAGATTTCAGTTGATGGGTTTATTTTAACTGTCATTATATTTAATTAAAATTGCCCCACAAGACAGACAAACAAACATGTTAGCTACCTTAACAGAGCTAAACAGGAAGTGCATTTCCAAGCCAAGTGGGCGGGACAAAATAGGGTCAATAGATGCTTTAAAATATTATGAGCTCATAATAAAAAGCAGCAGTCCAAAGGTCCAAAAAATAGAGATTTTATTTTTTGGCCACATTGCCCAGACCTAGAATAACCACATTAAAAGAAGTCGCTAGATAGCAAAATCTGGTTATTCTACTTTATTTTTGTATTTTCTTTTTGTTCAAGAAAAGCCCAGTGTGTTCATTAAGTGCACACAAGTTGTCTTTTGCATAAATTCATTTAATAAAATGCAAAACACCTTATATTTATTATTTTGTCATTTTTATCCGATTAATCGATTAATCGATCCAATAATCGACAGATTAATCGATTATCAAAATAATCGTTTGTTGCAGCCCTACTCTCTCTCTTTCTTCTTTTTTCTTTCTCTCTCTTCTCACTCTCCTCTCTCTCTCTTTCTCTCTCTTCTCACTCTCCTCTCTCTTCTCTTTCTCTTTTCTTTCTCTCTTTCTTCTCTCTAATTCTCTCTACTACTCCGTCTTCTCTTTCTTCTTTCTTTCTTTCTTTCTTTCTCTCTCTTTCTCTCCTCGCTCTCTGTCTTTCCCTCTCCATCTCTCTTTCTTCTTTCTCTTCTCTCGCTCTCTCTCTTGCTCTCCCTCTCTTTCTCTCTATTTTTCTCTTTCTTCTCTCTATTTCTCTGTCTTCTTTTTCTCTCTCTCTTTCTTCTCTCTCTCTCTCTTTCTCTCCTCTCGTGCTCTCTCTCTCTTCTTTCTCTCTCTCTTTCTCTCTCCTCTCATTCTCCCTCTCTTTCTCTCTCTCTTTCTTCTCTTCTCTCTTCTCTCTCCTTTCTTTTTTCTCTTCTCTCTCTCTTCTCTTTTCTTTCTCTTCTCTTTTTTCTCTCTTTCTTTCTTCTCTTCTCTTCTCTCTCTCTTTCTCTCTCTCTCTCTTTCAATCAAGTCACAGGCGTCTTTTCAATACCAAAGCTGTTTTGTGTTGTTTTCATCGGAACATGACTGTAATTTAATTAAATATGCAAGTAACTCACATTGTAACTAGTATTTTACACAATAGTAACTTTTGTAATGAGCTTCTCCCAGAACTGCCCCGTGGTCCTTCTGGTTACACTGCTTATTACAGTTTTTTATCACTTTGGCACATTTTTCTCTGCTGATCCATGTCTCTCTCCTGGTCCTCTGTCTTTGTCCATGTCCTCTGTCTCTGTCTCCATGTCCTCTTCCTCCACACATCCTCACACTTCTGTCTCTGTCTCCATGTCCTCTTCCTCCTCACATCCTCACACTTCTGTCTCTGTCTCCATGTCCTCTTCCTCCTCACACTTGTGTCTCTGTCTCCATGTCCTCTTCCTCCTCACATCCTCACACTTCTGTCTCTGTCTCCATGTCCTCTTCCTCCTCACACTTGTGTCTCTGTCTCCATGTCTCTTCCTCCACACATCCTCACACTTCTGTCTCTGTCTCCATGTCCTCTTCCTCCTCACATCCTCACACTTCTGTCTCTGTCTCCATGTCCTCTTCCTCCTCACACTTCTGTCTCTGTCTCCATGTCCTCTTCCTCCTCACACTTGTGTCTCTGTCTCCATGTCCTCTTCCTCCTCACATCCTCACACTTCTGTCTCTGTGTCCATGTCCTCTTCCTCCTCACATCCTCACACTTCTGTCTCCATGTCCTCTTCCTCCTCACACTTCTGTCTCTGTCTCCATGTCCTCTTCTTCCTGTGAGAGAAACACTTCTCACACAGTTTTTGCCACAACAATTATTGTTTTATGTACTGAATATTGCGTTTTGAAATGTGTTCAAATATCTTAATTTTGGAGCAGAAACAATTCAAAACTATTTATTGACTTTGTCATTCTTCAATTTGAGTCCAAACTCAATGTGCACGTATAAGTTCAGATGCTTTTGTGCAAACACATAAACAGTCTGTGACTATGACAACAACATACAGTATGCCATATTCATTTTAAATATGTTTATTTTAAGTTAAATACAAGCTCAACAGTGTGAAAACACAACATTTAACTGCTTAGAAACAGCTCAGAGCAAAGAAACCTTGAGGTTCCTGACATTAGTGTTAATGTCTGTAAGACTACTCAGAAGATTTGAACCATTTTGGAAACTTAAATAGAGGTTATGCACTGACATCATTATGTTTAGCACATTTAGAATGAGTGGCATTTCTTCAATGTATTTCTTTGTTGTCGTGGCAACGGCTTGTCAGCTACAAACTTGTCTGCAACAACAGTTGATGATTTAGGACATTTTAACTGCAACAAAGGACTCAAAAACATCTTTTTTAAGAAGAAAAGGGTAATAAGTTCAACTGTGTGTGATTTCAACGTCTGATAAATGTGAGAAGCTAAAGTTTATCTGCTTTGCTACAACTGTTGACTTGATTTTCTTTTTTACATGTCAGTTACAAACCCAATGCTCAGTAGACTTGTTGTGGGTTGAATTTGTTATCAAACTGTAGTTTATTTTTCCTGTTTTAGCTGTTTATTGAACTCTTACAAGAGAAAATGTCCTTTCTCTCCATTAACTCTCATGCACTCTCTGCCACTCAGCATGAACATTTAGAATGCTGTGATGTCACCTGCATAACCTCTATAAGGAACATGCAAGCTAACAACTAGCAGGATACACACAAATTTGGCAATGACAGACCTTTGTGATTTTGTGATAAGAGAGTCAGTCTTTGGACATAAACACAGTTCACACAGTTAACGTTTGTGTCTATACAGTATTTGGACCACAAAGTGTGTTGTTTTGTTCACTTTTTTATGACTAAAATAAATCAGTAGGTAACCTTCCACAGGTCAGCCACAGAGTGATCACATACATGTGACCTGTGTGGAAGTCAGAGCCTACATTTCACATGTAAAGAGGCAGTGACAGGTCCACAGACAGCTGAGGAACAGATGGATCAGTCTCAAATGTGCTGTTAACATGACCCAGGCGACCCTCCGGAGCCCCAGCACTCACAACCCAGAATACACCTGTGCTCTCATACACAATAAAACAGCTTGAAGCATCGGGGTTGAAGGATTTCTGTTTCAGGGTTAGGCTAAAGAAGGACTAGTCTGGAATAGTGGAAACCAGTGCTCCTTTTGCACCAAGTACCACCAAAGAAAAGATTTGGCTTTTCAAGTACCATCTAAATCCAAATTGGATCTATAACTGAACTATTCTAGATCTGAATTAGGGCTCAAAGTGATCTTGAGTAGAAACACACTATTGCCAACAGTTTAAGCTAAGAAATGTGATTACAAATGTAAACTAAATGAAGTACAGAAGAATTAACGTTGGCTCTTTCCACGACTAAACAAGAACTTTTAAGATTAACTTGTTTTTTCCTTAAGTAAAGAATTTCTCAATTTTATTTTGACATATCCTGACGACATTTTTAAAGTGACTATTCACCTTATTCACCCCGCTCACTTTTCTTGGCAGCACACTTTCTGTTTAGCTCTGTGAAGGTCTCAGGGAGCAATGTCATAAAGATATAATGACAGTTTTAAAAAAAAAAAATACAGTTATTGAGTTTTACAGGCTAAATGGAGCTAAACAGGAAGGGCACTGGCAAAATAAGTGGAGGGCAGAATAAGATGACTATTACCTGAGCACAGATGTATTGTGAAAGTATGTTCAAGTGGAAATTAGTTCAGGGTCACGTTTGTGTCAAATAATAGTTATTGTAAGCTTAAATCCAGGAAGTTGCTTGTGTATGTTGTTCTGACCAGTATTGTGATTACGATTAGATTTGCGATTTGTATTTTAATAATCAAATTCTGTTTAAGTTCACATTCTAAGTCCAACTCCAGTGCAGAATCACTGTGAAAAATTTGTTATTCTTGTCTTTTATTGTATTTTTTGATAATATTATGTATAATATTTTAGTATTGAGAGCTTGGTCTAAAGACTAAATAATTCATTTCTGGATGGAAGATGTTGAGTGAATGTTTTTTCTCCGTTTTCTCTGACAGTGTCTGAGCTGAGACCATGGAGGAGTCAGAGCTGATGAAGGAGCGTCTACAGGCCATAACTGTGAGTTTACACAAATGTATAGGTCCAGGTGAACTCTGGAGACACGTCACTGAAGTTAAAATCACACATCATATACACAGTGGCTCCCAAAGTGGGGGTCGGGACACTCTCAGGGGGTCGCGAAGCAAAATCTGGGGTCGCGAGACAATTTCAAAAAAGTATTTTTTACATTTATGATTTGGCATTTAATCAGCTTTGGGGGGATTTGGGGTCATATAAAGCAATACACTAATAAAACCAAATAAACTTAATTTATGCCACATGCAACACCCCCTTTGTTGTATACAGGTTGAAATGCGAGTGTGGATGTTTTTATGTTGGCAGAACAAAACGAAAATTCAAAGCACGACTGGCAGAACACAAATATGCATCCACACTAACAACACAGACTATCCGATGGCAAAACATTACCAACAGGCTGCCATAGCAATGTCAGCTCCTTGAGAGCGATGGTCATAGAACATGTACCTCAGAATCAAAGGGGAGGGACAGACTCAGACGCCTCCCTACACGAGAACCTATTGGATACATGAACTGAAAGCAATGAACTATCCAGGCCTCAATGAGGATATTGACTTTTCACCTTACTTATAATTGCAATTATTATTGTACTGATCTTGTGTGCAGTGTATACGTGTATATATTTATTCATCTTGTGCATCATTCAAGTGATGTATGTTGAACGTATTATCTTTCACACAGGTTGTGTTTCAATATGAGCATGTGACACACGGTTCACAGACCACTCCTTTTTTACAGTGGTCTCTGTTTTTGTTTGACACCATGCTTATATATGATGAGCATCACTTTATTCCTCTTGTGTAATATTATTGAAGTGTTTGCTTATGTTTATGAGTGACTAGTCACATGATAGTCTATACGTCACTAGTCACGTGATCTGTTACTATAATTAAGATTGCCACACACCTGTGTGTTACATGCCCTGATGAAGACATTGGTCAAACGCGTTGGCGTTGAACAAATAATCTAACAGGCATTTACATCGGAGTGCCTCGATCTCTTTTTACAACTCTAGTAAACTTAATTTATGGTTTTGTAATTTAAAAATTATTACAAAAAGGATGTATTTTTTGCTGTGGGGGTCGCGAGTTGGTTGCACGGTTATTTTGAGGGTCCAAGCTGAAAGTTTGAGAAGCCTGATTATACACTTTAATCATATTTATAAAATTTGGCACAATATCATTTTACTTGAACAATTTCAGTACATAAAGAATATGTTTTTATCAAGCACATGCAACTCGAAAATAGATAAGGAATTAGGAGATACAGAGATAACTTTGGTCACTCGTTGAATAGCCCATATCTAAATGACAGTGGGTGTGTTGTGTGAGGAGAAACATACAGTCTTCAAGGAGGTGATCCGATTCCAGAAGAATTTCTAGAGCTGGACCAGGAGAAGCTGAGCTTTCAACACAATCTGAGGTGTGCAACAAACTGTTGGGTATACAAAGCATCACTGTTTTAAACAGGTCTAGGGACAGCTGGACTAACATATGTAATGATGCACCCAGGATTAACAGAATACATAATCATAATATATACATGACTTTGCATCTTTTTCTTGTGCCTCCGGGGTCTTCAGTGAAATAGTCCTTAGAAGAGGGGAGCAGTGGCCTGTTGGACTATCCTCTGACCCACAATGACACTGCGTTCATCTTTCGTCTTGCTGAGGCAGAGACTCGCTTCTTCCTGCTACAAACATCTACAGGTACGCAGCGCGTGTCATTTTAAACCAGGCACAAATGACTCCTGACTTGTCTAGTTTCAGTTTTAAAGCAGAGGAGCTCTACAATGTTGTATGTAACATGGGAGAATGGGGAATGTTGAGCAAGAGACAGCTTTTTTTTATAAAGAACATTGGGCCTCATTCATGACACATGTTTACAAACAAGCTTATTCTAAGGGCTTCTCATAAACATTTTTGACATTCACAGTATTAGTTCTTAAATGACAAATATGATGCATAGATAGTGTTGCTTTCTTCCTTCAAACATGCTCCTGAGTACCCCCATTTTGTAATCTCATGCACCAGAATGTGTGAGTGTAACAGCTTCTATTGTGACCTTTATAAACCTGCTCTAATCCACTGGTGTTTTCATCATTGTAGAGCTGCAACGATTAGTCGATTCTTAAAAAGCGCTGATGCACATTGATGAGTCGTGCCTCTAAATAATATCACAGCTTTATTAATTCACACGCGCTATGAACATCTGCAATGTATTTCCACTGAAAGCGCATCAGAACATGTGAGAAAGTTTTTCAAACCAGGAAAGCAATCTAAAGTGAACCGCCGGCTGAATAGAAAGTGAAACTAGAACGTCACATCTTGTTGGAAATGCCACTTGGACCGTGCGGTTTACACATCAGGCAACTTTATTTCTCTGCACAGCAACACCCACAAGTTCTGTTTGTGCTCATCAATTTGGATTGTTCAGTGCATCATGCGGCGGGTGCCATGGACTGTACAGGCGCTGGGGTGTTCTGTACAGGCGCTCGTCACATCTTCGTTGGATGTTCCGCTGCCGGGTGCCATGGACTGTACAGGCGCTCGTCACATCTCCCGTGGATGTTCGCGCACCAGTGGCCATGGACTCGTACAGGCGCTCGTCACAGTTTCGTGGATGTTCTGCGTAAGCACGGTGCCATGGACCTGTACAGGCGCTGCGTACTCTTCGTGGATGTTCGCGCACGGTGCCTGGACCTGTACAGGCGCTCGTCACATCTTTCGTGATGTTCACGCACGGTGCCATGGACTGTACAGGCGTTCGTCACATCTTCGTGGATGTTCGCGCACGGTGCCATGGACTGTACAGGCGCTCGTCACAACTCTGGATCCCACGAATGAATGAGAATTTTAATCCAGATTTGACCTGTTTTAACTGGACAATACAATATTTAATTGCTTGTGCAATGTAGAATATTTTACTGGTTTCAAAATGTATGATTTTCAGTAAGAAAAATCCATATCGGCTGATCTCTAGTAAATATCCATCAAAAATAAAGTTTAACTAACCGATTAATTGAAAATTAGTTGACAGACTAATTGATTAAACAGAAACTTTGTTAGCTTCAGCCCAACATCATCACACATGAAAGAAAACTTTCTGCGCTCGATCACATGACACACACACTGTTCTCCGCTCACTGCGCTCTCCACAAGTCTGTCAAGGATGCGACTGTCAGACTAATAATACTTGTAAATGTGCTTATGTCTGTGGCCTCTTCTGTTTTTGTCTAAATATCACAAAAGATCTTAAAGTGTGCAGCCGGCTTTATATGTTTAATAATTTGAAGAGCTTTTGCCACTCTCTCTAGTCAACCATGAATTTCTTTCTTTTCTCTGACCTTTCCCCTTGACCTGTCAGGATGGAGAAGGACATCGAGGCTCTGGAGAGAGAGGAGGCCATCGTGTCCAAGAACGAGAGCTTCATCCTGGAGCAGCTGCGAGTGGTGGAGAAGAGCACCCAGGACATCATCAAGGTGAGTGTGGAGGAGAACATGAAGGACTGGAGCTCCTCACTGACAAAAGGCAGTGTAAAGAGTATGCACAGCGCTTTTTTACCTGCTGTTTAAAGGTACATTGTGTCGCTTTCTGGAAGTGAATAGTCACCTACACAATTGAGAAGATATAGAAAGTTAAATTCATACTTAACAGCATCTATAATAGTGATAATTGTGTGTTTGGTAGTAGTCTCTTTTTTTTTTTGTCCCGAATGCCTTCTATTCTTTTTCTCACACTGTGCATACCCCTAACTCAGGATTTTTGGTATTTGTCAATTAATAATTAAATGTGTGGCCTAAATTTTCCATAATTTTTCAAAATTGACCAAAAATTACACTGAAAAATGCAGATAATTTTCAGTTTTACTTTTTTTTCGTAAAGACTGAAACCATTTCAAGTACGCTCTGGTACATCCAAGTCCCTGTACTCCTGGTTAACTAAAAGAGTCACACTTAATTTAACACCAAGANTATGTTGCTACAAAACAGTGTTGGGGGTTTAGCATATTATGTGTTTTTCTTACATTTATAACGACTTTTAGACATGAAAACAGGCTAAGAATCTGTTTTTAATAAATCAAACCTGAAAAATTGCTAAGCTTCATTCCTTTTATGACTTCAAAAGAGACTTCAAAAAAAGAAGTCCAAAGTTGCTATAATATAGTCTATCTACTGTATATTTAAACAGACAGCTGCATCAAATGAAGAAAAAGGAAATCACTATATGACAATTTCACCAAAAAAGCAAATTGTCACAAAATATTGCCCAGCCCTAGTTTCCACGTACCACCTGATAAATGCTTGTGTACATCCAGATTCCTGCACTCCTGGTTGGGAAACACTGTTATGCCTTAATGTGTAAAAATATAACAAAGAGCATGTTTTCCATGTGTAACAAACAGGGAGAGGCTCAGTCATGACAATTACTGTCGCACAAGGCAAAAAAAATCATTGTTTAGAAAAAAAAAAACTTTTTGGGTGAAATGTATTTTACAAAATCCGGCACCAAGAACAGACACGGGAGAAGTTTTTCAATCCCACTCCAGTCAGAGTTACAGTCTCTCTGGTCAAACAGCAGAGCGTGAATAAGATGAAACAGCTTTTGTCTCTCGCTACGTATTCGTTTGAGAAGTCACACCTGAGTATAAGTCGTAACCCCAATCAGACAATGAAAAAAAGTGTGACTTATAGTCTAAAACTATAATACTGATACTAGTACTACTAGAAGGAAGAAGAAGGAGGAGGAGGAGGAGGAGGAGGAGAAGGAGAAGGAGAAGATTTATTTGTATAGCACAGTTTTCATACAAAAACTGCAACACAATGTGCTTCCAACAACAAAAAAAAAAAAAATCTATTGAAAGGCGAATCTAAAAAATTTGTCTTTAATTTACTTTTAAATGAGCTCAAGTTGGAAGCACAGTTTCACAGTTTCATGTTGGAAGTGTGTTCCATTTAAGGCGGGCTTAATAATGAGAGAAGGCAGCTTTCTCAAATTTGAATTGGCGGCGCAGGGCAACAACCGAGCATGATACTAACATAGACAGGTCTGAATCAGCGAGAGACAGATCTAAAGACTTGGCGAGGTTCATCGAAAGGCATAAGGAGTCGAGTTGTATTAGGCGCCTAAACCATGCGTCTTTAATAAACAAGCAGACAGTATTTTAAGTCAATTCTTGCCTGAATAGGCAGCAGTGAAGATTATTTTAAAAATAGGTGTAATATGACATTGTGTTGTTTGTTTGAGTCAGAACACCAGCAGCTGAGTTTTGGATCAGCTTGCAGTCGTTTAATTGACTCCTGAGGGAGGCCTGAATAAAGACCATTACAATTATCTAGTCTGCTTGTGACAGAATTTAACTGCAAAAAAATTTTGTTTTTTTTCATCCAACTATTAATGTCATTAATACACTGCAAAAGAAATGAGTAAGTTACAGATCATCAAAGGGAGAGATATGTATAACTGAGTTGTATGGTCAGCGTAATTATGTATAATGTAATATTGTATTTTACAGTTAATCGCCAAGCTTGGAGTAAGTAATAAATTAATAAAACGTGGACGCAAGGATTGAAGACCTTTTTGCGGAACTGCCACATCAATAATGGGACCTTATGAGATGAATAGTTTTCTAGAGAAACAAAGAACCTCCCTGCTGCAGTGCATCATGGTAGCTGTAGTTGTATCTACAGGCCACAAGTATTTACATACAGATTAGTAAATGGGGATAGGTGATAGGTGGAAAACAGGACTTTTTTGAGCTACACTGAGACACTGTTAGAACATAAAGTGGGTTTTATTTCTGTTAAAATGTTGTGTTGTTTTGCAGGAGGCCCATGACACTTTTATCCCGGTAAGTCTTCTCACAGCCTCACTGACCAATCATTTACCCTTTTCTAACCCTGTCGTGTTCCCCCTTCTCAAGACCCCCCACCTGTCGCCACGGTAACCCCAGATTCCCCAACAAACGACCCGGTCCGCCCAGACACACCCCCGAGAAAGAGTAGGCCTTACTTTCTGCTAAAGACTGGACTTAGAAGAAGTGAAATCTCCTGAATGTGTGTGTGTTTCGTCAGCTCTGTTCGCCATGGAGATAAACGTGAACAAAAACCTGCGCACCGGAGAGAGCAGCGTCCTGTCCACCTCCTCCATCCAGCCTGAAGATCTGCACCGACACAGCGGGCACAAGGTCTACGACGACGGGAGGAAGTGTGTCTATGCGCTGGGATCTCTGGAGGTACGGGAAAAACAGAATAGCTGTGAGGACTGAAAACTGAGTTAAGGCAAGACACAGTAGGTGAAAAAAACTTTTACACGTTTGTAGCATGTCATGTTTCTGTATATCAATGTATTCTAACGGTCTTTTATGTAAAAAATTGCCCAAATTGCACAGAACAGGGTCCGCAAAAACTGAACCATGATGTAAATGTTGTCACGCTACTTTTGTCTACATCACCATCTTGTGGTGCATTTATGTCACTGCTCAAATCTCACACTAAAGCCAGGTGTGCACTATCAAATCAAATCAAATCAAATCAACTTTATAAAGCGCTTTTCATACATAAAATGTAACACAAAGTGCTTTACAGTGCATTAAAAACATCCCGCTTGCCGCCACCCCCCCACCCCAAGACAATCCCATACACTAGAGCAGTGGTTCTCAACCTGGGGGTCGCAAAATGATTTCAGGGGTCCCAGATCATGTGAAAAATTGAACATTAAGATCTTAAACAAGGTTTTGCAGCATCAAATACAGTGATAGATGTCTTTTCCTATTTGCTGGCCTATAAGATGAATTTAATTAGGTTTATGTCTTCGAATTTATAAAATTTTATTAAAATAAAAAATGAGACTAAAAACTACTTTGTCATTTTGCAAGTAGCCTAATTTTGTGTTTGGGGTCACGAATGACTACGGTTCTTATTTAGGGGGTCGCGACTGAAAAAGGTTGAGAACCACTGCACTAGTGGAGTTTAGGATCTGTTTGGTATTGTTTTTTTTGTGTGAAAAACAGAACAGATCCTAAGACATAAGGACATTTACAGTCGTATCATGTGGTAGAACAGACAGGACACGTGTGGTTGTAAAAGTGAAACCATAAACGCTGGTGGATTAAATCAGATTTATAAACATCACAGAAGAGCGGGCAGTCTTTAGAGGTGAAGAGTTGTGACTTTTTGTGGGCGTCAAATCAAAATGTTCCAACAAGCTCCATGTTTGTTATGTTCTATAGCAGTAGTTCTCAAAGTGTGGTGCGTGCCCATTAATGGGGGCGCAGAAAGTTTTCAGGTTTTCTGCTGCTTCGCCCTTCTCTCTCCCTCGCTCTCATAAACAGTCCACAGAGAATCTGTCATTCGTGTTTGTGATGTTTACTTGAAACGTTTGAAAACCTGATAGTTTTACTTCCCACAGTGTTTTTAGTGAGCATTAACCAGGACTATCCAGAACTGGACCAGGTTTTCATAAGGACTGACACAGGACAAACCCAGGACTAAACTAGACTCTTCCATAAGTGAGAAAAACACATTAGCTTGGATCTATAAAACCTGTTCAGCCTAAACAAGAAGAAATAATATTTTTATCCTAAAAACATCCAAACTGATAAATACTGGTATTATAATTATGTAGCTGGCTGCATGGAGATTTTTCCCATCCCAAGGGGGGCATGGCAAAAAAAAAGTTTGAGAAGCACTGTTCTGTAGTAGGCATGGGACGATATTAAAATTTGCACTCAAATTATTGTGACCAAAATAATCGCGATTAACGATATTTACATATAATTTACTAAACGTAAAAGTGCACCGATTCAAAATCACTGAAATATTTTTTAGTGCACAATATGAATGTGTTTGAACAACTAGGTATTGTATTTTGGTCTAAGTTCAATCAATATTGATTCAAAGTGAACAAATGTTTACAATGTTGAGCAAAAATCCTCTAACTTTGTCTCAGAGTCATTAAAGAACTTTCCCACATGAACCTGTTCTTTGTTTAACCAGAATACAGCTTTTACTGGGTTCACTCCAGTCACATTTTAGATGCTCTTATGAAGCCACAAGCGCACGCTTGCTGCTTTAATTGCGATTAATTGCGATTACGATTATCACAATTATGAAAAACCGCCATGATTATTTAATTGCGACCCTTAATTATTGCGATTAACGATAATATCGTATATCGTCCCATCCCTATTCTGTAGTCTAGTAAAGTCTCCTCTCACATCACTGACGTTGCGTTGGAGATGACGTACGTAATGTTGGTTCAAGTGTGATATAAAAAAGAATCCCTCACTACTAATGGAATCACAGTGACCCACAAACATAAGGAGAGAAACAACAGAAAATCTCTTACGAAATCCTTACTCTGGCCATACCTCCAGAACACACAGAGGAACACATGGGAACTCCTGTAGTGTTCACATGGCTTTACCTAGTTGGATGGTGACGCTTTCTAATGTATCTGTATATAATAATGAAGATCTGTTTTGACTCTTCAGGGCTCAGACGATCAGAGCAGCGTGTCGGAGCTGTCGGCCTCAGAGGTGGAGCAGCTGCTGAAGAGCGCCACGGAACACAGACGGAGGAACCAGCACGGGAACGGACACGCGTGCTACTGCCGTAACCGCCATCCAGAGCATCCACGCGGCCCGTACGACCAGGAGGAAGTGTGCTGCAGAGTCCATCACTGTCAGTCCATCAACCAGCAGCACCAGAGGAGAGACATCCAGAGAGGAACCAGCTTCAAACTGCCAGTGAACCACCAGCGCTACACGTCCAAGCAGCTCCGGAGGCACCAGAGCTTCCACAGCAGCGGGTACGTCTTTACAAGTGTCCTGATTACAGTGGGCCTCTCTCTCTCTCTGTTTCTCCCTCTCTCCCTTCTCCTTTTCTCTCTCTCTCTCCCTCCTTTCTCTCTCTACCTTCTCTCGTTCTCTGTCTCCCTCTATCTCTCTCTCCTGTCCTCTTTTGTCTCTTTCTCTCACTCTCTCTCTCCCCCTCTTTCTCTTTCTTCTCCACACTGCTCCTTTCTTTCTTTTTTCTTTTCTCTCTCTGTCTTCCTCTCTCTCTCTCTTCTTTCTTTCTTTCTACCTCCTTTCCCTCCTCTTTCTTTCTCTCTACCCCTCTCCTTTCCCCCTCTCTCTATCTCTCTCCTTTCTCTCTCTCCCTCTGTCTCCCTCTCTATCACCCCTTCTCTCTCCCTCTTCTCCTCTCTTTTCTCCATCTCTCTCTTTTCCTCCTCTCCCTCCTTTCGCTCTCTCCCTTTCTGTTACTTTCTCTGTCTATCCTGTCCTCCTCTCGCTCCTTTCTCTTTCCTGTCTTCTTCTGTCTCTTGATCTCCCTCTCTCTCTCCCCCCTCTTTCTCTTGCCCTGTCTCCACCCCACTCCTTTCTCTTTTTTCTCTCTGTTTCTCTCCTTTCTCTGTCTCACTCTCTCTCTCTTTCTCCCCATTCTCTTTCTCTCTCCCTCCTTTCTCTTCTCATTTCTCTCTCTCTACCCCTCTTCTTTTTCACTCTCCCTCTCTTTCTCTCTCCTTTCTTTCTCTCTCGATCTCTCTTTCTCTGTCACCCTCTCTATCACCCCTCCTCTCTCCTCTCTCTCCCTCTTTTCTTGCTCTCTCTTTTCTCTCCCTTTCTCTGTCTGTCTTCCTCATTCTCTCCCCCTCTCTTTCCCTCTCCCTCCTTTGCTCTCTCCCTTTCCCTCTATCTGTCTATCCTGTCCTCCCCTCTCTCTCCTTTCTCTTCCTGTCTTCTTCTGTCTCTTTCTCTCCTCCCCTTCTCTTTCTCTTGCCCTGTCTCCACTCCTCTCCTTTCTCTTTTTTCTCTCTGTTTCTCTCCTTTCTCTCTCCCTCCTTTCCCTCCCCATTTCTCTCTCTCTACCGCTCTTCTTTCTCCCTCTCCCTCTCTTCTCTCTCCTTTCTTTTTCTCTCTCGATCTCTCTTTCTCTGTCACCCTCTCTATCACCCCTCCTCTCTCTTTCTCTCTCCCTCTTTTCTCGCTCTCTTTTCTCTCCCCCTCTCTCTCTGTCTCTCCCCATCTCTTTCTCTTCCTCTCCACCCCGCTCCTTTCTCTTTTTTTCTTCTTTCTCTTTCTGTCTCCCTCTCTCTCTCACTCTTTGTTTCTCTCTCCCTCCTTTCCCTCCTCTTTCTTTTCTCTCTCTACCCCTCTCCTTCCCCCTCTCTCTGTCTCTCTCCTTTCTCTCTCTCCCTCTCTCTCTATCACCCCTCCTCTCTCTTTCTCTCTCCCTCTTTTCTCGCTCTCTCTTTTCTCTCCCTCTCTCCCTCTCCCTCTCTGTCTTCCTCTCTATCACCCCTCCTCTCTCCTCTCTTTTCTCTTCCTCTTTTCTCGCTCTCTCTTTTTTCTCCCTCTCTCTCTCTCTGTTCTCTCTCTCTCTCTGTGTCTCTCTCTCTCTCTGTCTCTCTCTCTCTCTGTCTCTCTCTCTCTGTCTCTCTTCTCTCCTCTCTCTTTCTCTCCTCTCTCTCTTTCTCTCCTCTCTCTCTCTCTCTCTCTCTCTCTCTCTCTCTCTCTCTCTGTGTCTCTCTCTCTCTTTTCTCTCCCTCTCTCTCTCTCTGTGTCTCTCTCTCTCTCTGTCTCTCTCCCTCTCTCTGTGTGTGTGTCTCTCTCTCTCTCTCTCTGTGTCTCTCTCTCTCTCTCTCCTCTCTCTCTCTCTTTCTCTCCCTCTCTCTCTTTCTCTCTCTCTCTGCCCTCCTTCCCATTCAGGAGAATACTTCACCAAAACACACTTGTGTATTTGTGCCTAAATGCTAACGCAGGAAATACTCATATATACATAAGTTAGTTTTTTTAAATACTATAAACAACCCAACTGACATTCTGTGCTCACACTATGACATAAACATTGTTATATTTTCTACCCTTAGGTACAGCTCTCAAAACGACCTCATCAACAACAACAGCTTCATCTGTAACCGAGGCGACCGCTGCCCATCGCTAAAACCACACGACCCTGAAGTATCCTGTAACCAAGGCAACCGCCGCCCCTCGCCGCGCTACACTCCGGCCAGCCACATCCCGCTGAGCGACTACATCAGCGCGGGCGAGGAGGAGGAGGAGGAGGCGGAGCTCATGTACAACAGCCCCGCCCCCTCGCCCGTGTTCGCAGACGACACGCCCTACACCATCCTCAGCGCCATGGAGAGCGGCCAGCCAATCACGGCCGTGTTCATGGGGTTCCAGCCGGCGCACGACGACTGCGGGCGGGGCCAGGAGTTCGAGGGCGTCATGAAGGCGGAGCTAGTGGTGATCGACGACGACTACGGGAAGAAGGAGGAGGACAAGAAACAGGAAGAGGGCGGGGCTAAAGAGAGGCGGGCCGGGAGGAGAGTGGGAGCAGGTATAAGGAAGTTACAGGAGAAGCACTGCTGCACGCTGTCCTAACGTGTGTGTGTGAGTGTGTGAGTGTGGGGTGCTAACAGCATGCTCACTCACAGCAGCGATGAACAAGCCAAGCAAGTCTGTAGCTGTAGATGCAAATGTTCAGCTCTTCTCTCCTTTTTGGCCAAATGTATAGAAACCAGCCGCTGGAGCCATGGAAAAACATCCACACTTTTCTAAGTATTTGGAAGTGACTCATTTATTGGATAGTTTAGTAGTTTTATAACAAATACATGATGTAAATGTTTGACCAGGTTCTATGTGTTTGATATTGGATGATAATGGGCGATATATCTGTAACTGATGCCAATATTTACGCTATTTTGCAATATAGTGTAAATATTGGTATATTTCTATACTAATATTTTTTATATACAAATATAAAACATTGGTATCGGGCCGATATTTAAAAAAAACAGGCAATATTTTTATAATTACATAATAATACCACACAATATTTTTGTTCCCAGGAAAATATATTTGTAAGTTTTTAATCTTGTGAGTTTTGCTGTAGATTTAAAGCAGAACCAAGCAACTTCAGTAGTAGAGCGCCCCCTACAGTTCTCTTGTGCAAATACTTCACCTTTTCCTTGTTTTTTTTTTTTTATCCATTTACTTATTTTTCAAATCAGGCAAAGAAAAATACATTCAACTATTTCCCACTGTCTAATGTAAAACTAAAAGAGCCAGTGCTTCTCAGAAGTCCTGCTGTAGGTTTTCCAGCAGGAGGCAGCAGAGAGCAGACGTTTGCTTCAAATGTGAAGAAGATACATTTGCGACCATCACACAGACTAACAAAGACATTTAACAACTTAGATCTGCTTTAAAATAGAATTATCACTTATCGGCCACAGCAGGGGGACAAATATCGGTTATCAGTATCAGCACACACACACAAAAATCTCTCTCTCTCTCTCTCCTCTCTCTCTCTCTCTCTCTCTCTAATATATATATATATTATATATATATATATATATATATATAAAAGGTGTCAAATTAGTGCATTAATTGCAATTAATTAAGTACAGAAATATTAATGGAGGTAATTTTTGTAATCACATTACAGTCATCTATTTTGAAATCTTAACTTCATTGTTTGCGAGTTGCAAAGTGACATAAGGGTTGACAATAGCAACAAAAGACTTCCTAAAGTCTTCATTTTTGCAATATATTAATATTTCCATCTGCAACAATAATGTCATTAACCCTCTGGGGTCCCTGTGGACATTTTTGTCCTTAAGGTCTTGAGTGTGATTTTTTTAAAGAGAAGCCTGAGGGTTATTTAAACTAGATTAAAACAAAACAAAAACACTTGAATTGAGTGTTTTTCTCAGCAATTTGTCGGTGAGATTAAAAATAGATTAATTAGATTAATTAATTACAGATCATAATTAATTAATCTCTTCAATTTTTATTCGCTTGACAGCACTAAGCAGTGAATGAAGTCCAACACAAAAAATGATGGTAGGCTACATATGGACAGTCACTGTCTCTTGTAGCTCATCTGTACATTATCTCTGCTGTTGCACCCGCTGTTGAAAAATGTATGGAACAACCATATCTCTGCTCTTCAGAGGGATGAACCGGTGTAATAAAGTAGTTGGTGTTTTCATTTGTGTACATGAGCAGCTAAACCAAATCAAATAAAAACACCAATTAAATGAGGAGAAAGCAAGAATTTCCAACTGTATATATAGACCTTTCCAATGTAAATAAGTTGATAAAATAACATTCCCCATTGACCTTCTGTTCTCTAGCCTCCTCTGCTGGACACACTGTGGAAGTACAATGTTTCACACTGTAATTAAAGGTTCTATGTACGCCAAACTAACTTTTGTTTTACAAGTTTTTACATCTCCAAACCTTTAGATAAGAAAATCAAAAGACAATGTTTAAATGAGGAAAAACAAGACTAAATCTGAATTGAACTTGTATAATGTTTTGAATTTCGACTCGTTTTATACTTGGAGTGTTTTTGTACTACTATGTGTTGTTGTCATGTTTAAAGCATGGTTCGTGTTAATAAATGTTGATGGATGCAAACAGCATGAGTAGTTCAGTGTCTGTGGGGAATGTCACGCTTCATGTTGACCTGCTTCAAAGCGTTACGTCTGAAACCAAACTAATTAGACGTCCTGACAAACACCATTACACAGACACAAGCCGCTGTCAGAACAGTGAGGTCAGACTGGACATGCATTTAAGAGGTTCAAGGTACGTCACAACACACTAGGTCAGTCAAAGTGGTTCATAGTGAAGGTCAGGAAAGTGCTTTACAATGTTCATTTATTTGTTTTTAATTTAATTGACCTTTATTTAACCATGTACAATTTGAGAACAGTACATTTTCATCATAATCATAGAGTGACTTGAGATTTGACTTGATAATATGGATCTGGGAACAATAACTTAATACCTCCGAGCAGAGATGGGGACTTGAAGCTTAAGACTTAAGTTCCTGTTTACTTAATTCTCCTTGCCTTAGAGCAGACCTGGGCAAACTGTGGCCCCGGGGCCAAATGCGGCCCGCGATCTTTTAATCAGGCCACTGGCTTCGACAATAAACGTAACATTTTGAGATTAAATTCACAATGTTATGACAATGTTATAATAAAGTCAAAGCCATAAAAAGCTGATTTTCAACATTTAAACTTTAAAGGGGCATTGTGTAAGAAAAATAAATAAAGTTATCCAAGTAATGTCCACTTTTGAACACCAGGGTGCGCATTTCAAGTGCAGTTTGCCTAACTACCATAGTGACATCTAGCATCAATATTCACATTCCGGCCGTAAAAAAACATTTCGAATACGTATAAATGTATCACAATTGATGTGGATTGGTTAACAGTGCTCTCTTAAGTATCACGCTAACTGCGCAGTGGCAGAGTGGATAGTGCTCTTGCCTCACAGCAGAAGGTCGCGGGTTCGATTCCCGCACGGGCCGGGCCTTTCTGTGTGGAGTTTGCATGTTTCTCCCCGTGTCTGGGTGGGTTTCCTCCGGGCACTCCGGTTTCCCACCAACCAATAACATGCACGTTAGGGTAATATCCTCCCGCTACGGTAGTCCTGACCAAACCTAGCAACAACATCTGGCGATGGGTCCCGAGCGCTGCACTGCTGCGATCACTGCTCCTGAGGAGATGCTTCAGAGGCATTGAAGGATGGATCAAATGCAGAGGACACATTTCCCTACAGGGACAATAAAGTATACCTTACCTTACCTTAACGATGTTGTAAAGAATAAATATGATTTAAATGGTTGTGGACTATATGTGATAATTAAAATTCCTCTCAATCTTACACAGTGCCCTTTAAGATTAAGATTAAAACTGTAATTTGGATCAAGGAACATATTTGTGATAGATATATAAATCTGTTGTGTTTTTATGCAAACATTTGACTCGTCTAAGTCCAAGTGCAAGTCCTGATAATATTTTGTTTTTGTTTTGTTTTTCTCGTAAAATTACCCTTATAAAATTTTCATTTTGAGATAAAGCTAATAATTTTCTGAGAATAAAGTTGAACCTTTAAAAAAGCTGTTTTATAAATTCAACTAGAAATTTTACAAGAAAAATTACAATTTTGTTGGACACTATTTTATTTGTACTATTCTGAGTTTGAATATGGCCCTTGAGTTAAAATAATTGCCGGCCCCTGCTGACTCTTGACCCTCAGACTTGACTCTGACTCCAGGCCTTGGAAACTCGGATTTGACTTGGACTCCTGGCCTTAGAGACTTGGACTTTGTGGGGTGCATCCTCATCAAAGGTTCATTTGCTGATATATCCATTGATAAAAATGTCATAAATGAAAGCATAGCATCTGCAGTCACCAATGCTAGTTACTGTTCGCTTGAATCCTCCATCCAAAATCATGTTATTCTTGATTTGACCTGAAGCAAGCCAACAAGTCATCTACTGTACCTTCAATTCAACTATCAACACTTACAAAACTATTTTATTATTTGTAAGTACACATGGCCCTGATTTGACTTCATACTTCTATATACTGTATTGAGCATAGGTGATGGTGTGTGTGTGATTTGTGTGACAGGTCTGTACGAGGCCGTGTGACCCTGGAGGAGCAGTCTGTCTGTGAAGAAGATTCAGCAGTGTCAAGTCTAACACGGGCTGAGAAAACAGCATACATACATATAGGGCCTAGTGACATTATAATTTAGTGTACTGTTTGGTTTATCATACTTCTCATTTGATTGGCGGTAAGTCGGAATGTTGTCAAATTGCTTTAAAAACACACATAAGACTGTCAAAGTTCCACTCACAGTTCACTCTTTATTGCATTTCATAACCACTGACATTTGGCAAGAGATAAATTACACACAACTAAAATCAAATCAAAATAAATACATGAATGAATAAATAATGACTATCAGGACACTTAGTGCATGACTAAACCTTTCAAACTAACATAAACAGAAATAAATAAGACCATGATGAAGCTACAGCTAAGCTAAACTAGAAAGAAGCTTGAGCATAAGTGCTACGCTAACGGCTAATGCTTAAGCATGTCATTGCCTCTTTTGTACCAAAAGCATCCTTACGTGTTTAAGTCACGCGATCTAAAGTAAGGATGTAAAATGTTATCCATTTCACAGGAGTACATCGCTACATGAGAAAGCTAGCTCCGGCTGCTAACTGTTAGCTTTGTTATTCAACTAATTTGAGTCAAAATATTTCCAGAAGTTTCTGCGCAGGTGCGTACTTTTGAAATATGTTTATTCCAAGATAAAAATTAGCTCAACATTTGAGAAATAAACCTTATGAAACCCTCTAAACAAATCCTTATTTTTAATCTGCGGCTACAACTTAGTTAACAACTAGCATGATTGACAATGACTCAAATTGGGTAATGACAAGGTTAAAAAAGTATTTTTTGTTCTGACAGAGCGTTTTAATAGCAAAGTTTGTGAGATTTTATTCATAAAAGTAAATTAAAAAAAAATCGTACGCTTAAAAATAATAGCTTTCTCTCTGCGTTAGCAAAATTGAGCTAAGGTACGAATAGGGCAATGACAACCCACTTTAGTTATATTTGTTCATGTAGAATTTGTATTGTGTAATTCAAAGAACTGTGATTATGTAATAAACTGAAGACAAAACCTTTAACGTTGAAAATATTCTGTTTCTGAATCGACTTGAACACAACTACAACCCAATCTGAAATGAATAAAACAAAAACAATGCTAAACAATGTAATCGGCAATATTCTTTCATAAATCCATATTCCATGTCATCTTTCATACACAATAAAATATTATTAGTATTTCCGTAGCATTTCATAAATACTGTTTATGCAGCAAAAATACATTACGATAAACTTCTCTGAGGGTCAACCAGACGTACAAATATGTAAAAATGCACAGGACGTTAGCGCTAACATGGTCAGAAGAACTCTAATATGTACATCTAGTATAGCCACAACATTACAAATAAATAATCCATAAATAAGAGCTAGAAGATGGATAGGATTGCTTATCAGTTAAAGTGCTGTAAATATGACATCAATGGAGTAAAATTCATTTGGTTAAATAATGAACAATAGTAAGACTGAATTGGCCATGTTATTATTAAAGTGCGGCGAATTGAATTGGCAGTGTTCAATGGCTATTTCTGGGGTGGTTTCATTGTAGCTAGCTAAGAAAATATCGGACTGACAGTAGAAAAGAGTGGAACAAAGAACAGAACTTATGTAAGGTTGTATAAGTTTTCTGATGCAGCATCACATTTGGCCACGTGTCAAACTGGTGTCAGTAAGAGTGACCTATAGCAGCAATTTTCATTGTACGACTATGCTAGTTCTGGATATCTTTTCTACAGAGTGTTGGACAACCGCAGTTATGTTCCCCCCATACTTCTTTGAGCTATCTGTCCAGTGCTTAAGTGGGACAGAATGTAAAGGTACTTAGTTCCATCACTTTTAAAAAAGCCCCATTTGAGTACTGACACATCTCTGAATGTTCAGCAGTCCTCCTCAAATTTTGAGTGTACCAACACTTCTTTTTGAATAGTATCGGCATTTCTTTTTGTCCTGTACCGGCACATCTTTTTAAACTATACTGGTAACTTTTTTTTTACGGTAGCCTATCAGCATTTCTTTTTGACCTGCACCGGAACTTCTTTTTGTCCTGTACTCGCACTTCTTTTTGAACTGTACTGACACTTCTTTTTGAACGATACCACCACTTCTTTTTGTCCTGTATCGCACTTCTTTTTGTACTGTACTGGCGCTTCTTTTTGAACTGTTCCAGCACTTCTTTTCGACCTGTACCGGTACTTCTTTTTGTCCTACCAGTACTTCTTTTTGACCTGTACCGGCACTTATTTTCAAACTGTACCGGTACTTCTTTTCGACCTGTACCAGTACTTCTTTTTGACCTGTACCGGTACTTCTTTTCGTCCTGTACCGGTACTTCTTTTCGACCTGTACCGGTACTTCTTTTCGTCCTGTACCGGTACTTCTTTTCGACCTGTACCGGTACTTCTTTTGACCTGTACCGGTACTTCTTTCCAACTGTACCGGTACTTCTTTTTGACCTGTACCGGTACTTCATTTCGTCCTGTACCGGTACTTCTTTTCGACATGTACCGGTACTCTTTTTGACCCTGTACCGGTACTTCTTTCCAACTGTACCGGTACTTTCTTTTCGAACTGTACAGGTACTTCTTTTCAACCTGTACTGGCACTTCTTTTTGAACTGTGCCGGCACTTCTTCTTGCCCACTTAATGCACTGGTTTGTATGGAGAAAAAAAAAAGATTTCTAGCCTATAGAAGGATTTTCTATTGCATTTTTTTAGGAGAGCAAAAAATTAATAATGAAAAACTATGTTGATTCATTGTTCCACCTGTTATACTGTCAATAACATTACATGGATCATCAAATCTTGGCTGCTGGTAAAGAGGAGGAGCTGAATAAAGGAAAAGTGGTTAAGTTTCGTCTTCTCAATCTTTCTTCTGATTGGCCAGCAGAGACGCCTCCCACCGCTGCGCCATGGCGTTCTGTCGCTTGGGCACCGAGGTCAGGCTGGAGGGGAACTGAGAGAGGACACTCAGCTTAGCCACTGGACAGCGCACGGATGGAGGGATGAGATGGACAAACAAATGAATGAGGGGTTAATGAATGAAATGATACAGTGGAAAATGCAGCTTTGTGGTGTTTTTGAGAGAGAGAGAGAGAGGAAGGAGAATGACAGAGGGAGAGAGAGCTGTGGAACTTCCCAAGGCTCAATCTTTGGTCCTTTCTTATTCATTCCCTACAAACTAGTGTTGTTCCGATACCCTTCTATGGAACCGATCAGAACCGATACTTTGTAAGAGGGTAGGTGCTGATACCGATACCAGTCCCGATACCAAATATTCTTATTTAACTTCAATTAAAATTAATAATCAGTAGGTTATTCATTTTTTTTTTTTTGCAAACTAGACTCATAAATCTCAAAAAGCAACAAATATTAGCTACAAACATAACACAGGACTTTTAACTTCATTAAAGTCCTGTGTTTAAACTTTAATGTAACCCTTATGCATTTGGATTTGAAAACAATATTAGAGTCAAATGTAATTGTCATTAAGCATAACTGTGTTGCGTTTATTCTTATTTAGTCTCTTTACACCTCTGTGTCCTAAAAACAACAGTGAGGCCTATAAAAAGATGCTCATTTTGATTAAATGTTAACATTACTTGCTAGCGCAGCTGTTGGACCCTTTTTAAAGTTAGTTTAATCACAGTCCTTCTACTATAAAGGCTAAATGAAACATTACATAGGTAATACGGATGTCTTTCTATCTGTGGAGTATTTTTATAGTTTGAAGAGTTTCAACAGAGTCTTTTCCAGCGGCTCTGAGTGTTAGCCGTAGCATTAGCCACGAGCAGAAACAGCTGCTGCCTCATCTACGGCTTCTTGTCAAAGCCCACTTTGTACTAGAAGCACACGTCTTATCATTAGCTTTACTTCTGTTACATAGTTTTTTGTTTTTTTGTAATGAAATTTTAATTAAATACAGGCAAAACTAAACTGTTAAACACAGTAAAACTCCTTCACAGATTCCAACAAAGCCAAACTATTGCAAAATGAGATTATTACTGTTTCAAAGCCATAAATGCCCGATAAAGCTAGTTCCGGCTGCTAACTGTTAGCTTAAAATGGCGATAAATACAGTAAATGTAGCGTTTTGAGCTTTCCATTGGAAGACTTTTTTGAGATACATTCATATCAATACAAATAAATATATTATCTGTAAACTTACAAATAATGGTTTTAAAAGACGTAATTTCTGCTTGTGCATGCATCGTTGCGCTAAAAGGTACAAAGTTTGCAGAGGTGAGAACTGACACTCCTTAGTCAGGACATTACAGGGCGGTATCAGATCGGAGATTTAGTGTGAGTGCTCGTTGATACCAATACCTACAAATTTGCTGATCCCAGTATCGATAATGGAACCAACATTCTTGTTTTTTAGACAGTAGATGAATGTTTGTGGTGGTATGAACAGATGTTTGGAGATGTACGATGAATGGTATGAATGAGCACTCACCTTGTGGTCACATGACAGGCTGGAACGCTCCATTTTTCGTGTCCTGGAGGGAGAGGACGGGGAGGACACACATCTGTCCGCCACCTCTGGAACTGGACACAGCAGCGAAGCAGACATGTTTGTTTGATTTTTAGACTTTGTGCATGACTTCTATGTTTCTATTTGAAAACACTAGCTTGACATTAAAAGAGGATGAATGGAAGTCTGACTACTACATTTGGACCGCACAAAGAAGAATGGAGCATAAATGAACAAAATATCAGTGTTAAGGGAAAACTGTTTTAAAGTTTTAATGGTAAAAAAATCAATTTACAATGAAATGAATGAATGATCCGTCAGTACAGCAGTGAGTATCTCTTACCGTTGATGCTGATGTTGTCGGTTAGCCCCGGAGACACCAGCACAGTGTGGTACTTCTCCCTCCGGCCCCTGAACGTGTCCTCCCTCTGCCTCCTCCACTCGTCCTCCTCTGACGCACCAGACGGATCTCCTGCTCCACCAGAGACTGACTGCTCAGGGAACGCAGCTTAAAGAACGGGTTGGAGGTGAACGTGCTCTCCTGGAAAACAAACACACACACATCACTCACATGAAATGAAGGACAGGAAAGTAAAAGTAAAGTATGTAGCCTCCACTGTTAATGTTGTTTAGAAAAGATGCTACAATCACAGACAAACTTGGGTTGAGTACTTGTATTTTCATAACTGCTGTGGGTTTTGATGAAGCTGCCGAGGTCACATAATACATAATACATTTTATTTGTATAGCCCTTTCTCGACACGCTTACAGACAAAGGCAGATTAACAAAGAAAAAACATAGAAAAACAGTTAGTAATTAAAACATTAATCAAACATTAAAAGCAGATTTTAACAATTGGGTCTTCAGATTTTTCTTAAAAGTGGTGAGGTCGGTGCAATCTCTGTCCAGAGGATGGAGCAGCGATGGAAAAGGCTCTGTTGCCCCAGAATTGGAGCTTGGACCACGGAACAGCCTCAGGACCATCTCCATAATGTGGTTGGCTCAATCTGGACCTTAGCTGGAGGAACAGGTGCAGTTGGAGGTTTGGTTCGGTCAGGGCCTTAGCTGGAGGAGCAGGACAGTTGGAGGTTTAGTTGGGTCAGGGCCTTAGCTGGAGGAACAGGTGCAGTTGGAGGTTTGGTTCGGTCAGGGCCTTAGCTGGAGGAGCAGGAACAGTTGAGGTTTGGCTTGGTCAGATGCAGCTGGAGGACAGGTGCAGTTGGAGGTTTGGTTTGGTCAGGGCCTTAGCTGGAGGAGCAGGTGCAGTTGGAGGTTTGGCTCGGTCAGGGCCTTAGCTGGAGGAGCAGGTGCAGTTGGAGGTTTGGCTCGGTCAGGGCCTTAGCTGGAGGAGCAGGTGCAGTTGGAGGTTTGGTCGGTCAGGGCCTTAGCTGGAGGAGCAGGTACAGTTGGAGGTTTGGCTCCGTCAGGGCCTTAGCTGGAGGTGCAGGTACATTTGGAGGTTTAAACTGAAGTGAGAGAACAGTTGACACAGGTCCAAGTGGATCAGATGAAACTTGTGTTGTTTCAATCGGTGATAAGGCCATCCCCTCAAAACATTTTTCTGGAAAATGTTCTGCTGAAGCCGAAGTAAAAGTTAAGTAGGTTTTCAGATGTCCAAAGTTAGCATTCATAGCTTCATGTCCCATCTCCATGGTTACAGGACAGAGAAACAACTCAATTCACAAAATACTTAAGAATGTTGAACATCTCAAGGCGGTTGAAATCCCAAGATGGAAAGTACGTATTTTCCATGGTTACCAGAAAAACAGACTCTCCTCTGCCAAATCTGACTGTACTTATCTCAAGTCTCAAAAGCCACACTTCTTTGTTGGTTGAAGTCCAAACTTGTCCTGATAAAAAGGCTGTTGGATAATTATTTGAATGGTTAATTAGGTACTTAGAGTTAGGGAACCTCTGAAGGCAGTCCCAGCGCTCAGATCTGTCGCACAGTGTCTGCCCAGCCTCAGTCAATAAAACATGACAAATGAATATATCTCTAAGCACATGAAGTCAAATATGTCCTTGTCTGTTTGTGATGGAGCAGTGTGTTTTCTCTGTGTGGCTGTGACCTCAGACACTTGGCAGGACGAGCTGTTGTGTTCACAGTTCACAGCTCAGTCTCTCAGCTTTTCCAACACGTTTTTTTCCACGCGCTCATCACACCTTGTCTTGTTTGCACCTACACCGACTAAGACTGCTATTTATAACAGTCATTTTAATACTTATTCTGTCTGGTTCTATAGAGGGAAGAAACAGAGGGAACCATGGCAACAAGCTGAAAGCTACTGGAGTAATGACCAAAAGGACAAGATTACAGGGAAGACTCGGGACACACTGGAGGGACTGTGTATCTTTTCTGGCCTGGGAACGCCTTGGAATTCCTCTGTAGAGCAGGGGAAATGTGTGTGAACAAGGTAGTCTGGTAGTCCTGCTCAGACTGTTGCCTCTGTGACCAACTATGGATGAAACAGAAGAAAATGGATGGCTGGAATTTGCCTTGTCATTTAATAAAACCGTAAATATCGATACAGCTTAAATTCAAATCAAACATTAGCAATAATTTTGTTGCCTTTGTTTAATTCTACTCTTTTTGGACATCTGATTCCCTTTCCACATTATAAACCCCTATCCCTGTAAAAAAAAACTTTTTCCCTGTCACTTTTATTCTCTGCAACTATGTCAGGGTCTCTGATGCATGTGCTGACTTTGTCCACAGTCAACTACTGTACATCAGGAGTCCCCAACCACCGGTCCGGGGCCCAAAACCGGTCCGCGAGCCATCAGCTACAGGGCCCCAGAAGATCTTTTAAGATGTTTTTTTTTGTTTTGTTTGTTTGTTTATTACTACTTCCCTATCCCTGGAAAAGAAAACTGTGACTGTACCGGTCCTTGCAAGAAAAAAGGTTGGGGACCGGACCACTGCTGTACATCATGCAGTTTCACAGATCCAGCAGCAAAGGGGGGAAAGCGTGAGCATAACCACATGACCAGGAAATGGGCTGGTCACATGTTATTTTCATTAGGCAGTGCAGTTGACTTTATTTTCGTGATCAGCTTTTTCTGGAGGCCAACTTTCTTTTCAAATGAATTACAGGCAAAAACATGTTGGACTAAAAATGTTTTGAGAAATTTAAAGCAGAGAATTACTGGATTTCTTCATGTTTGGAGGGTTATTATAATCTCTGCTCCATGAAAGAGGCTGAATCTATAGAATCTGCATCAAAAAGTAGAAAAGTGCTGTGCTGCTTCTCACATGTAACACAGCGTTTGTTTGTTTAAAGATAAAAAAGACACTCGTCCTCATTGTTTTAATCATATAAACCTCGTGTTTTGATCCTAAAGTCATTATTTCATTGTAGTGTATATTCTTTCACCAAAAAGTAGAACAGATTAATGTAGAAAAAATTTTTGTGGAGCTGTGAATATTGTTTTAAAATGAGCAAAAAGGCCTGACAGAGAAGGAGGGTCAAAGTGAGAACAGGGACAGCAGTGAACGTGTCAAAATTAAACCGTAATATTTCTTAAGATGTGGAATTTTGTAGTTACAGGATCACAATTTTTGTTTCAAAATCTTTAAATTTGACCAAATTAGCCAAAATCTGTTATCTTTACATTATCGAGTAGTCAGATATCTACATATAGTCTGACTGGACAGAAAATATTATTTTATGGCTAGTTATAAGGAAAACAGTGTATTTTTTTAAGGAACACACTAGGCTACTACTCTCTCTCTCTCCTCTCTGCGTATTATATAGAATCAATAAATAAAGAATCTCAATATACAATAAAATACAGATTCTGACTTATCCCTTAATTATCCAAAGAAACACTAGCGTTATTGTCTTTACTTCTGTCTGTTTAACTGCACAAATACATTTTTTTATCTTAATGGAACATTGTCAACTCTGCAAAATGCTCTGACTTTGAAAAAAAATCCCAATCCAAACCAAACGTACCTGTGTTTCCGGGCCGACGGGAGCAGAGTTGAGGCAGAACTCCGACGCGCTGCGGATGATCAGGTTGGACGTTTCCACGACGACCACGTTAGCGCTGTTTCCTCCTCCTCCGCCGCGCCGCTGCTGCCGGGCCAATCAGAGAGCGCTCCGGTGGCCGTGGAGATGAGGCGGGACCTGGAGGCGGGGCTTGTGTCGGGCTCCAGGATGATGACGTTGCTGGCGGTGAGTTCGTGGTAGTTCCGGGGCACGAGGAGAGGAGGAGGAGCAGGAGGGGGAAGAGGAGGAGCAGGACGGGGAGACGGAGAGGGTGGGTGTCCGGCAGGCGGGAGGGCGAGGGGGAGAGCGGCTGGTCTGCAGACACGACGGCCTGGACGGACGAGAAAGTCACGTTAATGGAGTAAAAACATGCTCTGTAATAGTTTTATGTTAAGTAAAGCTGATTTTATTCATGTCAAAAAGATGCTGTTTCTTGGAAGGGTTTTTCACAACTTTCAGACGTTAGAGCTATGCTAAAACATAAACAAGCACGCTTCCTGGATTTAGAGAACAAAGCGATAGTGGCTAGGCTAGTTCCAGTTTGTAATAACTGCGGACAGCTCCTTCTCGTTTCATTCATTTCTTATGGATTTGTAGAGATGCGCTAAAATTAACGAATATTTTAAAATCACAAACCAGAGCGCGGATTTTAGCGAGATATTCACTGCAGTTCAGAGCTTCACACCAGGGAAAGACTAGGTGTTTATAAAAGTGCACATTTTTGGCGCCAATTTCCTGTGGTTTAAGAATTGTATTTTGCTTTGACGGAAAATATCCAAGCCCCTTCGTTATTTTGACGGATCAAAAATAGAGGTGCACTTTCACATACAGCAGCCTGAGCTTCTTTGAATCATATACTCTGCTGTTCTGTCAGAAAGGCTGCCTGACTGACGCCCGCGGAGCACGCTAAAAAGTAGCCAATAAATCTGCAGCTTCATGGAGCCCACATTTACTACAGAGAGAGCGGGAAAGGATTTATTCGACAAAAATAACGTGTTGTGTCACTCTGATTTCAGGAGGATCGTTTGACAAACAAACACTGAAGTATTTTCAGATTCATATAGGCTTACTTAGAGAAAACTCACACTTGAAATTTCCGAGTTTGACGTGTCAGATGTGCACCGGTAATGGCATCACAATAAGACTGGCTTTTATTAACAAAAATTAAAATATGTTAGGCTAAATAAACTGTGGATTTAGCGGACGAGGCAAGCAAGAAATGCAGTCACATTACAACTGTTGAACGATTGTACCCATGCTGGTATCTTACGAAACTTTTTTATGCAGAATTCAGCATTTTTTGCTCTATCTTATGCCTGATGTCTGTGGTTCTGACACCTCTGTGTAATCTCTGTGTCAGAAAACAACAACAAAAACATTTGCAATATTAAACAAAATTACAACTGATAAAAATACCTCATGGCGGATTTTTTTTTTTTTTTTTTTTTTGGACCTTGTCACAGTGACAGATTGGAATTACAGTATATCTAGTGTAACCACTAATCCGCAGGTATTTTAAAACTGAACTAGCCTAGCCACAGCACTGTGAAAAGGGCCTGTTAGTTAAGATGTAGACGGGACACTGGACTTATTTCCATTTAAAAATAGTTCAGAGTTGAGATCATCCTCACGTAAAGAACTTCTGTTTGTGCGCAGTAGCTCATCTGCGTTCCCCTATACTCATGGACACTTCATGCATATAAGTATGTAGTGAAGAAATATAACATTTTGATTGTATACAGGGTTGATAACAGTCATTAAAGTTTGCACTTGTTGTCGTTACCGTGGCACAGCGATGCCCTTCTCGATCAGGCCTCTCTCTCTGCGGTGCTTCTCCTCTCTCTCCAGAGTTAACCGGATCTCTCTCTCCACCGCAGACTCAGGTTCCTCCAGGGGGCTGCGGTACCACGACTCGTCCAGACCCGAGTCCTCTGAGCCTGGGGACAGCGTGGAGGACAGCGTGGAGGACAGAGAGGAGGGCTGTGGAGGAGCGGCTGCAGCTGGGTGGACCTCTCTGGAACACAAAGTCAACAGGATTTCTGTTATGTGATATTTGCGTATATTTGGTAGATGAATAACTGTGGTAAATAAAAAAAAAACACTAAAACACTATTCTAGTATTCACTATTCTACTCACTAATAGAAGCTTTAGACCAATAGAGTCATAATGTGATTGTAAAATGTAGCACAAATCCTAGATATAACAAACCTAACTTTGTTTTGTCACTTTAATCACAATTATCAAACGCCTATAAAATTAAAATAAAATAAAACTTTTTTTTTTTTTTTTTTAATTCAAACCCCGACCTCCTTATGATATGATAAGAAAAGCTTAAATTTAAAGTTTCACACAATATTTATCTGTGTCAGTAATGTTATTATTAAGCCTTACAGTGAAAGTTGTTGAGAGAGGTGAGAGCTGAATGTCTCCCGTAAGAAGACTGGAAAGACAACACGGTGACAACAGCTGCAGCAGCAAGCAAAGCTGCAACATGGACAGGATCCTGTCAAAAGGCTACTGATGCAGATAAAATCTTGGTGCATTATTGCTGCGTTAACATACCAAGAGCTTAATCAGAATTCATTTTGTTGATGTTAAACGCAGGTCAGGTAATTCAGTCCAAAGCATGAATGAAAGTGCTGGTGCTGCTGCCCCCTTTTCTCTCCCTCGCTCTCTTACACAGTCCACAATCCACAAACAGAGAATCTCTTCCGCTGCTGTTAGCGCAGTGGGCACGAGGAAGAGAGATCCGCTGACAGCAGAACAGAGACGAGTCTGAGCTCCGTCTGCGTTTTTAAATCATCTAAAAACACCCATGAATCACAGAGATAAGGCCCGTTAAAATCTTCAAACCGAGAGTGACGATAACACCTCATTAAAAATGCGTGCGATAATTAGCGCTCGTACAGCGGCAATGCCATATGCATCTCTGACGTTTACTTTGAAAACAAGGTTTTTTTACTTCACACATTGTATTTAGTGAGCAGTCAATTGGTTTTAACCAGGACTCTCCCAGAACTGGACCAGGTTTTCATAAGGACTAAACAAGACTGGTTATGTCAGTTTGTGGGTGGAAACTTGTACAAATCTAGAGTTTCACAAAACAAAGTGTAAAACAATGTTCTTCTTCCTCATACTTTGCCTGGAGGTGATGCGTGGTACCTGTGTTTGAGGCGGGGGCTGTGGGTCGGGGGTACTTGTACTTGTGTTTGAGGCGAGGGCTGTGGGTCGGGGGGTACTGGTACCTGTGTTTGAGGCGAGGGCTGTGGGTCGGGGGGTACTGGTACCTGTGTTTGAGGCGAGGGCTGTGGGTCGGGGGTACTGGTACCTGTGTTTGAGGCGAGGGCTGTGGGTTGAGGGGTACTGGTACCTGTGTTTGAGGCGAGGGCTGCGGGTCGGGGGTACTGGTACCTGTGTTTGAGGCGAGGGCTGCGGGTCGGGGGGTACTGGTACCTGTGTTTGAGGCGGGTCGGGGGTACTGGTACCTGTGTTTGAGGCGAGGGCTGTGGGTCGGGGGTACTGGTACCTGTGTTTGAGGCGAGGGCTGTGGGTCGGGGGTACTGGTACCTGTGTTTGAGGCGGGGGCTGCGGGTCGGGGGGTACTGGTACCTGTGTTTGAGGGGGGGCTGCGCATCGGGGGGTACTGGTACCTGTGTTTGAGGCGGGGGTTGTGGGTTGAGGGTACTGGTACCTGTGTTTGAGGCGAGGGCTGTGGGTCGGGGGTACTTGTAGCTGTGTTTGAGCGAGGGCTGTGGGTCGGGGGTACTGGTACCTGTGTTTGAGGCGAGGGCTGTGGGTTGAGGGTACTGGTACTTGTGTTTGAGGCGAGGGCTGTGGGTCGGGGGTACTGGTACTTGTGTTTGAGGCGAGGGCTGTGGGTTGAGGGTACTGGTACCTGTGTTTGAGGCGAGGGCTGTGGGTCGGGGGTACTGGTACTTGTGTTTGAGGCGAGGGCTGTGGGTCGGGGGTACTTGTACTTGTGTTTGAGGCGAGGGCTGCGGGTTGGGGGTACTGGTACCTGTGTTTGAGGCGAGGGCTGTGGGGGGGGGGGGGTGGGCGGGGGGGGTACTGGTACCTGTGTTTGAGGCGAGGGCTGTGGGTCGGGGTACTGGTACTGTGTTTGAGGCGAGGGCTGTGGGTCGGGGGGTACTGGTACCTGTGTTTGAGGCGAGGGCTGTGTGTTGGGGGTACTGGTACCTGTGTTTGAGGCGGGGGCTGCGGGTCGGGGGTACATGGAGCTGTGCGTGCCCTGAAAGCTGCCCTGAGCCCTCACGCCCGGCTTAGGGATGGGCCGACCTTTCACCTCCTCCTCCATCTTCTTCCACTGTTGCCGCGCCAACATGAAGTCCACGTGCTCTGTGGAGACGTTGTCGCTGTGAGAGCCCTGCTGCGCGCTCAAGTCTGAGGGCAGCTGCAGACAGAAGAAGAACGCGAAGGAACAGAGTCAACACTTGGATCTACAAGCTGAGTTCACATGATAACAAAATATTCAAGATTGCTGGGGTGTACAACTTTTTTCCAGAGCAAACTTGGTGTTGAGCTACTGTAACACTTTTCCAAGATTTTCCCTATGGTGTGATGGGGCGTGTTTTTAAAAAGACGAAGCAATCCTGCCTTTGGTGCTCTGATCTTACTCATGTTTGCATTGACTTTTGAATGACGTTTAGTTTTGTTATTTAAGTGCTATGTGTGTGTTCATAGCTCCTTTATTCTGTGTGATCTCGTGCACTTTGTTTTAAATGTTTGCGATAATACACATCATGCAGAAACCTGGGCTGCTGTTTTATGGATCACCAAGTGGATTTGCCTGATTAAATCTGCAAATGTTTAGTTCATCACTGTTTGTGCTGATAACTGAGTAGGTGTTCTATAACGTGAAAAAAAACTTGCTCTCCGATGGTTAGAACCAAGCCCCAGTGATCAAAGATGGTTTAGTAGACGCGCAGTCCGACTCTGATGCTATCGAACACTTAGCATCTGGAGCTAGTCCGGTAAGATTTAAGCTAGTCCGGAACGTTCTACTGTTTATTTTTTCTATAGCTGTTAGAGAGTGTCAGCTGTACAAACCTACGACTTAATTAGCAAAGGTCAGAGCCTTGTTACAAATATTGTTGAGTTTACAACCTTTTAGTGTTTTATTGTAGTAAAAATTGTGTATAAAATAGGGCTGTCAAAGTTACGCGTTAATCATGCGATTAATCATAAAAAATTAACGCAATTAATCAAATATCGCAGATTAATCACACTATTTAATTTGACCGCTCAATACCGCTTCAGCGAGGAGGAGCGCGTACTGCGCGCAGGGATACCTGGAAGGCGGCAGCGCAGGTTGTTATTAGGTCTGCGCAGTAGCTCAAGTGAATACATACGCTGCATAAAGATGAATGGGAGACTGAAACTGGTGCGCTCGCTCGGCGGAACAACCAGAATAAACCAACTGTACAGCGCAAATAATAATAATTCATTTGAATATTGTGACATTCTAACAGTCATTTTCAAAATGTTGTGGTCTTTTTATAGAATGACTTTGAATCAAGCAACTAATCGTGATTAATCAACATTTAAAGTGTGATTAATTTGATTAAAAAAATGTATCGTTTGACAGCACTAGTATAAAACTGCAAACGGCGAGCAAACTTATGCATCTTTTAAGGCTCTAGTGACACCAAACGTCTCTTTTACATGTCACTAGTGAGAAAAGCAGACAAATGACATAAATAACATCAAATAAAAGTTATAACACCACTTCTCTGTGAAGACACGTCTGTCACATTGGCAACTGATGGAGTTTGTAGCATTCCCAGTCTAAGAATATAATATATAATTTCACATGACCAAAGTTGTTTAAAAAAGCTTCATAAGACACTAGGGATGTGACGAGACAGAATTTTCACGAGACGAGACGAGCTACGAGATTGGGTCCACGAGATCGAGATAGAGACGAGACAAGATATGTGTATCACCTTGGATTTTTATTATTTTATTATTTAACGATCTGTTTTGACTGAAATTGATCCGCTCCCCCGTGTGTAGCTCAGACTCCGCCTCCTTTCTCCTGCTTCACAGACAGGGACCACACACACACACAGATGAGGAGACTTTTGTACTTTTTACAGTTATTGATGACAGAGGCCAAAATATCTCTTTGTGGATCTATTTTAAACTATGTTTAAGTGTGAAAAACACTGCAGCGCTCCTGCGATGTCCGCGTGTATATTTGACGATTATATGTATATTTGACCAACTTTTTTTTATCTCTGTCAATATTGGTCCTATCTTTACGAAATAAAACTTGAGACAGGGTTTAGACTGTTTTCTGTCATAATAAGTCCACTACAAATCTGTGTGTGGAGGAGAATATTTGCTACAGCTGCTCAAAGATACAAAACCTAATTTCATGACCATGGAAAAATCTCACGAGACAGTTCAGTACGTGTGCGCACAGTATCGTGACAGTTTGATCTCGCAAATCTCGCGGCACAAGATCTCGTCCCATCCCTTTAAGACACAAATCCGTCCGTTTGGCTCATGGTTTTGCTGAAATCACTTGTTTAGCTCGTTTTATCCATAAAAGTGCAACTTCTGCCATTGTGTTCAATTGATCTGCGTCGTCACCTCTACCGGAGGAATATGGTGCGCTGTTTGAGTTGTAGCAACAGAGCAGAGCTGCTGACTGCACGTCCACTAATTTAATGTCTATGGCGCTACAGGCTATGGAACATTGCAGTCCTGCTTCAAATCCGACAGTTTGTAAAGCTGTAGATGCTGTTTCTGCTGAACACGAGCACTTTCTGTTTGCATTGCGCTCTAGGGGAAAAATGGAGCGACTACTGCGGCTGATTTACAACGACTACAAGCTAACAATGTCCAATCCAAATAACATAATAGATCCAAGGGTAGAACACGTTTTTGGTTTTTTGATGACTTTGTGAGATGAATAATCAGGTGCATATATCCAGACTTTAGCGTGCAGGACAGTAGATGTCACTGTGCGCTCACACACTGCAGGTCTGAATTCAAGTTATGCAAGCACCATTCAATCTATCATGATCGGGGCCCACTGTTGTCTTATTTAGGAGTAAGTATTGAGCACCTTATGTCCTTCGCCAGGCCTATTCAACTTAAGGCCCGGGTGCCAAATCAGCCCTTCAAGAATCTGATCTGTCCCTCAATCTACTTTCCTACAATTACAAAGCACTAGTTTGTAATTGCACTAGCACTAGGTGTGTTGTACATTTCTGTCTGGGTCTGTGAGCTGGTGGTGTGTTGTATCTTTCTGTCTGGGTCTGTAGAGCTGGTGGTGGTTGTATCTTTCTGTCTGGGTCTGTAGAGTTGTTTGTGTGTTGTATCTTTCTGTCTGGGTGTGTGGAGCGGCTGGTGTGTTGTATCTTTCTGTCTGGGTCTGTAGAGTTGTTTGTGTGTTGTACCTTTCTGTCTGGGTGTGTGGAGCTGCTGGTGTGTTGTATCTTTCTGTCTGGGTCTGTGGAGTTGTTTGTGTGTTGTACCTTTCTGTCTGGGTCTGTGGAGCTGGTGGTGGAGCTGGTAGAGGACCCTCGGAGGAACATGTCTCTCCTGGAGGCCATTTCTCCTCTGGAGTCGCTCCTCTCGGATCACTGCTTCGGCCGGGCTTCGCAGAGTCCTCCTTCTCCACGCTCTGCTCCTCGCTGACTGTATCTGAGAGCAGGGAGACAAGCGTTAGGCGGTGGACCAAACGGACCAACGCAAAAGAATATATGTGTTACTAAGGGATGGGACCAGAATTCAGGTAGGGCTGGACAAAATTGAAAAAACGGTTTCAAAATACTAGTCAGTCCAACAGAATGTGTTATGTTGTTTGTGTGTATGTAAGGTCAAAGCCGTATCTTCCTTTACACAGACTACGCAAGTTCGCATAGGCTGTTTTTGTTAGTCCATCATTCATCATGTTCACTCTCTGGTTTGAGCTGTTTGACCAATCCTACAAGCTTCAGCCCTCTTCTGTTGCTTCTCCTGTGCTGCTCAAGACTGACAGAAGCAAAACATATGTTCTAATCATTCTCAGCCGGCGCAAAATCAGAGACTCTGGACACAATTGGACACAAATGCATGTTCTGCATCAAGGCTTTTCGACTAATGTTTCTCGAGGCCAAATTTTCAGAAGACCACGGCCTCTGGGCTGGATAGTTGCACAAAACGTCACCACTTTTGACTAAATTTAAGGTTACGCCAAATATCCACAGCACTATATCTGTTTCAGTAATGAAAACAACACTTCTATGTAGGGCTGGGCAATATTGTGATAAAAATCAAATCGTGAGCTCATCTTTGTGACAATTTTTGGTGGAATCGTCAAATATAGATAGACTATACTTTATAGCAACTTTGGGATTCTTTTTCAGAAGTCTCTTTTGGAGTGCATTTTGAAGCTTAGCAATTTTTCAGGTTTGATTTATGATAATATTTCAATTTATATAACTGAAATAGGGATTTTTATCATGTTTTCATGTCTAAAAGTCGTTATAAATGTAAGAAAAACACATAATATGGCAAAACCCCCAACACTTGTTTTGTAGCAACATACAATGTTCAAATGAATCAATCCTTTTAGTCAGCTAGTCAGCTTTTGACAGCTGGATTAGCTATTGATGAGTTGTATTTACCTCTAAGACAATAGGAAAATAAACTGTCTACAAGAGTTGTGATCAAATCGATATTGTGATCTGGCGCCAAGAAAATCGTGATGTACATTTTTTGCCATATCGCCCAGCCCTAAATTTGGGTTAGGCTCTACAACCCTTCTTTAAAAACAGCGCTGAACCACAATAAAACAAGGACCAGATCAGACTTAGAAAATCTTTGCATTAAACCAGGACAAAACCAGGACCAAACAAGGTCTAAGGCAAGACTAAACCAGAACTAAAATAAAACCCAGTCAAGTCTGAGGGATAGTAGTGGAGTTTTAAACTAAATGGGTTGAAGGCCAGATCAAATCTATGGAGGGCCTCGGGGCTTGAAGTTGAATAGGCCTGGTCTACATACAGTATTTTAAGCTATCAGCCAATCTTTAATTTGTGTCATTAGGACAAGTATTGACTGAACTGCAAACCCAAACAGCTGATGAACTAACACATCTGCAGACTTAGCCGCAAAAAAGAACCTCAGCAAAAATACTAAGATTTTTGCTTAGGATCCCCAAAATATTAGATCTGGCTCTATTGGTAAGCATAAAATATCTTGTTTTATTTCAAACAGCCTTGAAATCAGGGGAAAAGCTCCTCTTTATTTGAAATTAGGATAAAACTGTCTTGGTTTTATGACAAATCTTAAAGTCAGAAAGTCATTGTGCTTATTCTGAGAATAAGAAGATACTGTATATTCTTCCTGGGGTCCATAGTCAGTAATAAAAATTAAAAATACAACTTTTTAGTGTATTGGCTCATTTAGGTTTGTATTAATAGATAAATGCTGAAATGTACGTTAATCCCAATTTTATGCTCTTAATAGAAAGTGCACCATCCTTTTCTTTTTTCAATTTCAAGTTGTTTTTTTATTATATTAAAAAAATCTAGTGACATGATTTAAACAGTGTCGGACACAATGAACAAACAACAAAAGACAAAGCATTTCAGAGGGCTGACAAAGCTCCGTGTAGAAAAAAAAAATGGATTTTTGCAGCTAAGTGAGTCAAGACTTCAGCAGCTTTCTACCATCTAAAAACTAAAATCAAAAGCCTAGTGTCAAAACCTGACTTAGAGAGACTTACACATGCATTTGTCTCCAGTAGGTTAGACTATTGTAACGGCCTGCTCACCGGCCTATCCAAACGTGTCCTGACCAGAACCAGGAACTACCATCACATTGGTCCTGTGCTTAGGTCTTTGCACTGGCTTCAGTGTCTCAGAGAATAGACTTTAAAACAGCTCTGCTTGTGTTCAAGTCTCTCCATGGACTAGCACCAAAGTACATCTCTGACATGTTACTGCGTTATGAACCATCTCAGGGACCGGCCTCCTGCTGGTGCCCAGAGTCAGGACTAAACATAGACCAGAGTCAGGACTAAACATGGACCAGAGTCAGGACTAAACGTGGACCAGAGTCAGGACTAAACGTGGACCAGAGTCAGGACTAAACGCGGACCAGAGTCAGGACTAAACGTGGACCAGAGTCAGGACTAAACATGGACCAAAGTCAGGACTAAACGTGGACCAGAGTCATGACTAAACGTGGACCAGAGTCAGGACTAAACATGGACCAGAGTCAGGACTAAACGTGGACCAGAGTCAGGACTAAACGTGGACCAGAGTCATGACTAAACGTGGACCAGAGTCAGGACTAAACGTGGACCAGAGTCATGACTAAACGTGGACCAGAGTCAGGACTAAACGCGGACAAGAGTCAGGACTAAACATGGACCAGAGTCAGGACTAAACATGGACCAGAGTCAGGACTAAACATGGACCAGAGTCAGGACTAAACATGGACCAGAGTCAGGACTAAACGCGGACCAGAGTCAGGACTAAACGTGGACCAAAGTCAGGACTAAACGTGGACCAGAGTCAGGACTAAACGTGGACCAGAGTCAGGACTAAACGTGGACCAGAGTCAGGACTAAACACGGACCAGAGTCAGGACTAAACATGGACCAGAGTCAGGATAAACGTGGACCAGAGTCAGGACTAAACGTGGACCAGAGTCAGGACTAAACGCGGACCAGAGTCATGACTAAACGCGACCAGAGTCAGGACTAAACGTGGACCAGAGTCAGGACTAAACGTGGACCAGAGTCAGGACTAAACGTGGACCAGAGTCAGGACTAAACGTGGACCAGAGTCAGGACTAAACGTGGACCAGAGTCATGACTAAACGCTGGACCAGAGTCAGGACTAAACGTCAGATCGACTAAACGTGGACCAGAGTCAGGACTAAACGTGGACCAGAGTCATGACTAAACGTGGACCAGAGTCAGGACTAAACGTGGACCAGAGTCAGGACTAAACGTGACAGAGTCGGACTAAACGTGGACCAGAGTCAGGACTAAACGTGGACCAGAGTCAGAACTAAACGTGGACCAGAGTCAGACTAAACGTGGACCAGAGTCAGGACTAAAACGTGGACCAGAGTCAGACTAAACGTGGACCAGAGTCAGGACTAAACGTGACCAGGTCGAAAAAGAACCAGACCAGAGTCAGACTAAACGTGGACCAGAGTCAGACTAAACGTGGACCAGAGTCAGGACTAAGGCCAGAGTCAGACTAAACAGGACCAAAGTCAGGACTAAACGTGGACCAGAGTCAGACTACCAAGTAAACGTGGACCAGAGTCAGGACTAAACAGTGGACCAGAGTCAGGACTAAACGTGGACCAAAGTCAGGACTAAACTGGACCAGAGTCAGGACTAAACGTGGACCAAAGTCAGGACTAAACGTGGACCAGAGTCAGGACTAAACGTGGACCAGAGTCAGGACTAAACGTGGACCAGAGTCAGGACTAAACGTGGACCAGAGTCAGGACTAAACGTGGACCAGAGTCAGGACTAAACGTGGACCAGAGTCAGGACTAAACGTGGACCAGAGTCAGGACTAAACGTGGACCAGAGTCATGACTAAACGTGGACCAGAGTCAGGACTAAACGTGGACCAGAGTCAGGACTAAACGTGGACCAGAGTCAGGACTAAACATGGACCAGAGTCAGGACTAAACGTGGACCAGAGTCAGACTAAACGTGGACCAGAGTCAGGATAACTAAACGTGGACCAGAGTCACGACTAAACATGGACCAGAGTCAGGACTAAACACGGACCAGAGTCAGAACTAAACGTGGACCAGAGTCACGACTAAACATGGACCAGAGTCAGGACTAAACACGGACCAGAGTCAGGACTAAACGTGGACCAGAGTCAGGACTAAACGTGGACCAGAGTCACGACTAAACATGGACCAGAGTCAGGACTAAACACGGACCAGAGTCAGGACTAAGCGTGGACCAGAGTCAGGACTAAACGTGGACCAGAGTCAGGACTAAACGTGGACCAGAGTCAGGACTAAACGTGGACCAGAGCCAGGACTAAACGTGGACCAGAGTCAGGACTAAACACGGACCAGAGTCAGGACTAAACACGGACCAGAGTCAGGACTAAACACAGACCAGAGTCAGGACTGGTTATGGAGAATCAGTGTTCCAGTTTCATGCAGCTAAAATGTGGAATAGTTTGCCAGAGTTGGAGACAGGCCTCTTCTTTGGCTGTTTTTAAATCTGGCCTCAAAACGGTCCTTTTTAAACTGCTTTTGCTGAAATATTTTTAATTATTTATTTTACTGTTTTTATTGTATTTTTTTGCATGTTTGTATTCTGTGTTGTTGTATTTTAATGTTGTAAAGCACTTTGAGTTGCAAAGTGTATGAAAGGTGCTTTATAAATAAATGTATTATTATTATACTTACGTACACTTATTAAGCTACAAATGTACTTTGATTTCTTTTATTACTATTTTTATAAAGGTGCATCATATGTCCAGATATGCTAGTTTGAGGGTACAATTTATGTACTATTAATGACTGTAACATGACACTTCACCTGTTAGCGAGTCTTTCCGACCCTCTGCGTCTCTTCCTGTTTGACTGATGACATCACCGTTGAGCGAAGCAGCCCATTGGTCGTCCCCTGCGTCGCTGTCCGAGTACACCACGGCTAATTCGGCTTGAAGGCAGTCGCTGAGGTCGTCCCTAAGCCCCGCCTCCTGACCCCACGCGCGGTCTGAGTCGCACGAGAGCCCGGGCTGTGATTGGACCTCGTCTTCGTCTCCCGAGGGCTCCGATTGGCTGTTTGTTTCTTCTACTTCCTGTTTAGCTTCTTTGCTCTGCGTCTGAGTCGTCCAAAAATCGTCAACTGAATCTTCTGTGTTTTTATCTTCCTTCTTTTTGCCGATTTCAAACACCAAATAGTCACAGTTGTCTTCCTGCTCGTTGCTGATTGGCTGCTGGGCCTTTTGGACTTGTGGGTAATGTAGTTCTTCTTCTTCTTCGTCTGTTCTTTGTAGCTGTGGAGGTTCTCTCGCTCCAGATCCATCAGTAGAGGCGGCGAGGAGCTGATCTCCATGGTGATAGGTTCCTGAGGGGGTGGGGCACTGTTGCCGGGGTTACCGTCCGAGTCGAGTTATCGTCCGAGTCGTGGCTAGCGTCTGTTAGCTCGCCTGCTGTTCTCCGGAGTCCAGTGGTAGCTCTCTGCAAACACAGAATAGAGAATAAATCAAGTTATTATTGTGTTTGAAGAGTACACCTGTCTCCAGACCTGGACCTGACTGTGACGTGTCTCCAGACCTGGACCTGACTGTGACGTGTCTCCAGACCTGGACCTGACTGTGACGTGTCTCCAGACCTGGACCTGACTGTGACGTGTCTCCAGACCTGGACCTGACTGTGACGTGTCTCCAGACCTGGACCTGACTGTGACGTGTCTCCAGACCTGGACCTGACTGTGACGTGTCTCCAGACCTGGACCTGACTGTGACGTGTCTCCAGACCTGGACCTGACTGTGACGTGTCTCCAGACCTGGACCTGACTGTGACGTGTCTCTGGACCTGGACCTGACTGTGACGTGTCTAAACCTGGACCTGACTGTGACGTGTCTCCAGACCTGGACCTGACTGTGATGTGTCTTCAGACCTGGACCTGACTGTGACGTGTCTCTAAACCTGGACCTGACTGTGACGTGTCTCCAGACCTGGACCTGACTGTGACGTGTCTCAAGACCTGGACCTGACTGTGACGTGTCTCCACCTGGACCTGACTGTGACGTGTCTCCAGACCTGGACCTGACTGTGACGTGTCTCTGGACCTGGACCTGACTGTGGTGTGTCTTCAGACCTGGACCTGACTGTGACGTGTCTAAACCTGGACCTGACTGTGACGTGTCTCCAGACCTGGACCTGACTGTGACGTGTCTTCAGACCTGGACCTGACTGTGACGTGTCTCTAAACCTGGACCTGACTGTGACGTGTCTCCAGACCTGGACCTGACTGTGACGTGTCTCCAGACCTGGACCTGACTGTGACGTGTCTCCAGATCTGGACCTGACTGTGAAGTGTCTCCAGACCTGGACCTGATTTGATCACGATTCATGTTTATATTTTAATTGCCTTTGAGGTAAATACAAGCATCTTTTTTTCACTGTCAATGGCTAAATCGAACTGTGAAAGTCTGACCAGTGTTGCCAGATTTTTAGAGCGAAACAAGCGACAAAGCCTTTGAAAAAAATCCCAAAACAACCAACCTAAATCCTTGTCCGCAAAAAGTTTCTGATCATTTTTAACATTATTAACCACATTCAGACAAGAAAATATGCTAAAAATCTATGTTTCAGTCACAAATGGATATTTTTTGTAAACCAAACTCGAAAAATTGCTAAAATTCACCTGTTCCAAAAAACCCAACTTTTAAAACTTGTTCTAAACTTAACTCAAAGCGAAAACATATTTGTCAGATGTATTTTTTAAACTTCATGCGTGAATCAAACAAGTGATTCCTGTGGCCTTTACTGTGTCTGTGCTTAAGGTTTCTATGGCGACGTCTCCAAAGTGTCACCGGCACATGGTTCGGAAAGGCCACGATAATCAGCGGAACCCACTCGGAGTCGCCGTGGAGACCAGACAAAGGCATCTTTATGACAAATCTCAGGCCAGGCAGGCACACTTTGATTTGGAACTATATATATATCTCACAATCCAGATCTAACAATGTGGAGTCGTTCATGTTGGTTCGTTTGGACACTTTTGATAGAGAAAAAAAGATAGATCATCACAAAAGAAGCGAGAAGGTCCTGGGTTCAACTAGCAGGCGTCAGGGTTAGGTGCATTTTGAAAGCATTTAACACAAAACTCACACTCAATGAAGTTAGTTTGGCAAATTATGTGATTTCCCTAAACTTTTAGCTTGTTTTCACTCAGTTTTGGTTGAGTTTATTGTCGTCTTTTATCCAGTAAATATGACACACGTAGAGGGGAATCCACAACTGTTACCTAGCAACCACATTGTAAATCTGGGCCAAAGTAAACATAAATAACACAGGAGTGACAATGTGACACATTATTCCAAACCTTCTAACACTTTAATTGTGTTAAATGATTGTTTAAACGTCCATGAAACAGTTTTGTATAAATTGTCTTTGTATTTTGTCACTTTTTGAGAGATTATGTCTCAGAACTTAAGTTACTTCCTCTAATTTTCTACTTTTAGTTGTCAATTAGCAAACTTAACTGCTGTAAAACTATGATACATATTCACAGGGAAGTATGGGAAGTACTTGGATGTATGGGAAGTACTTGGATGTATGGGAAGTACTTGGAAGTATGGGAAGTACTTGGATGTATGGGAAGTACCAGTGCTTAATTTGTAACTCAAACGTTGCCGGAACAAAATGTGGGTTTTGGACCGGGGTCCAGACAAGGTCGGACATTTACCGGAGCGCACACAAGATGTGAACATAGAGGCTTAGAAATGCTAAAATACAACCCAACTGTCCATCCTACTCGATGTTAAACGATATAAAAGTAATTTTGTCTGTGTTACACGTTTTTTACACGTCACACAGACATTTTCATTCATTCTGACAGAAATCAGCGCACCTAAATCTGATCCACAGCAACAAGTAGCCCTGCCACACACGTTCCTCGTCCTGCAGCTCAGCACTGCCTCCGCCTTATATCTGACTCTCCACAAGTCACAACAACAACACAGGGCAAACAGCTTTTACAAAGCAGACACAGGTCACAAACAGCCTTTACACAGCAGACACGGGTCTCATACATCAAACATGACGCTAAAATACACATTAAAGTAACACAGTAAAGTTAGTTGCACTTACGAGAAACTGTGACCGCTACATCCGCGCTGGTTCTGACCTCTTTATCGTCCCGTACACTCCAAACACATGTGACACTCCGCTGCCTTTAATCCATCAAAACGAGTCGCAAATAACAACAAATATTCACAAAATCCACTTAGACGCATATTTCCTGTTTTAGAAGGAGATACAAGAGCGGGGCTCGCCTGGAACCAATGAAAAGTCTTAAACCCACCTGCGCTGCTTCTGATTGGTCGAATTTCCTGTCAGTTCCGCTTTTAACCAATTACAGTCTGACTCGGTTTCCCCCACAAATAGGCCTGTTCACTGTTCACTGTGAATGAGATGAGAGACGGGAGAGAAGCAGAGCCGCGTCTCGTAGAAGAAAGACAAAAAGAAAGCGTTACCGGAGCAGACAAAACTGTTGCCGGAATGCCCCAAGAGAGTTCCCGGATCTTATTCCGGCTTGTTCCGGCTCAAATTAAGCCCTGGGAAGTACTTGGATATATGGGAAGTACTTGGATGTATGGGAAGTACTTGCAAGTGTGGGAAGTACTTGGATGTATGGGAAGTACTTGGATGTATGGGAAGTACTTGGAAGTATGGGAAGCACTTGGATGTATGAGAAGTACTTGGATGTATGAGAAGTACTTGGGAGTTTGGGAAGTACTTGGATGTATGGGAAGTACTTGGGAGTTTGGGAAGTACTTGGATGTATGGGAAGTACTTGGGAGTTTGGGAAGTACTTGGATGTATGGGAAGTACTTGCATGTATGGGAAGTACTTGGATGTATGGGAAGTACTTGGATGTATGAGAAGTACTTGGATGTATGGGAAGTACTTGGGAGTTTGGGAAGTACTTGGATGTATGGGAAGTACTTGGGAGTTTGGGAAGTACTTGGATGTATGGGAAGTACTTGGGAGTTTGGAAAGTACTTGGATGTATGGGAAGTACTTGGATGTATGGGGAAGTACTTGGAAGTATGGGAAGTACTTGGAAGTATGGGAAGTACTTGGAAGTATGGGAAGTACTTGGAAGTATGGGAAGTACTTGGAAGTATGGGAAGTACTTGGATGTATGGGAAGTACTTGGATGTATGGGAAGTACTTGGAAGTATGGGAAGTACTTGGAAGTTTCGAAAGTACTAGGAAGTTTGGGAAGTACTTGGATGTATGGGAAGTACTTGGAAGTATGGGAAGTACTTGGATATATGGGAAGTACTTGGATGTATGGGAAGTACTTGCAAGTGTGGGAAGTACTTGGATGTATGGGAAGTACTTGGATGTATGGGAAGTACTTGGAAGTATGGGAAGCACTTGGATGTATGAGAAGTACTTGGATGTATGAGAAGTACTTGGGAGTTTGGGAAGTACTTGGATGTATGGGAAGTACTTGGGAGTTTGGGAAGTACTTGGATGTATGGGAAGTACTTGGGAGTTTGGGAAGTACTTGGATGTATGGGAAGTACTTGCATGTATGGGAAGTACTTGGATGTATGGGAAGTACTTGGATGTATGGGAAGTACTTGGATGTATGAGAAGTACTTGGATGTATGAGAAGTACTTGGGAGTTTGGGAAGTACTTGGATGTATGGGAAGTACTTGGGAGTTTGGGAAGTACTTGGATGTATGGGAAGTACTTGGGAGTTTGGGAAGTACTTGGATGTATGGGAAGTACTTGGATGTATGGGGAAGTACTTGGAAGTATGGGAAGTACTTGGAAGTTTGGGAAGTACTTGGAAGTTTGGGAAGTACTTGGATGTATGGGAAGTACTTGGATGTATGGGAAGTACTTGGAAGTTTCGAAAGTACTAGGAAGTTTGGGAAGTACTTGGATGTATGGGAAGTACTTGGAAGTGTGGGAAGTACTTGGAAGTATGGGAAGTACTTGGATGTATGGAAGTACTTGGAAGTTTGGGAAGTACTTGGATGTATGGGGAGTACTTGGAAGTTTGGGAAGTACTTGGAAGTTTGGGAAGTACTTGGAAGTTTGGGAAGTACTTGGATGTATGGGGAGTACTTGGAAGTTTGGGAAGTACTTGGAAGTTTGGGAAGTACTTGGAAGTTTGGGAAGTACTTGGATGTATGGGAAGTACTTGGAAGTTTGGGAAGTACTTGGATGTATGGGAAGTACTTGGATGTATGGGAAGTACTTGGAATTATGGGAAGTACTTGGAAGTTTGGGAAGTACTTGGATGTATGGGAAGTACTTGGATGTATGGGAAGTACTTGGGAGTATGGGAAGTACTTTGAAGTATGTGAAGTACTTGGAAGTATGGGAAGTACTTGGAAGTATGGGAAGTACTTGGATGTATGGGAAGTACTTGGATGTATGGGAAGTACTTGGAAGTATGGGAAGTACTTGGAAGTACGGGAAGTACTTGGATGGAAGTACCGGTAGAGGAACCTCAGGAGCCACAGTGGAACAAACAAAGGAGACAAGACACTTCACCCACATTGCCTAGTCTGGATCTGGTGTGTGTATGAATGGTTGGTGGAGCAAAATGGCAGCCTCGCTTTTGTCAGTCTGCCCCAGGGCAGCTGTGGCTACAATAGTAGCTTACCACTACCCAGTGTGGGATGAATGAATAATGCAGAATGTGTCTTAAAAAGCGCTGCATAAATCCAATGCATTATTATTATCATTATTACACCAAACTAAGTCAGATATTAAAAAATCTGTCCTATGGGCTTTGACATTAATATGTCTCTCGTTCAGCAGCATTTTGACCAGAGATGGCAAAAGTACTGAAGTTTACTACTCAAGTAAAAGTACAGCTACCTGTGTAAAAACGACTCTGATAGTCCAATTGAAACTCTTTTACTTGAGTAAAAGTACAAAAGCAAACGTGTACATTTACTGAAATAAAAAAGTGGAAAGTACAATCACACTGCAAAAAATAATGTTCTAGTCTCGGCTAAAACTACTAGAATTCAGAGTTTTTTTGCCAGATTAGAAGAAAACTGCCAAAATTTAGCATCTTATTTGACTTATTTCAAGAGATTTGAGCTTGAATCAAATTTGTCAATGAGGTGATTAAAAACATCTTACATCGTTAGTAAATAGTTTGGCTTGAAATAAGAACAATTCTGTTGACACAAGGCAGAAACACCTTAAAACAAGTCGTATAATCTGGGTCCATCAAGTAAAAAACATACCAAAGATAAAGATTCAAATCCAGATGTAAAAACATTTTTCACCAATCTCAAAAAATGGGCTTTACAGTCAATAAGTTAGATTTATTCTGACTTTTTATCATGTTGTTAGATATGTCATTAGTATTTAAGAAGTTTTTTGGTGATTTGCACTTGTTATCTTGTTCACAAAGCTCTGATATAGGTTTGCACTGGTTTAAGAAGAAAAAAAACTGCTATGAGCTCATAAAGTAACTCACTTGTTTTTAAATGTAGGCAGTAGAAATGACAGATACTTCATGAAAAATGTCAGAAGTAAAAGTAAAACTCAAGTTAAGTACAGATACTCAAAAAGTAAAAATATTTCAGATTTGTACACTTCCCACATAGATGAGTTCTGCTAATACACACTTTGGGAATGCTTTTTGGGCTTCTCTGACAAACTGGGCGCTAACATGCTAACTCCTGATCCTCTTATGAAAGCTAGCCGTGTCCCAGTCACAACATCTGTGCTCTTCCAGTGTGAGCCAGCTCTTATGTAAAGAGTTCAGACTGAGGCTGAGGGCACTCGTTTCTTTCTCTGGTCAACCTCTGACAGCGACAAAAGCGGATGATTGTTTTTACCTTTTGCCATGACTGGGCCTTGTGTTGGGGTTGGAATGAGAGTTGGGGTTAGCATAGGTAGGTTGGCTTTAGGAAAAGAAAGAGCTGCCAAACCTGGGCCAAGAGGTGCTCCTCATGTGGCGACTCATTTTTTCTAACAGACATAATAGATTACTTTGTTATGTTGTTGCAGCTTTAATCGAATGCTACTTGTTTAGTGGAATTATGCATTTTATTTTTCACACTAACAAAATGACACAGTGTCACTCTACCAGTCCTTTAGAGAGCACCCTGCCTCCTGAAAGAGCCGCCGTCGAAAAAGCTACGTTGTCAGTAACTACAAGAGTTTATCTCTGTGAGAAAACAAAAGTTCTGCTGCTGAATCAACATTTGTGAATGAAATTTGACCCTATAACCCTTAAACGTTACATTCAGGTGAAAAAACAGCAAGAAAAACAGTGTCTGAATCTTCAGGAGACAGACGTCTGTCAGACCGGTTCAGACCTGATCCAAACAGCTGCTCTCGGCTAGTTTCATTGTTTTATTCAAAGAAGTTTCCCCGGCTAAGCAGATGGAGAGCGGCTTTTTCTGCATAAAGCATGTGCAGTAGAGCCGAAAGGGACGTTGACTGAAAATCCCTCTCTTCTCAGTTCGACCCTCCTTCCCTGCCAGGTCTTTTTGCTCAATTATAAACAATATTCATAACCTGGCCAGCCAGATGGTTTATCTCGCGATATTTGTGAATTCACAAACACAAGATAAACCAACCAACCTTCCTGCCGCCCGATTGGTTTGAGAGTCTGAACCAGCTGTGTTTTGGCGGTGTTAAGACGGCCGTTAGCGCCCCGGCTCCACCGCCGAGTCTCATTCAAGCTAAACAAAGACGGCAGCTTTAGTGGATGTTTGTGTTTCTGCTGCTTTTGATGTGATTTTAGCAGAAATACGGAGTAATTTCTTTTGGAAAGAAGATGCAGATTCTATAGATTCAGCCTCTTTTATGAAGCAGAGATTAGATTGAAGAAATCCAGTAGTTTGACTTCCTCTGACACTTTTCACTCGCTCACAGAAGAGTCGCTGCATGTGTCGTTCTCCTCAGAGTCCTAGTCCTGTAGGATCGTCTTTTCTTCAGTTTAAAGATCAAATATCTGCTCTAAACTTACTCAACTGTGTTTTTAGTCCAACATGTTTTGTCTGTAATCTGTTTGAAAAGAAAACCAGCCTCCAGAATCACATTTTTTCAACCCTCATTTTAACCAGTGCAACTCCAGATGTAGTTTTTGATAGAAATGTACAAAAACTACTCTCACCAAATCTTTCACACTCTTGTCTTTCCTTCCACGCCTTTCAAACCCTGACATTAGTGATGCAGCACTTGTCGTCTCTCTAATCCAGCGATCATGAGCAGATCTGGCCTAAAACACTGACCTCTGGGATTAGCGTGACCCTGCCCGTGCTCCGGTCCTTACGTTATGGGCCCTGGCTGGAGGACATGTGGATGTTTAAATCCTCCGTGCGGCTGGAGATTAGTGACAGCGATGAGCGATGATACAGCACAACGGCCACGCATGGATACAACAGATGATATTCTGAGGTTATATTACCAAACTGTAAAGTGCATGGCAGTCTGTATCTGATCAATGCTAAACAGATTCAAATAGATTCCAGCAAGAAAGCGAATTGAATGACTTGAAAGCTACACTGGACCACTGCAGTCTCTGAAAAAGAGTCAACTTCTTGAGAATCCTACAAGGGTTAGCGCTAAGCCAGGGTTGTTCAACTTCCTTTTCCAGAAGGACAGATTTTCCAGAGGGCCATGGCTTCAGGTTTGGGTAGTTGCACAATATGTCACCACTGTTGGCACGACTATTGTGCCAACTATTTACAGGACTAGACGTGTTTCCATGGTAATAATAGCTAGTGCTGTATTCTACGTTTGTTGTTGTACAAAATGTCAATATCAGTGTTAAACCACATTACCAAATCTGAGACTGCTAAGAGTACCTCAGCATTAAACCAGGACTGAAATAGAACCAAATAAAGTCGAAGGTATACACTGTAGAACAGACATAGGCAAACTATGGCCCAGGGACCAGAAGCGGTTTTACTCAGGCCCCAACACATTTTTGAAAACAAGTAGTAATCTTAATATTGCTTTTTCCTTGACTGATTTAGCTGTCTAAGGGCCAGATTTATCAAGCATTTGCACACCAGGTTAGGGGGAGCAAAACCTTGGCCGAGATGACATTTTTCTCTCACACACACTCTAAAGATGCAGATTTTGAGGTGTTTCATAACTGTTTTGTTTAGTTTGTTGTATGTGCATCTTCCAATATTAAAGTTTGTGTAAAATTCTGCAAAATAACACATGATTTGTTTTATTTTTGCACCTGCAATTTAGCACCTGGCTTGATAAATCTGGCCCTTAGTCTTTTCACAAAATACACAAAATAATGCATTAGTCTTACATTTTTGTATATTTATTCATTTATTTTCAAGAAATTAACTCGTAGCAATGAGAATTTGTTGCACCAATGGTCGCAGTCTGGCCCTCCACCATTCGTTTATATTTGAATATGGCCCTTGTGAAAAAATTCCCCACCTCTGCTGTAGAAAAGTGACTCTTTTCTACCATTTACCCAGCGCAGTCGGCTTTGTTTTACGTGATCAGCTGCTTGTGAAGGTTGGCTTTCTTTTCAAACAGATTACAGACAAAACATGTTGGACTAAAAACACAGTTGAGTAAGTTTAGAGCAGATATTTGATGTTTAAACTGAAGAAAAGTCGATCCTACTGGACTAGGACTCTGAGGAGAACGACACATGCAGCGACTCTTCTGTGAGCGAGTGAAAAGTGTCAGAGGAAGTCAAACTACTGCATTTATTCAGTCTAATCTCTGCTCCATGAAAGAGGCTGAATCTACAGAATCTGCATCAGAAACACAGCGTCTGTTGGTTCACAGATGAAAAAGACACTCATCCTCATTGTTTTAATCATTAAACCTCCTGTTTTTATCCTAAAGACATTATATATACATATAAAACAACACTGACAAAGTTTGATTTAGAAAAAGGACATTTTCTCCAAATTCTACCTTCAAACGCTGAATTCTTATGAAAACAAGGAAATTTAAATGTCTATAAAAAGAGAACGGATTAATGTAGAAAAACAATTCTTTTGTGTGTTGAAAGTAGACACTTGTAGGTAGGGATGGGTATTGATAAGATTTTATCGATATCGATGCCATTATCGATTCCTCTTATCGGTCCGATTCCTTATCGATTCTCTTATCGATTCTTAAAATTATGTGTTTTATGTATCTAGATTAAAAAATGTATTTTAACTAATTTTAATACATTTAGACATTGATGTGGACTATATTATGATGATTACTAATTAAATATGGGCTAAATGAAGAGCAGAAATAATATTTCAGAGCTAAAGGCATAAACTATTTTGATATTGATAACACTAATAACGCTATGTAAGGGTGTAACTTTGGCCACGGAAGTCCTGGTTCTACACACATCACACTCTCCCTGCGCTCACCAGGCCTTTCTCTTTCTCTGTATACCACAAACAGAGCTACTGTAGTTTTTTGATCCAGAAAGTCCGCTCCAGGTGACGGTTTGCGCTTGGAGAAGGCGGAACAGCGCGCTTCGGTCTGAGGTGAACGCACATTGTCTCCCGGACCGGACCGGCTGTGTGTGCGCGCTAGTCAGGACGCAGGCACAGGCACAGCACAACGGACTGTTCGTATACGCTACGAAGGAGGCACAGCTCGCTTAGAGACGGATAATTCGTGCGCTCCGAGGCGCGGACACAATTTACTTTGGGGCTGACACTGCTGACAGTTGTGGGACCCGAGGAGACGGAGGAGAGAGAGAAAGTGAGAGAGGTCGCCCAGGCGCGCGCATTAGGAGCGCGGAAAGAAAGAGTTTATAGAACCCCCAGCTGACAGTAGACGCACGCGCCTATCCTCCAAACATTCATATTAATGGAGGAAGCTTACCTCCGCTGTCACGGTGCTGGTGTGTGAGCCGCATGTGCGCCACATGTACATGCTGTATTGTCGCCGTTTCTTCTCTTATTTCCTGTGCGCGCTGTGCGTAAACGCGCTGTATCCACGTGAATTAATAAGGGATTAGTCTTTGCCAAAGCTAAAACTTGTGCTTGTAATGAAACCGAATGTAACAGCCCAGCGTGAGGTTGAAGTTCACGCAGTATTTAAAGGCACAGTGGCCCAAAGCGGCATCGATAAGAAGAATCGATAAGAGAGGAGACTAACGATTCTAGTGGATTGCTAAAAATAGAACCGGTTCCCAAGTAGAACCGGCTCTCGATACCCATCCCTACTTGTAGGTCTTATGTGATGTACAACATGTCATGATTCCAGTTGTATAAAGTTTTTGTGGAGCTGTGAATATTGTTTAAAATGAGCAAAAGCGCCTGACAGAGAAAGAGTTAAACTGGGCTTAATAAATGCTTAAAATAAAGACTTTATTTTTTGTTTATTTGAGCATATTTTAACTGCTTTAAAGCAAGATCTGCCATTAGAACAAGAACAAAGTAGATTGTTGCTAAAATATAAAAAATAGACCTGGAATGAGTCAAAAAAAAAAAAAATGCAACTGGAAATGAAACAAGAACAATACACATTTGGCAAAATCTTGTTTTCAGACAGTTAAAATATAATGAAATCCAGATAATTATGGCCTAGTTCAAGCACTTACTGGCATATTAAAAATGTAAGTTGGCCACTATTTCCAGAGTAATATATTTATTTAAATTTCAAAAGTGATTTAGCACATGTGTATTAAGTAGAATAGGGCTGTGTTACACTATCAGCTCGAGCAAAACACAAGATTCTAAAGAACACAATCAAGTCTCATCTCTGTCAGCTCAGATCTCCTTCAGCTCATCTCAAATGTTTGTTTTGAACTGCTCATTTCTCTGTCATAAGTCACAAACTAACATGGAAAATGATACGTAGCCTTTTTGTATTTATAAATGGTTCACTGGAAAACTGAAATGAAAAGATCATTGAAGTCCTAGTGTTTGTATCCCTGCAGAGGAACAACAAACTCCCCACTTTCACCTTCACTTTCACTTTCACTTTGACAGATTAAACTCCTACAGTAATGACAGTGAAAGGCGCTGGATTTGTGTAACTTCACTCCATGTGCATTAAGCCACACAGTGCTGGTGAGGTGACCTACATCTGAAGCCATTTTTCACCTCATTGATTATGAAAAGTCCTAGTTGATCAAATGATTAAAGCCCACATGACAGATTATCACATTCTCTATGTTTGCTTTAAGTTGGTGTGCCGGTTATTGTGGTAAATGATTATTCCATTCTGATCAGGATTTTGAAATATCCTGGTTTTGATTCTTATTTCAATAACTAGGTTAATCAAATATTCTGATTATGAGAAACTAGGGCTGGGAGATATGTCAAAAAAGTAAATAAATTTAAAAAATCTAGATTTTTTTGGAACACTTTGGAAGATTTTTTTTTCTTATGAGCTCATAATGTTTTAAATCTTCTATAAAGATGAGCCAATGTGCCTGTTTTAATTCATATTAAAATGATACTATACTATGATGTAATATATTACACTATCTACACTATACACACTGACTACTATGCTTATCTCTACACTATACAACACTGTACTACTATGCTGTACTCTGCTACACTACACTATACAACACTGTACTACTATGCTGTACTCTGCTACACTACACTATACAACACTGTACTACTATCTATTGTACTATACTTATATGCTGTACTACACTATACAACACTGTACTATACTATGCTGTACTGCATATACAACATACACTATACAACGCTACACTACACTACACTACACTACACTACACTACACTACACTATGCTGTACTATACTATGCTTTACTATGCTATACTATACTATGCTTTGCTATGGTATACTGTACTGTACTGCAGTGTTTCCCAACCAGGGGTACGTGGACCCCAGGGGGTACGAGACCATTTGCCAGGGGTCCGTGGGATGATAGCAGATTTAAAAGAAAGGTAGAAATGCAAGTATTGTTTGCAACACATATCACATGTTAAGAGTCAACTGTTTGACTTGAAATACATTAAAAACAATAAAATGCAAGGGTTATACATGAAATATATGAGTAATGATAAAATACCCCTAAAAATACATGACATAAGGCAGTGTTTTTCAACCATAGTGCCAGAGTACACGAGTGTGCCTTGAGTTGCTGCCTGCGTTGCCTTGAAAAATATGCCAGTTTTCCAATATTAATCTATAAAATAAGGTTAATCAGATTTAATATGTTGATTACAATTTGGAAGTTATTTACAACAAGAAAAAAGCAAAACCAATCACTATTTATGCATTTAAAAATAATTTAAAGATGTTCTATGTAGAAATTTAATAATTTGTGTTCCAAAACAGCTTTAATTTCAATAGGTGGTGCTGCTGCAGAAAAAAAGTGTGCCGTGACTCAAAAAAAGTTGGGAAGACTGACATAGGGGCTACCCTTGTGTGAGATCATGATTAGGGGTACTCAGACGAAAAAGGTTGGGAACCACTGTTGTACTGTACTCTACTAAGTGTTTGCTACTGCATGCAGGTTCTTATCAATAGCATCTGTTAGGTCTTGTTAGGATCATCATCATTATGATTGTTGTCGTTTCATATTTAATAGTTATAAGTTTGCATTGTCCGTCACTCATTCCTGTCACTCAAACTGTTGCCATAGTTACTCACACACAAATGGGAAAGAGGCGGGGCCTGCTGCTTAGGGGAGAGGAGACTCGCCTTTACCTTTATCAGAGAAAACTCACAAAAAGCACATTGCAGGCGGCTTACACAGCACCGTAAAAGCAAAATAAAAAGAGACTGTAGTTGTCCACTCAATGCACTCGCCTGGGTCACAGCGCACTGCTCTTTTTTTTTCACATCATCGATTTTAAAGACCCAAACTAATCGACTCTGAAAGTATCCAGAATAATGTGCCACGTAAACACCACAACCTGATTTCTCACCACTGGAGCCAAACTGAGCATGTGCAAACTCCAGGAACTGATCTGGCAGAAGCAGCTCATATCTAAAAATAACTCAAAATAATTCTTTTATTTTCATGTGGTGGATACCAATGACAGGTTCTTTGTTTCATTTGTATATTTTTATTATAAAACAATCCAACACAACTAATTCTGACTCATTTTGTTGTTGGAAATATATCAAAGACCTGTTAGCAAAGTTGCTAGTCATGATTAATTCCTGGCCAAATCTGTGTCATAGTTACAGTACCCCAAATTTGACCCAAATTTACAGAATGGTTGCTTGGTTGTAAAATGACTTCCATATATGACATTTTTGCTGCACAAAAGACAATAATAAACCTAATCAAAACAGCCAAAATGGGTGAAATCTTTCATATAATCACGTCTGTTTCACTCTAAACACAACTTTTGTAAACATACAGTAGATCTATCATAAGCCAGTAGTGTTTTGTTCTCTCCCCTTTTTTCTTTGCTTTTGAATGCCACTGTCACTTCAGTTAGTGGGACGTTGCCATGGAGACTACACAGAGGTCAAAGTTCAGTGTGGCACATTAACGTCGCAGCCGCTCCGTTTGAACACCGCTGTCACTTTTGCTGTTATTGTTGAGAATCATAACTGACTGTTTACTTCAGAATGACTCATGTTGAGAGTTGAGTCATGTTGAATTCTTTCAAGTGGCTTTTTACACTCGGAAAGTTGGGATGTAATTGTTATTTATTAATGAATAACTAACTAAATAAAAGACATACACTGTAGCAAAATGTCACTGTAAAAAAAAAATACCATGGTAGTTTAACTTAAAAAATATGAGTACAGTTTCTGACTTTTCTTGTTCCTAGCTCTCTCTCTTCTCTCCTTACTCTCTCTCTCCTCTATCTTTCTCTCTCCTTCTATCTCTCCTCCCTCTTCTCTGCCTTTTTCTCTCCTCTCTCTGACTTTCTTTTCTCTCACTCTCTCTCCTCTTTTTCTCTCCCCACTCTCTCTATCTTTCTCTCTCTCTCCTCCTATCGCTTCCTTTTCTCTCTTCATTTTCTCTCTCTCCCTTTTCCCACCCTCTCCTCTTCTTTCTCTCTCTCTCTCTCTTCTTTTTCTCTCTTTCTCAACTCACTCTCTCTCTCCTTTCTTTCTTACTATCTGACTCTCTCCTCTCTTTCCCCTCCTCTGTCTCCTCCATTGTCTCTCTCTCTCTCTCTTTTTCTCACCTTGCTCTCTCTCTTCCCTTTTCTCTCTCTTCCCTCACTCGCTCTCTCTCTCTCTCCTAGAGCTCTCTCCTCCTTTTCTCTCTCCTTGCTGTGTCTCCTCTCTTTTCTCAACTCACTCACTCTCTTCCCTCTCCTTTCTGGAGACTTTCTTGTTCCTTGCTCTCTCTCTCTCCTCTCTTTCTCTCCTGGCTCCTTTCTCTCTCTCCTTTTCATCTTCCTCTCTGACTCTTTCCCTCTCTCTCTTCCTTCTCTCTTTTCCCTCTCTCTCTCTTCCAAGCTTCTCTCTCCCTTTCTCTCGGACTTTCTCCTTCTTTGGTCTCTCTCTCTCCCTCTTTTTCTCACCTCACTCTCTCTCTCTCTATCTTTCTCTCTGACTCTCTTCTCTCTTCCTTTGGTCTCTCTTCTCTTTCCTCCCTCCTCTCAATGCCTTTCTCTCTTCGCTCTTTCTCACCTCACTCTCTTCTCTCTTCTCCACCCTCTCTCCCTTCTTTCTCTCTGACTCTCTCCTCTCTCATTCTCAACTCACTCCTCTCTCCCTCTTCTTTCTCTCCTCGCTCTCTCTCCTCTTTTTCTCTCCCCACTCTCTCTATCTTTCTCTCTCTCTCCTCCCTATCGCTTCCTTTTCTCTCGTCATTTTCTCTCTCTCCCTTTTCCCACCCTCTCCTCTTCTTCTTCTTCTCTCTCTCTCTTCTTTTTCTCTCTTTCTCAACTCTCTCTCTCTCTCCCTCTCCTTTCTTTCTTACTAATCTGACTCTCTCCTCTCTTCCCCCTCCTCTGTCTTCCTCCATTGTCTCTCTCTCTTTTTTCTCACCTTGCTCTCTCTCTCCTCCCTTTTCTCTCTCTTCCCTCACTCGCTCTCTCTCTCTCTCCTAGAGCTCTCTCCTCCTTTTCTCTCTCCTTGCTGTGTCTCCGCTCTTTTTTCTCAACTCACTCACTCTCTCTCCCTCTCCTTTCTGGAGACTTTCTTGTCCTGCTCTCTCTCTCTCCTCTCTTTCTCTCCTGGCTCCTTTCTCTCTCTCCTTTTCATCTCCTCTCTGACTCTTTCCCTCTCTCTCTTCCTTCTCTCTCTTTCCCTCTTCTCTTCCTTCTCTCTCTCTCTTTCCAAGCTTCTCTCTCCCTTTCTCTCTGACTTCTCTTTCTTTGGTTCTCTCTCTCCTCTCTTCTCGCCTCACTCTCTCTCTCTTCTATCTTTCTCTTTCTCTCTTCTTTCCTCCCTCCTCTCAATTCCCTTTCTCTCCTTTGCTCTTTCTCACCTCACTCTCTTCTTTCTTCTCCCACCCTCTCTTCCTTCTTTCTCTCTGACCTCTCTCTCTCTCCTTGTTCTCTCTCAGCTCTCATTCTCAACTCAATCTCTCTCCTTCTTCTTTCTATCTTTCTTTC
>CM076395.1:9478044-9615544 GCA_038363315.1 Mugilogobius chulae | reverse complement strand
GACTAAAAATCAGATTATTATCTATAAAAAGTGTATAAGTATATCTAAAAGTGTATCCTTTTAAACATTAGCAAAAGAAAAAATCAATATCAACTTGAAACAAGTTCAACAAATATTAACTTTATTTTGTACGTTTACACTTTGCAAGTTTTAATATATATATTTTTATTTATATTTTTTGCAGTGTTATTTTTACAGTGTAGTCAGCTTCACAGGCTGCATTGAAAAGGCTTTGAAAGCGGCGCTGGGCGCTGTTTATTCCACAAATGATCAGAGCAGAACCGTTTGTGTGGCGTAAAGTTGGTGAAATGATGTGGCAGATCAGGCGTTTTACCGCGGACACGTGACCTCGGGCTTGTTGACGCTGCTCTGTCCCGGTTGAGCGAGCGCGCGGTGCCGGGGCCGTTCTTTTCACCTGTGTGTGTCTGGCGTGGTACGCGAGAAGCCCGGACCGCTGCACACAAACACAAGTGGAGAGACGCGAATGCGGAAATGTACCGACACCGGCACCACGATCAAAGCAGGACAGACAAGGCGCGTGAACGGGACAGATTTTATGAAACGCGCTGATTCAGGACCGATAGGGCTGGAGTTTATTGATCTAGTGGACTGTTACGCGCCCCCCCTGGCATCGCATCACGCCCCCCCAGGGGGGCGCGCCCCACTATTTGAGAAGTACTGGTCTATGGGAACAATATTCTACAAAGAGTTCTGCTCCTGACTCATTTGTTCTCACAGAAGCACATTTTCAGCTAAGAACTAACTTTGGGAATGCTAAAAAACCTTAAGAACATACTGTATTTGCTTGTTCGAGGTCCAATGTTGGTAATTGGAAATACTGGCTCATACCCACCATTTTGTATTTAGAACATCGTTACACGCAACCCATTAAAGCCCATCCAGGGTACTGGCTGCTACTGAACTTGTATCACGCAACCTATACCCAGTCTAGCCAAGACATAAACCGTATATATGAATTGTCAACCTCCGTGAAGTTGATCTCCCATTAAATGCACATCTAGCCTATACACAAAAACTATGTCATGGTATGGTTTTTAATTAGGGGTCACCCAGCTCCTCATCAAGCTTAAAAAAACAAAACAACTCAAAATGGTATCAATCATTTGTGCCTCGTTTGTGCTGCAAAAAGTTTTGTTTGTGCTGTTATGGTTTTATAAATATGAGTAAGACGATGATTCAGCCCTCCAAAATGTAAAAACAATGCTTTTGCTGGATATATTTATTTATTTTATTTGTATATTTAAAATTTTTTTTTTTTTTTGCGGCAATTGCTTTAGTCACCACTTCTGGTAAGCAGTCGAACTACCAGTCGTTTATTACTGCTTTTGATTTCTGTCGCTGCTTTGAGTGCGTTATTTTTTTAAATATGTCAATAAAAACTGATATGAAAGTGATTCATATAATCTTTTGCAGTTTATATAACATTTTGGGGGGGCTGAATGACGTCTTATTTTTCAAAAACCATAACAGAACAAACAAAACTTTTTATGGCACAAACGACTGACACCATTTTGAGCTGTTTTGGTGCTTTTTTTTTTAAAGCTTCATGAGGGGCTGGGTGACCCTAATTTGACCTATAAAAGAATCATTAACATCTCAAAAACTAAACCAGCACAACTGATTGACATCGTTTTAGATGTAGATGTGCGTTTAATGGGGAGCCAACTTCACGGAGGTAGATTGTCACTGATATTTTTTTTAATAGAAATAGTCCTCAAAATAACAAGAATCTGAAGCCCATAAGAGCAGATTTTTAAACCACACTTACTCAGCCAACAACTGAAAACAAACATGTCTAAACAGCCGAACTGGACTGGAGCCTTCAATCCAAACAAACCCAAGAGACTGCAGCTCAAAAGTGACCATCAGCTCTCCAAAACGTAGCCAAAACACCAAACACACACACTGTCAGAACAGATGGTAAGAGCAAAAATAATAATGCTAATCTGAGGCTAAATGCAAATAGGCCTGCCACATTCTGAACTAAAAATAGCGTCGGATTTCAGAGGGAATCTAACGCAAAAACATCAGTGACATCGCGTAACCTAGAACACGACGTGAACGGTGCCGGAGTATGGATCTGAGCGTGGAAGAGAGTTCCGGCTGCTCCACAGATCAATGCTCTCGCTCTAATGTGTGGAAACTATGGGATTGTATTGATTCAGCTACATTTGGGTCAAACATGACAAGAGGACAGAGGGTAAAGGAGAGGGTGAGGAGAGAGGGAGAGGAGGGAGAGGAGCAAAAAGAGGGGGAGAGGAGAGGAGAAAAGAAAGGAGCAAATAGAGAGGGAGAGGAGAGAGGGAGAGGAGCAAAAAAAGAGGGAGAGGAGCAAAGAGAGGAGGAGAGGAGAATAGGGAGGAGCAAAAAGAGAGGGAGAGGAGCAAAGAGAGGAGCAAAGAGAGGGGGAGAGGAGAGAGGGGTGATGAGCAAAGAAAGGAGGAGAGGAGAAAAGAGAGGAGCAAAAAGAGAGGGAGAGGAGAGAGGGAGGGGAGCAAAGAGAGGAGCAAAAAAAGGGGGAGAGGAGAGAGGTAGAGGAGCAAAGAAAGGAGGAGAGGAGAAAAGAGAGGAGCAAAAAGAGAGGGAGAGGAGAGAGGGAGGGGAGCAAAGAGAGGAGGAGAGGAGAAAAGAAAGGAGCAAAAAGAGAGGGAGAGGAGAGGAGAAAAGAGAGGAGAAAAAGAGATGGAGAGGAGAGAGTGAGAGGAGGAGAGGAGAAAATAGGAGCAAAAAGAGAGGGAGAGGAGCAAAGAGGAGGAGAGGAGAAAAGAGAGGAACAAAAGAGAGGGAGAGAGAGTAGAGGGGGAGAGGAGAAAAGAGAGGAGCAAAAAGAGGGGGAGAGGAGAGAGGTAGAGGAGCAAAGAAAGGAGAAGAGGAGCAAAGAGAGGAGCAAAAAGAGGGAGAGGAGAGAGGGAGGGGAGCAAAGAGAGGAGGAGAGGAGAAAAGAAAGGAGCAAAAAGAGGAGGAGAAGAGAAAAGAAAGGAGCAAAAAGAGAGGGAGAGGAGTGAGTGAGAGGAGCAAAGAGAGGAGGAGAGGAGAAAAGAGAGGAGCAAAAGAGGGAGAGGAGAGAGTGAGAGGAGGAGAGGAGAAAAGAGGAGCAAAAAGAGAGGGAGAGGAGAGAGGAGAGGAGCAAAGAGCAGAGAGGAGCAAAAAGAGGAGGAGAGAAGAGAGTGAGAGGAGCAAAGAGGAGGAGAGGAGAAAAGAGAGAAACAAAAAGAGAGGGAGAGGAGAGAGTAAGAGGAGGAGAGGAGAAAAGAAAGGAGCAAAAAGAGGTAGAGAGAAGAGAGTGAGAGGAGCAAAGAGAGGAGGAAGGGAGAAAAGAGAGGAGCAAAAAGAGGGGAGAAGAGCAAAAAGAGGAGGAGGAGAAAAAAGAAAGAGAGGAGAGAGTGAGAGAGCAAAGAGAGGAGAGATTGGAAAAGAGAGGAGAGGGGGAGAGAAGCAAAAAGATAGGGAATGAAAAAAAGAGGAGCAAAAAGAGGAGGAGAATGGATGAAGAGTAAATGGGGGGAAAGAACAGTAGGAGAGGAGCAAAAAGAGGAGGAGAGGAGAAAGAGAGGGAGAGAGGAACCAAAAGAGGAGAGAGGAGCAAAAAGAGGGAGAGAGGAGAGTAGGAGGAAAAAAAGAGGAGAAGGAGAGAGGAGAGGAAGGCAAGGTAGGACGAAAAAAGAGGAGAAACGGAGAGAAGGAGAGGAGCAAAAAGAGGAAGAAAGGAGAGGTTGAGAGGTGAAAATGGGGTAAAGGAGAGAAGCAAAAAAGGTGACAGGATAAAAAGAAGGAGAAAGAAAAAGAGAGGAGGAGAGGGTGAGAGGAGTGAAAAGACAGGAAAGGGGGAAAAGAAGAGGAGAGGAGGAGAAAAAGAAAGGTAGAAGAGAGAAAAAGAAGAAGAGAAAAAAGAGGGGAGAGAAAAGAGCAACAAGAAGAAAAGGAGAGAGAAGAGGAAGAGAGAGTGAGAGCAAAAAAGAGAGGGAGAAAAGGAGAGGAGCAAAAAGAGGAAGAAGTGAGAGGGTGAGAGGAGCCAAAGATGGGGAGAGGAGAAAAGCAAAAAGAAAAGGTGAGAGGACAGTAGAAAAACAGCATGAGGTAAATAAAAGTGAGGCGAGGGGGGAGGAGCAAAAAGAGGAGAGTGTGACAAGAGGAGGAGAAAAAAAAGAGGGGAAGAGGAGCAAAAGGAGAGGAGTGTACCCAAATTAGTAGCTACACCTGTTTAATCTTCACCTCATAAACACGTTTTCAATGAGAAGACAATATTCAAAACTCTCACAAAAGTACATTTTTCGTCGCCTAATACAGAATCTTTAATTTGAGTCCTGTTGCCACGGGTTACCGCTGTTCTTCTACGTTTGACCGGGATCAGCAGGAGCAGTGACACCTCCACTTATAATCACATACTGTATAATTACACTCATCAGCCAGAGTCCAGCCTCCTCACAGCCCACACCTGCACCTGCCAGAGTCCAAGTACCAGGATGTAGACCTGCTGCTGTGTGTCGAGAAGAAGAAGACTGCCCAGAGTGAAAACAACACACATTCAAACTGTCCAAAGTTCAAACTGATTGTAAAACTTTCTGTGTATCTACGGGATGTGATTTCAAAAGTGACCCGCATGCACAGTAAAGAGCATCACGTCACACGAACAGAGTGCAGTACAGTATTTGTGTCTATTTCAAGCTGTTTTGTGCAAAACCGGAGCCGAAAGGACCAAATACTATCAGTGAAAAAGTTGTGCTAACAAGCTTAAAGGGTGACCAATGTTGCCAGATTTTCACAAGCAACCAAACGTTTGAAAATAATCCCAAAATAAGAGACCTCAACCATCAATAAAAAGTGATTAAAATATTCAATTCATTAGAATGTCTGACAATTTCTAACAATTCTAACAACGTGAAAATATACTAAAAAGCCATATTTCAGACATAAATAGATATATTGTGTAAATCAAACTCTTTGATGATTTGAAGACCCTAAACAGAACCCTAAAGTTGTCATAAAGTGCTAAGAGAAGCTTTGAAGCTAAGGGTGTATTCAGACCTGAAAAGTGCAAAAGTCCGCTTGTTTGATCCGAATCCGATCCGGACTTAATTTTTTTCAGTTGGTTCGCTTCGTATTCTCACTGCGCCCCTGTCAAGTGGACTTTAAAACGTAAACAGACGCACGTATGTGAGAACCAGCGCTCTCATTGGACAGATCTGACGTGGGGGCGGGGCCAATCAGAAGAAGCGCATGGATAAAAGTTAAGCTTTATAGTAAAGTAGCAAGCCGTTATTCGTTCATTATCATAACGGCCTTATAATAACTGCCATAGAATTGGTCTGTGTCAGTGTGGACACGAGTCCAAACCCAGACTCCAGCCCAGCGGACTTCAGTGGATTTTAACCCTGTGCGGAGCCCGAGGTGAGGCGGCAGGAGCCTGGGTTTGTGTGCGGCAGAACACGGACCTGGCGCTCGCGGGGAGGATGTATTTCGGGACGATTTGGCGCAAACGCAGTGGACTACTCGCTGTACCAGCGGGGCCGGGCGCAGCAGTGCTCACCATGGAATAGTAGCCTGTCTGTGATTTCTTATTTGTCTGGACATATGGATTTAAACGGACTAAGCGAGTCAGGACCCGGAGGCGCTTTGGTAGTCTGGTTTGGAAGGATCCTCGTCTCTGCTCCATCACGGTAAGAAGCGTTATGAATGAAATAATGAAAGTGCTTTATTAGATACAAACCCGAGAAAATATCTTTATGTCACTGGCTGTAGGACAGCCCTTCTCTCGTCTGTGCGTTGTGACGGTGGCTTGTAAAGTCCAAAAAAGCGCATGTTTTTCGTGTTTGTTTCGGATCGAGGCCGTTTGTATTCAGACCATAAGCGATCCGCACCAGAATCCGTTTGCAATCGGCCCCAGACCGACCTGAAGAGGTGGTCTCGGTCCGTTTGTTTGATTCGGATCAGAGTTCGCTTGTCTTTATTCAGACCTGAAAGAAAGTCCGGACTTTAGGGGGAAACGAATTCTGGACCGTTTAAATCGGACCAAATGTTGTAGGTCTGAATACGCCCTAAGAGAAGTAGGTTTGAAAAACTATTTGAACAGACTGATGTATTAACCCTCCTACACCCCCGGGTGCATTTTTGTCCATCGCAACTTTTCTTTTTTCAATAACTTTGGCTGTGGTGCACCAAATCTCATGAAACTTGGCCAGGTTGTGTGTTTTTTGACGCTCTTTCAGATTCTGTGGTTATTTTTTGTGTCAAGTAATTTTTTAAGCCTATAATTCAAATACTCACACCCGTGGTCCTAGAGTGCATTTTTGTCCCATTGACTTCCATTATAAACACACTTTTTTAACACTACAGATTTGTTTTAAAATGTGATTTTAGAAACATTTTTTTTGTTTCTCACTGATGAAAATGGGTTAAATTTTTAAGATTTTTTAAGCATTTTAATTTTTAGTTGCATTTTCTTTTTTTCCTTGAATGCAACACAAACATGCATTTGTGCATTTGAACCTACAAATGTCTTTCCCACTTCTGCTCAATTTTTTTTTCACCTAAAATATTTTTTTTGTTTTGGGGGGATGCCTAAGGGTTGTCTGCTTGTACCTGAGTAAAAATTTTTAGATGGGGTCACTATATGTAGGTGTGAGAGAGCCAGAACGCAAGTGCAAGTCTAAAGTGTGAAAATCCATCACAATCAAATCCAGTCAAAATTACACCCTCTAATGTGGTCCTCTTGTATCCTCCCGTAAAGCCTTATTTTGACTTATCCAGACACACAAACACACTTTTTCACTTTTCCCTTCAAACAGAGTCAGAATTAGAGCCATCAAACACTTGTCCAGCAGATAAACCCAAACAAAAAACAAAGTACAGTTTTGTTTACACAGGTGCATTTGAACGTAAACTTCAGAGAACGTTTTTGCCATTTGGCTCATAGTTTTCTTTGTGACTCTCGAAATGAGTAGACATAGAGTAGAAAAGTGTTTCAGTATAAAGGTAGAGGTCAAATGTATTGATCCCTAATCATTGTGTGTATTTGAGCCATTCTTTAGAGCCACTGGGGCGTCGGTCAGGAGCTGTGAGCTGCTGCAGTACAGCCCTTATAGAACCATCTCCACATGTTGAGCTGGACTTAGGCAGGTTAAAAAGTCAAAATATGAAATAAAAGTGAATATGTATGAATAGAGCAGAAGTAAATGAAGAGATTATGTGAAAAAAGTTGAAGAAAAGTTTACAATATGTAAAAATATTGGGATATTGTTAGATGTTATTACTTTGCCAGAGGTGGACCAAGGGTGTTTTTATGTCTAAAAAATGGACTTTATGTAAAAACTAAAAAAGTGTCCAAGTCAGTTTTGGCACTATTTTAGCACACCCCCAGTCTCATAAATCCCACACTAAAAAAGTAAAATGTATTGAAGTATAATGCAAAAATACCACATTTTTCATGTTTTTCAATCAAAAACATATGTATATACTTTTTCACTTACAAGGCTTTTATGGGGTTAAAATTCTAATAATGTATGCAATATTTAGTATTTATGTTTAGAGCAGGAGTAGATAAAGAAATTGATGTGAAAAAAAGTTTGAGAAAAATTTACAGTATGTAAGAAGTAAAAGGGTATTGTTAGCGGTTACTGCTTTGTCATAGGCGGGTTAAAGCTGGGCCAATGGTGTTTTTAGCTCTTAAAATGGACTTTGTGCCAAAACTATAAAAGTGATCAAACCAGTTTTCACACTATTTTAGGACACCACCAGGGTCTATAAATCCCACACCAAGAAAGAAAAAAATTCTGAAGTATTTTGAAAAAATCCACTTTTTTCACTTTTTCAACATCAAAAATATGCTACTTTCTCACATACAAACAGCATTTAAGGGGTTAAAATTGAAATAATTTTTATAAAATGTATTATCTATGTTTAGAGGAGAAGTAGACGAGGAGATTGGTGTGAAAAAAGTTGGAAAAAAAGTTTGATTTACATAAAAATAATGGGTGTTAAATATGAGAGTGCATTTTTGCACTCTAGGATCACAGGTGTGATTTTTTCTTAAAAATTGAAATTATGCAAAAACTATAAAAGTGATCCAATCAGTTTTCACACTATTTTAGGTCACCACCAGGGTCTATAAATCCCACACCATGAAAGAAAAAAATATTGAAGGATTTTGAAAAAATCCACTTTTTTCACTTTTTCAGCATCAAAAATATGCTACTTTCTCATATACAAACAGCATTTAAGGGGTTAAAATTTTAATATTTTTTAAAATATTTAATATCTATGTTTAGAGGAGAAGTAGACGAAGAGATTGATGTGAAAAAAGTTGGAGAAAAGTTTGTTTTATATAAAAATAATGGGTGTTAAATATGAGAGTGCATTTTTGCACTCTAGGACCACAGGTGTGATTTTTTCTTAAAAATTGAAATTATGCAAAAACTATAAAAGTGACCAAATCAGTTTTCACACTATTTTAGGGCGCCACCAGGGTCTATAAATCCCACACCATAAAAGAAAAAAATTCTGAAGTATTTTGAAAAAATCCACTTTTTTCACTTTTTCAACATAAAAAATATGCTACTTTCTCATATACAAACAGCATTTAAGGGGTTAAAATTTTATTATTTTTTATAATATTTAATATCTATGTTTAGAGGAGAAGTAGACGAAGAGATTGATGTGAAAAAAGTTGGAGAAAAGTTTAATTTACATAAAAATAATGGGTGTTAAATATGAGAGTGCATTTTTGCACTCTAGGATCACAGGTGTGATTTTTTCTTAAAAATTGAAATTATACAAAAACTATAAAAGTGATCCAATCAGTTTTTACACTATTTTAGGGCACCACCAGGGTCTATAAATCCCACACCATGAAAGAAAAAAACATTGAAGGATTTTGAAAAAATCAACTTTTTTCACTTTTTCAGCATCAAAAATATGCTACTTTCTCATATACAAACAGCACTTAAGGGGTTAAAATTGTAATAATTTTTATAATATTTAATATCTATGTTTAGAGGAGAAGTAGACGAAGAGAATGATGTGAAAAAAGTTGGAGAAAAAATTGTTTTATATAAAAATAATGGGTGTTAAAAATGAGAGTGCATTTTTGCACTCTAGGACCACAGGTGTGATTATTTTAAAGGGGTGCACGAGGGTTAAATGGAAATGCAATTTCATTAAAAAAGCAGATTGTCACAGAAATGAGCTCGCGTTTCGATTTTTACCACCATATTGCCCAGACTTAGTTGTAAATGTGCTTTTGTCACAAAGGGTTTCTTGTCTGACTGAAATGTACCTGCCACAGAACAGGGCCTCATTCTAAAGCTTGCTCACCCTAATCGTGGCATTTCTAAAAGCTCCACTAGGCGCAGGATTTTGCTCAGCTCTGCGCAAACTGAAACTGAAATACAGCTGCTTGGCGTGGCAACTAAAATGAATATGATTTTTTAATAGAAATCACCAGGTTGAAAATATGTGAAAATGCATTCTAGAATTGTCATGGCAACGTACATTGTTATACCATGAAATCTTACATCACAGCAGGCAAATCCAATCCAAGTAATTGTACGTTTTGCAGTGTCTAACATTTGAAACTTGTTTAGTTTGTCAAATACATTAACTGCAATCGCAATTTAAAAGTTACATCCAGAAAATTCCTCCTAACTTACACTTGAGTCATCTCTTGGTGCAATATTACAATGTGTAGAATCTTTTTTACTGCCACATTGAAAAGAACAGTATAAAAAGTTAGCATGATTTGCGCGGATGTTCTCAAGTACAAGAGTTGGTGTTTGTCTTGTCACCAGATGATGTCACTAGGTGGGGCTGACCTCTGTGTGAAATTGCGTCTCCTACAGTAATACGTAGAGTCCATATGGCCATGTCGCTGCAGATTAACCAGCCTGATTCTGTGCTTTATAGATTAGAAAAGTGATCTGATCTTTGCCGTGTCCAGACTTAGCTGATGGATTATTGCACACACGCCCGATGTGTCCGGAGAAACTCTATTCAGGAGTTTCTACAAACACATTACATTAGTATTTCCTTTTTTGAAAGAAAAGCAACACTATCCCACACAGACATTGGATATGAGATTACAATTCATTGCAGTGATTGGTTAAGCATAAATAAAGCTGTCCACTCAATCAGCTCAAAGTGTTTCATTAAACGTCCCACTTTTTCCCCAAACGCTTTCAGGGAGTGAAGTTCCAGATGGAGACTGTGGAAGAACTATTGGAGTTCTACACAGATCCATCTGGTGTGAGCCAGGTTAGGTTGTTTCCCAATTCCCAGGATCCTTCCTCCAAAGTCTGCTCCTCCAGCAGAGCCAAGTGTCCTGCTCACACAGTCAGAGGAGGGAACATGTGACCAACTCATACATGAGAAAACTCAGATCTAATAATACAAAAATAATGTTTCTACTCATATAAATACATTGGCCTAAAGCGTTTGTATGTCATAGTCTATAAAAACTAGGCTGATGAATAAATGATTAGTCTACACTTCAAAATACTAGGCTTGTTGTTCCCTAATCAAAAATCCTTTGGATTTGACTCTATCTAGAAAAATCTAGTAGGACAAAGATTTCTTTAGAATCTTATTGGATTGAAGCTAACTGAATATGTATGTATCCTGTTGGAGAATGTCAAAATCTTATTTGACAGTTGCTGTATCAGTCTTATATTATGACAAGATCAGTCATAATCACATTTTACAAGATAATATTTTACACACAATCTCATAGACATATGTACATGTTGTTATGATGCTTAGGCATGTTGATAGAAGGAGGGCTAATTTGAACAAAAATAACAACATGTAAGGACTGATGTCTGTCCTGTGATAAATACATGTTCAATAGGTTTGTGATGTCGGCAGGATTTTAATTTTGTATAATAGGTTTGTAACATTCTCTAATGGGTTTCTGACCTTGTCCACTAGGATAAATAAATATCCAATTAGCTTCAGATATTGTCCAATAAAATTCTGAAAGAAATCTTAGAGGTTTTTCTTTGTCTTATTAGATTCTTATAGGACAGAGTCAACCATAGGTAACTATGCTTTAATTGCAACATGTGTTACTAATGCTATTATTGTCAGCTAAAACAAAATTAGATCATGTAGTATTTATTAAAATTTAATATTTTAAGTTTAAGTTTTCAGAGTTTAAGATCACAAAAAAAAAATGAAAGTTGCAAAGCAATTATGGGTAATTTCCATGGCAACCAAGGACCCACCGGTGCATCTTTGGTGAACAGCAGCTGTCAGAACTTTGATGACGTGGAAACCTGTGAAGTGCTTCACAAACCAAGAGCCTGGTGATTGGAAAACACCCAGAATTCTCTGTCATGTTGCAGTTTGTATCACAGAGGGCAGAGTCTAATGAGACCTGAGCCTATCGTGTCCTGGTGCAGCATCAGCTCAAACTCAAACATGCTCCTGACTCATGGTTCAACATCAGCTTCAGGCTCCAAGAAACCAAACTGGCAACGCAAATGAGAGAGTCATGTGAGGCTCCTTCTGCTTTCTGATTGGATGATTCTCTGGAGAACCAAAATATCAAATATAAACACCATTAAATGAACATCATGTCCATTAAGAAGAACTCAGTAAGTGGTTTTCAGTAAATGTAACACAGCTTAGGTCTGGGCAAGAGCAAATCAAATCAGAGCTAACAATGTGCTTTTTGGATAAAATCATTGTATCATGATTTCCCATTTGTCTACAGTATTTAAAACATCTATCTGTTACAGACTATTTTAGGAAGTTTTTCCAAATCCACTTTTTTAAAGCTTCTTTTTTCAAAGTTTCTTAAAATTAAATTAAAGTTGTAGGGTTTTTGGGCTGCAGATTTAAGTCATAGAAGAGGAATTTTCAGGTTTTATTTTTCACGATAATATTTACATTTATGACTGAATTTATTATCACTCTGCTAGTCGATCAGTGACAACTTTTCTTTCAATTAATTGAATAGTTATTTAAAAAATAAAAAACGTGTATAGAATTTGACCCAGACATCCAACTTCTTCCTCTTTATCCAGAGTCAGGTCGAGGAGGCAGCTGTCCCAGCAGGAGACTAAATACCCTGTCCACACTAGGGCTGTGCAAGTCACTGAATTTCCATATCAATTCTGATTATTGCCAGAGTAATTTACAAAGATGGTGTAATTGCGTAATCGTGATTATATATTAATCGTAACTCATAAGCGTGTACCTGTTGGCAAAGTAGTTCCTAGACTCTTTCTTTACAATTGTACTAAACTCTCTAAGCAAATGGTCGTTTGAATGATTTCAATTATGATATGGCCAGAACACCTCACCAGTGAGACTGTCCAGGAGACGACTAGAACAGATGCCCGAGCTACCTCAGCCGACTCTTCTCAACATTAAGGAGCAGCGGCTCTACTCTGAGTTCATCAGGTGTGACTGAGGTCCTCACTCTGTGTCTAATGAAGCACTTAGCCTCCCTGCAGAGGAAACTCATTTGTGTCTGTGATAACGTCCTTTCAGTCACTACGCAGACAAAGCTCAAGTAAGTTGCATATTCACAGACAGAGAATAATAATATTCTCGGTGTTATTCTTGCATCCGTGCCTATTGTGTATTATACAGATTTGGAAATTGTGCTGTAATGCTTTTTATAATATAATATAATTATATTATAATATATTATAATATAACAAAGCTTTTTTAGAAAACCCCAGGAAGAAACTGGCAGCTAATGGGGCTCCTATAACTTAATAAACAATAAACAAAACTTACTCAGTTTCCATGTCATTGGTGCTCAATCTGAAATATGAAGCTTATTTTCTCAGCTCACTGCATGTTCTGGAACCTTTGTATAAACTAGTTAATGATTATTCCATTACTAAGTTAGTTGACGATTATCTCAGTAATCCATTATGTTTTTGAAATCTGAACTCAACAGCTCCTTTAACCTTGCTACGAAATACTGTACATAAAAGATTATTTACACATTTTCAATCTCTTGATTTCTATTAGTGACTAGACCAGGGGTCTGCAACCTTTAACAGCAAAAGAGCTGCAATGGCTTAATTCAAAGGAAATGAAAGTCAGAAAGAGCCACAACTATAGTTAAATAAAATATACAAGACAAAAAGGTGAATATACATGAGTTATTCAAAGTACCAGTGAGTCTGCTATTCTGGCACTTTCTGTATTCTAGTGCATCTGAGATGTTGGTGGGAAAAAAGTCAACAAGCTCCAAAATAACTGTGCATATTCAAGCTTTTTAGCTTGGACTGTCGAGGTGTGATTGGCCAAGGTGGGAAGATTGATTACATTTGTGAATTTCTTGAAGTATTGCATGTTAATGCTTGAGGTCCAGACTGAGTTTGTTCTCTGTGCCAGCTTTAGTGTCATATGTGACCTCACACAACTGAGCACACTTGTTGACGGCAGTTTCAGAGGCAGTCCTCAGTCTGCAGACAAGCATCACATTTACACACATTAATAATAGAATGTTCTTTTTCTCTTCACCATTTCGTAATTCTCAGTGATACCCCAAAGAGTCACATTGGAGTCTGTAAAGAGCCGCATGTGGCCTACAGGTTGCTGACCCCTGGACAAAGCCTATTCATTTTTGTATAACAACAAAAACTGCATTAAAAGGGCCTATGTTACACTAGTAATATAGCTGTTAAAACTACACAATGACATCACAGGGTGGAACTGAGCATTTTGAGCTTCGGAGATGTAGACGGACCAATAATGCAGGATTAGTCAAACACTTTGAATGAAACTGACTTCAATTTTAGAGATCTTTTTGCAAAAAAAAACCTATATCAGGCCTTGCTTAAAACTATTTGGATTTGAGTCGTTTTAACTCGATTCATTGCTTGCAAAACGTAGTAAAATATTTCTGACCTGTTCTAAAGAATTTGACTTAAAATAGGAACATAAATTTAGCTAAAAGGGGAGGTAAAACGTGGCAAATATTTTGAAATTTAAAATCACAAGACAGGACCTTTAATTGTCAAACTCGTGTGTGAAATATTACTGGAACGTCATGACGTCACTTGAACGCAACTACAAACACTGTGAGCTGAGTCGCCTCTCCACAGATCTGAACCGTAACGTGACTTGAACCGTCACCTGTTTTCACATTCCCCAAAGCAAAGCCCTGAAATCTCACGGAAACCAGCCGCTCTCCAGTCCTCTTTCAAAAAACACATCCACAATCCTTACCTGGTTCTTTCCCACGTTTTTCCCCTCGTCGTCTCTCCAAAGCGTGTGGATGTGCTGCTATTCTCCTCCGATCTAAACCTCTTTTTATATCCCCCACTCTGTCGGAGCGTGTGCAGGGTCGTCAGCCAATCCCGTCGCGCCTGCCTGCTCCGGTCCCGCCTCCTCCTCCTCCTCTTCTGGCTCTGACACACTTTCTTCTGGTCGCCACGGCAGCGCACCACATCTGTCACGGCGAGAGAGGATTATATCAACAGAAAGCAGCAGATTTCAGCGTTTTTCAGACATTGTGACGTCACAGAGTTTTCATAATTGTCAATTTCATAAGCTATAAACAGAAATTGGTGTTGGGGTGGGATAAAGCTGTTATGTAAGGCACAAATAGTCGGTTATAAAGGACGAACGGTGCCTTTGGCTGCAGCGTGAACTTATTGAGAATGACATTTAGGGTTCAAAATGAGGACAATATGTTTGAAAAGTATTTAAGGTCTAAATACGATGAATTTCTGGCAGTGTGGATGTACATTTATACATTAACCATACATGCATAGATATGTAAAAATATTACTTCATACCTGGATTAATCAAATATTTACTGGCTGATGAGACCCAGAAAGCCTCATCATGAAATGTTATTTATGATATTTAGTCTGGTGGGATGTCTGAGATACAATCAGTGCCAGGCTGTACTGTATGTACAGTGACTCACACCCAAATTCAGGACCCACTGACATTCGGCATAGTGGCCTGGCGGCGCACACACTAGAAACTCTTCCAACTCTTTTTATGCAGATCTGCATGATTCACGTGAATAACCTCAGAACAGTACATTTGCCAAAATGTAGTTTGTAGTAGGGCTGTGCAATGAATCGAATTTCACATTAATTTATTATTGCTGTAATCATTTACAAAAAGTGTGTAATCGAGTAATTGTAATTATTGACATTAACTTGTAAGTGGGCTTGTAAGTGCAAAGTGGTACATTTGTAGAGTATACATACAACAAATCATGCTAAGGCTGTTAAAAGTATCGATTTATAGAATAATCTTGAGCTTTATTAAAAGTAGCTTAAAACCAAAATGTTTAATAAAGAAAGTACTTCTGTCAATCTGTTGCATAAAAATGTAATTAAAAAGAGCATTTTGAAATATCGTGGCATCAAAATTGGCATTAAAAATCTAACATTAAAATCCAGTTCTTTTGTGCCCTCTGCAATTAAATGGTTGAATTGAATGGTAGTGTTCACCGATTTACTTGTGTTTATCTGTATTTATTATTAGAATTGTTGTATGAAGTTGAACTCAATGATTGTTTTTAAACTGTGGAATAGACTGACACTGACAGAAAGCTTCAAATGAATTGCCCTCTGGGATGAATAAAGTTTTGTGAATCTGAATCTGAATAATCGCGATTATAATTATTGCTATAAAGGAGCAACCATAATAATAAACAGAGCCGGATCTAACCATTTGGGGGCCCTAAGCAAAAATCAGCTTCGGGAGCCCTTTAGTCTTTTCTGTGAACTTTAATCAGTCAAGCCAAACCAGCACTTAAATTGACTTTTTCATTATAATTTACACAAAGCGACAGACAAAAATAAGTGTAAGCTAAATAAATATTTCTCACAAAAAAGAGATAATGTAAGATTCTGCCCCGGAAACTTTTGAATAAAACAGATGCATTTTCCCTAAATTTGGAGTGAGCTACTGTAGACCAACAAATCTTTAATTTTATGCATAATTTTATCATTAATATATCATTGCATCTCTCCTCAAGTTTCAATTGGTGTCAGTGTTTCCAAGTGGGGCCCCAGCCCTGTCCCTCTCCCTGTGAGCTCCGCTCTGTTCCCTCTTCACACTGACGCTTTAACAGCTGATAACCTGCATCAATGCGCTGGAATTTTTGGACAGAAATACTGAAATGTGAAACTTTTTCGGGACAAACAGCCTCATGTTTTATGAGGCTGTTGAAATAATTAAACATTTTTGCGATTTGCAGACGTTTAATTTCATCAGCTATTTGTGTTCGTAGTTCGGCCAATACTTGTCCTATTGACACAAAATAAGATTGACTGAGAGCTTATGAGATACAAACACATATTGTTGTTCAAACTGTTCGCAGACTCTTTCATTTTCCGTTCTGTGCTGAAAATGATCAGACTCTTGTTTCTGCTTTTGTCAGTCTTAAGGCTGATTTAAGGCCCGTGCAGACAGGACGCGATCTGTCGCTGCAGTTTCGCCCGGTGGAGCGAGGACACGCGCCAAATCAATGAGGAAGTGGCGGAGACAATTGCCGTGAAAAATATTAATATAAACAAAGTCAATGCTTGCTGCGTAAGTGATTATGGACAAGAGATCTAGTCCTGTTGGAATCAGCCCAAAAACACTCCTGTCTCCTTGTTAACTTTGCCAAATGAAGGCCTGTGCTCTCCATTCGCGTCACTCCAGTTAAATTAAATCTAGCTGGACGCGAAAGCGGCAACGCTCTCAAAGCCTGTCATTTCTTCTGCTTGAACTGGCGGCACACAGGGCGCTCTCCGGTGACAGCCACATACACGACTAATTGGTTTAACCGACATTTGTCTATGCGTCCTGTTCACGGGCCTTTAAGCTTCTCGTTGGTTGAAGCCCTGGCAAGGGCTGCCATCTGGCATCTTCTGTCTCTTGTCCTTTTCCAGGGCTTCTGTAGCACTCAGAGAAAGCTTGCAACACCAGTTGCCCGTGTCGTGCTGTTTCATGCTCCTAACGTGCAAAATCACCAGTGCATTCAAAACGCACAGCTGATTGTGATCTGGATGGATTGTGCAAACCTGACTAGACGCACCTGTGAACCTGATTAGTCTCAGAAGAGAAGCTCATTTTACCCTTGCCAGGACTACACCAACGAGAAGCTTTTAAATCCAGCCTTTAAGCGCCATCGGGAAGCTGCCGGTTCAGAACCAAACTAGGACGCCGGCATCACCTTTTAAGCCTTGTACTATGGTCAAACCGGGTTTATGTTCAGCGCAAACCAACGTTGAAGGCCAACAGATGAGCATCTGGGACATAAGGGTGAATTTAAACCTTCCCCTTGGCGTGGAAAGTCCTCGCAAGGGCTGCCATTGGAGCTTCTCCTTTGAGTTAATCAGGTTCCAGGTGCGTCTAGTCAGTTGAACCAATCACATCCAGATCACAGATCAGCTGTGCGTTTTGACGCTATGTGACTTTTGCACGTAGGAGCATGAAAACAGCACGAACACGGCACAACTGGTGTTGCAAGCTTTCTGATTGGCTACCAGAAGCCCTGGGAGAAAAAACAAGAGACAGAAGATCCAATGGCAGCCCTTGCCAGGGCTTCAACCAACGGAGAAGCTTAAATCAGCCTTAACTCGAAAAACTATCAGCGCTCAGAAAGGAGGCAGGCCTTCCACAGATGCGGGCCTACGCAACTTGCGTAGTCTGCCTATAGGATGGTCCGGTGTAACGTCGAGATGGCACTCCCCGTCGAGATGGGAACCCCCTTGTTTAAAGTTAGTGCTAGAAAATTATTATATTTTTTATTTCATATACTTTTGCTAACCTCACCCAAGCCCCAATCCTAACCTTAGCTTCGAATTATGCCTAAACTTAACCGAATTAATTGTAAAGTATTACCGCGGGAAGCCGCGGAAGCTTGCTACGTCACGCACAGTCACAAAAGCTAGTGAGGTGCACGTCTCGATGGGAGCTGTTTCGACACCACACCGGCTCTATAATAATGAACTGTTTTGAGAAGAAACTAGGTATTGTGGTAGACACATGAAGGCAAACATCGAAAACTATACTAGAACTACAGAACGAAACAGAATTTGGGAAAAAGTATTGAGAAAGTAAGTTAGTTAGAAAATTAGCAATATTATTATTAGATAGTACTTTTTAAAAATCTAGCTAGTTACTGACTCAAGACAGTAACAAGATATTCTTTATTAATAAACTCAATCAATTAAGTAATAATTGATTTGGGTTGAGTTTATTAATAAAGAAACATTCAAACTAGAATTTCATCACTGCAAAAAGGCCTTTCAAAAATCAGAAAATGTTGCTTATTTTGAGGTAAAATGTTTATTTCAAGTGAAATAATCTGCCAGTGCAGTAAAACTCCCCAAAAGGAATGAATGGAACGAGAAGAAACTATCCACAGGTACACAAACCAGAGCTAGCGTAGCCGCAGCCTGAAAAGGGCCTATTGAGTTTGAGACCCTCATCTAAAACATGTTGTGCTTGTATTTAGGTACAGACTGAGTGAGCATGTGTGTCACAGCGCCCCCTACAGTCCTTTAGATGGTAACTGGCAGGCAACGAGTTAAAGTTGGGGGTTGTTGAAAATAAGTCAACTTTGTGATTTCCACTAAAAAGTCTGTAGAAATAGCAGTACCTCTGAGCACTTTCAGAACTGAATAATAAAGAGTCTTCCAATCAGGAGCCGAATGCTGCGCTCTGATTGGCTGAGCTTGGGTGGTCCTCTCCAGTTTCACTTTGTTGTTTGTAAAAAGATCTTAAGTCCAAATTGCAAACAAAAATGAATACATGTCATTATTAACCATGGATGGAAGGATTTAAGGGGGGATGTTTTTCAGATTTAAAACCTAAATTGGGTTTGCAATGTGAAAATCCACTACCCCGCCTTTAAACTGCACACATTACTAATTCACTATTTAAATCACAAAATTAGACTGAGCTCTTTTTGGTTGAAAAGTTTCACAGTGCACCTTTAAATGTATTGCTTAACGTGTATTTTTTTGTGTGCACATATCAGATCTTTTCTCTTATTTTCTATGTACAATATTTGCAACTTCATTGTGATGTAGGCTGTGAAAGGATCCATACAGATCAGTCTAATTTTGTGACAAATACTCCAGCTTTAAATAAATAATAATAATCTTATCCATACAGTAAAATATATTTGTTTTCTGTAGAAAAAAATGTCAAAACATGTATAAATAACGCTATATTTTTCAGCCTGTTTGCCCACATCTGCAGTGCATGTGAAAGCTTGTCATACACAGTAGACTTTATTTATAGTCTTACTTGTTTACTGGAGCTCCCCAAGTGTTGTCATGGCGACCCTGTTTTCTAGGGTGTCTGTGGCTTACCCCCATCACAGCTGTCCTGGGTCAGACTTCATCCCATCAATGACCTATAAAGGATAAGCCGATAGAAACGAGCTCACAAATCCATATCTCATTACTGCATCAGCTCCACAAAAGTCAAATATAACACATTTGATCATGTATACTTTTCTTTGTTTTAATCTGTTAACATTGTGGGTTAAAGAAGGATTTAGCAAGGTAGTGAATCTATTTTTATTAAATCTACATATGAGTGGAAGCCTAAAAGTGCCTGACAGTGCATGAGTAGATCATGTTTTTGTAGTAGAAAGTCTATCATCTCTCAATAAAGTAAAAAAGACCCTACGCTAGCTCCGTTTGTGTAATAACTGTGTCTGAACTCGCTGCAAATGATCATCTGGCTGTAACTTGTGTCCGCTTTGTGTCAATTAAATATTTAATTAGTTTAACTAGCGGAAACAACTATCCGCTGGTATAATCAGACCGGAACTAGCCAAGCCACAGCATGAAAGGACCTATTGGAAGTCGAGCCGAAATGTTGGAGTCAAGGACCACCAAGGTCAAGGACCACCTTTTAATATACAGTAAAGGCCAGATTATATGTTCTATATAAAACAAGATTATTAGGCTCTATGGAGGTACACATTCAGTGTTTTATATTGCTTTATAATATTTAGTCTTCCATGTGAAAAACAAAAGTGAGTAACTAGGATCAGATACTCATCCACAGGAAAATGTTGGTCTAATTGTATGTCATTTGCTGTCTTCCAGTGCATTTTATAGGTTTAGTAGACATAACAGGGATGTAGAGATGTAATGGTACACTAAAAAAACACATTTCGGTGGCTGGATTTGGCCTCAGGTCGTAAGTTTAAAACTCTTGCTTGATGAACATAAATGTATCACAACTCTGGGGAGTCACAAGTTGGGTTAGGATTGTTACAGATAACATACCTGACAGTTCCATGGAAGTGTGGAAGCAAACAGAGCATGGATGGACACAGACTAGGGTGAGCAGCTTTCTTTTCATTTGGATCTAAGGCTGTTTCGCACAAAAAATACTTTTGAGTAGATATTCTATCAAGGACAAGGATGATGTTGGACAATCGGAGCAGTAGAAGCGACATCAGAGAGAAGTTACATCACACACAATCACCTCCTGTGTCCTAAAGGAAGTCAAACTACTTCATGTGTTTATGAATGGAGCACTAAAGAGTCCTAAAAACCAATGTAGACACTTTACGATTTATGAATTCTAATGTTATGGGAGATCTTGGAACTAAGATGAACATTTTTAATACAGAAAATCACAGAATATTATGTCGCTTGTGAAGAAAACTTTGGTGCCTTAAAATTGCTGCCTTTGCTTTTTGCGGATTGTGTCCATTAAAATAGCCATTCTTTTTTAAATGAAAATATGTAGGCCTCATTTGGTTTACAACATGGCATTTATCCTGCTGCACAAAGTTATCGAAAATTAGCACAAAAAATAATAGTGAAAGTGTAGAGTGCAAATACAAATCACATTTTAATAAAAGAAAACATAATCTGAATAATTCATAGATAAAGTGCAAATAATCCAAACTGTCCCATCATCTTTAAAAAGCACTGTGTATGTTGTGTTCACAGTTGGGAGATACAGAACAGCAGTGCAGACAGCAGACCGAGCTTCCCCAGCACCAGCACGACACAACCAGGATTTGAACCAGGAATTCTGAGGGAAAACAAAGATAAAGTGAGAAAATGAGTATGTAAAGAGAATTTAGAACATCGTCAAAGCATCGACTCTCTGCTTTAAGGGGGGTGGACTCAGTATTTTGAAATAACTAGAAGCAGTCACGTAAAGAACGTTGCTTGTTTTCCCCAAATTGTCCCTTTTTATGAGGTTTTTATTGTCCTTAGTCCATTAAATATGACATGTAGAGGTGCAGTTCTTCACAACAAAACATTGTGTGTTTGAAATGATGTCGTAAGAAATTGTTGTATTCAGAGAGATCAAATGGAACTGGTCAGTAAGGTGACCGCCTGAAAACGTCCTAAAAGTGGGACAGGTTTGTGGATTATGTGGGACGTGGTTGGACAGACTCGACAAATATTGTTTGATCACACAGCCTAAAGATAGGACATTTTGAAATTTAAAAAAGTAGTCAATATACTAAATAAATAACTCGATTTTTTCCCCCTTATTTATTGAGACAACACTTTTGGAACACGTGACAGTTGATTTTGGTCTTTAGATAAAAGTTTGCATTGCTTTAGAAGTGACATTTTGATGAGCTTGTGTGTGGCACATTGTTATCAGTCACATTCCCCTCCGTGGCTGATGGAGAAGCATGTTTTAATTGTAATATTCAAGTGTGATGCTCAACATATTGTTCCATGGTCTCCAAACTCACTTTGAGAACCAGTGGTCTAAACTTTGTTCTAGTATTTATTTGTAGTGATAGGACCAACATTGCCACAGATAATCTCAGGGTTTGTGGAGCATGTGGGCGGGGATAGGTGGTAGGTGAGAACAGGGCTTTTCTGAGCACTCAATTATCAGCTTCAGGACTAATCATTCTTACACATTACATTAGTACATTCATTCAAAATACAAGAATCCACTCTGAGAACCTCGGTCACAAGCTAAACAGCTTCAATCAAAGAAACTGCAAGCTCACTCAATTCTATTTGTGACTGGTCGACTTTACTGTCAATCATTTGTGTCAACCAATCGGCCTGAGTTATCAGGGTTCCCACTCATATGCCAAAACATTTTCCAGAACATTTTCCAGGACATTCGCAACAAGGATTTTATGTAATCACGACATCTACATCACCAAAATTCAGCCTGTTTTGCCAAGTTTGTGACAGCCCAACAGTCCACATTAATGACATCAAAGTGTATAAAACCGTCGTGTGGCCAGTTCTCAGTCAAAGTTTGCTTTGATTGCCTTTTTTTGGTGTTTCATGAGCATCACAGTTACAGTATTTATGCAGTGGTGCAGGGAGAAAAACAGAGTGGGGGGTCTGGGGGTCCTCCCCCTGAGGTTTTTGAAAAATAAGTCAATTTTGGTGCCTTCTGATGCTTTTTAAGGTTTCCAGTGGCTGAAGAACATGAGAAAAAAATCATGTTTTTTGACACTTTTTACCTCAGGCCTTTGAACTAAAATCAAAATACTGTTGACCTTATTTTGTAAAAATGTAAAATGTATGCCTCCAATTAAAACTTTTGGATAAACAGCCAAGTGAAAAAAATGATAAATTAAATTTTGGATGTACGTTTTTGCAATCTGGGTTTGCAAATCCTATACTTTTTGCGCACTGTTATACATTTTATTATTGAGCCAAATCATTTTCCAGAAAAGCATTATATTTTCCATGACATTTGGCTGTTTTTCTCATTTTTCATGTGTTTTCCATGACAGGAAATTGAGCTAATCATTTTCCAGATTTTCCAGGTTTTCCAGGACGCGTGGGAACCCTGGTTATGTCTTCTAATAGGAAAACTTGCAGGAAAGTGAAATGGATCGGGCAAACTGGCAGAAATCTGACCCATGGAAACAACTATTCAGCAGATTGAAGACTTTTATGGCCTTAAATTTACGCTTTTCAATCCAAGACTTTTTAAAATCCAGCAGAAACCATGTAATAGTTCCTGACCCACCTTGGCGCTGTTTCTGATTGGTCGGACAGAATGGCACGCTGGTCATCTCCTTGAACTGTGAAGAGAAATATATTCAGCTTTGACTGCTCACTGCCAGCACCGGTGTTTTAGAGTGAAAAAAATAAAATCATTATCTTATTCACTACAAAATTATGTCAAATCCAAATACTTTTAGTCACGTAGAAATGCTTATGAATGAGGAGGAGGAGCCTAAACGCCACAGCCAGGACACGTAGCCAATCAGAATGTGCGTCGCTAACGATGACGGCAGCGGTAAAGACGACTGGCCGACTCCGAGGAACATGGTCGCCACTGTAAAAAACAACACAACAGTATGAAACAAGACGATGAAAGTTTGAATTATATAATATAAGTTACCTGCCATAACTTCAGTGATAGAACCCACGGCCCAGTGCAGCCAGTTGAAGATGTACCTCCTGAAATACAACAAAACCAGACTCAGGACATTATAGCGTATTTTACAGACTATAGTCGCTCCGGAGTTTAAGTCTCATCACAGTTGAAAGCAGAATCCCAAATGATGCAGCCAAACAAGTCCAAGAAAAAATATAATCCAACTTTCTCCAGGTAAAGAGATTTGTTCTGAGGTGTAACTGTACAGACTAAAAGTGTTGTTTTAAGTATAGTCTGACATATGTAACAAACTTTTGGGCCTATAATTAACATTTGAAAAGAGAGAGGAATCTTCACAACAATGGATACGCTCTCTCTCTCTCTATGAGCGGGGCTTAACTGGGTAGAAGCGCGTACAGTAGAGCAGAGTAGAGTAGAGCCAATACGAATGGAAAAGGCCTCTAGTCAAAGTTTTTGGGGAAATTTACGTCACAAAATCCAGGGCAAGTTTTTCAATCCTGCTCCTGTCCGAGGAGGAGCCAAAACTACAAGATGCAAAAAAAATGACAGAACTCTACATAAATCAGCTCATAAAATATCACCAAATCATCTGCAATAAGCATTGCGTCCATTCGACATTCAACTCTCGCGATGTGTCTTGTACACGCAGGCACAGGAAAATGCAACAGCGAGTCATCAAACAACATAAGTGTTTTTCTTTCAAGTGATTATGGTCAAGAGAACTACTGTAATGCTCTTGAAATCAGACTGAATCAACTCTCTCAGCCCGTTATTTTTGTGGAATGAAGCCCTATCCACAGCGTGAGTGCGGTTCATGAGACTGCAGTCTCTGGGTCCACTGTTGTATAATTATTAGTTCCACACTAAACAAGTGGCCTTGTTTAGATGCCTGACCAGCCAGCCCTTCTTACTTTCTGTTCAAATGTAGAAGGATCTGGAACCAAAGACAGAGCCAATCTGTCCCTCATCCAAAATTAGGACGATCCAATCTCAAACGACCGCTCCCCTACCCCACCCCTCGCCAATTTCAAACCTTTTTTTTCAAACCGTTTCAAACCATTAAGGATGAAATATGTAGCTGATAGATTTTTTATTTATTTGCTTTGTGTAGAGAGCTTTCAGACCAAAATTCTCAGAGCTCGGAAAGCTCGACCTCGAAATTGAAACCCAGCGCTATGTAGGCATTGTATTAAATAATGCCTATCTAAGTTTTTTTTTTTTTTTTTTTGTCTAAATGCTGTAATATCAACGTGAATAGCTTGTTTCTATTCAAAGCAACGTTCGAATTTGTTTAATTTTTTTATTTTTTATTTAATAGTCTATTTACGCTTAATGTGGGTCTGTCCCTTTAACACCGGTAAGTTGGAGCTAGCGCAGTTTTAGCTTTCCCTGGCTAACAGCAGCAACACGAGTCTTGTCAGAGCTAAACAAAACACGGACTAAAGTGTTTATAAGGAGCGCTATCTTTCATCTCATCTCTGTCTCGTCATGATCTCAGTAAAGGCCCGTGAGGACAGGATGTGATGAGCGGCAAATGTCGCTTGAAATCCCATTCATGTGTATGTGTCTGTCAGCGGAGGAGCGCCCTGATGTGCCGCAATCAAAGCAGAGAAATGATGGCTTGAGAAGCCGGTGTCGCACTCGCTCCAGCTGGATTTCTTTAACTGGAGTGATGCGAATGGAGAGCACTGGGCTTCTTTTGGCAAAGTTAACAAGGAGACAGTGGTGTTTTGGGCTGATTTCAAGATGATTACTTCTCTTGTCCATAATCACTTACATAACAAGCACTGAGTTTGTTCAGAATAATATAATTCACGGCAGCTGTCCCCGCCCACTTCCTCGTTGATTTGCGCATCTTCTCGCTCCACCGGGCGAAACTACAGCAATAAATTGCGTCCTGTCTGCACGAGCCTTAAAGCCACGCAAATTTCTTGTCTGTGTGTGCGCTTGTGTGAGTAGTGCGCGTGTGTCTGTGCGTGCGCTCGGAGCTGGCTTCTCCTCTCGGCTCCGGGGGGCAGAGCGCCGCAGAGCGAGAGAAAGAGCGACTCCTCTGATGAACAAAAACTTTTTCAACTATGTTTTTTGTGAAGTTGCGGTAGTCCACGTGTGACAAAACAAGTGTATTACGGGGCACAAAACACAAGCTTTTTCCTAGTTTACTGACACTGTAGCAGATACAGGGCAGCTCAATTTAAAACATTTTTTTTGCTGTGGCGCCCCAGATTTCTGGCGTGGCGCTGCGTCACGCACAAATGAATGCAGCGGAAACACAGAGCAACCATGTTTGTTTTTATAGAGACTATACATGTCCCTGACTAGCTAATGCATCTGTCAATCACACTCACTGGACTCAGAAGATCATGAGGCTGGATTTTCCAGGCAAACAGATTAGAACTGTAAAATGTGTGGGGGGTTGAGCATCTGCAGAGGTCAAAAAGCATAATCTGGGGAATGACTGTCAGACGAGTTCAAGAAGAACATTTTAGAACATTTTTATGACTGTTAAATAATTTATTTTTTAAATCGAAGACAATATGTTTGAGTGACTTTGGGCGGTACAAGAATTTAACTACTGTATATTCTTGATTAAGAGCTGCATCTACTAAATTTAAGAAGAAAAACAAAAAGTACATAATTTGGCTGCATCTATTTAAAGCCTCAAACCCGTGTTGGTCTGATGTAGTAATGACTCGTTCTCTTGATCATGACCGATCAGATCAACACATTTATACATTTTGCAAAAGGTCGCTACTAGTGTACGTCCTGATTAATGCGTATTAGCCCTGAGCTCTCGCATCAGAACAGCGCAGAGGAAAACTTTCCCGAGAGGAATGAACAAAGGACTAGGTATTATGCACAGAGATAGAAATTACAGAAATTACAGTGCATTTGTAATGGTTTTACAGTTTGAAATGATACTGAACATCTGTTTGAAGTTTCTGTTAGGTTAAGAATCACTGACATGGTTATTTCGAAGGTTCCACTTTGAAAAGATGGAAAACTCTTTGGTTACAAGTCTGTATAGAGAGATTTTCAGCTGCGCATGTCGCCTGCAGAAAGAGCTGTCCGTAAGGTTGTCTAGGCAAACTACTTAAAACATCTCTCTGCATTTTTTCACCTGAATGTAACATGTTTGATTCATGGGGTCAAATTTCGTTCACAAATGTTGATTTAGCAGCAGAACTTGTTATTGCTGTGATACACTAACTGCTGTTCGCTGACAACAGCGCTGGCTAGTGTTGCTGCTACAGCTTGAGTCAATCAGCAGCGGCTCATTCTGCTCACAGGCTCCTCGCGCATCCTCCGTGTAGTTTATGTTTATAAAATCTTTACAAAAACATTTTGCTTTGAAAAGATTGATTAGTATGAACGCTTCTGAGGAGGGGTCAACTAACACCTGCTTGCACTGTACATTTAAAACGGTACTGTAGAACATTGCATTTATCTGGTGTTTTTATTCTTCTAAACTAGATCCGACACATAGCTTGGTTGTCATGGTGATATACAATTAAAGCAACAACAAAAAATTCACATAGTGTACATTTATGTCTTTCCAACAGCTAGAACATTTCTAGATTATGTTAAGTGTGGTGATTGGATTTATAAAAATGTGGTTTTAACATGATTATTATAAAAACAAATTATTACTTGTATTTCAGGCTTTATTTTTAGTTATTTAGTTATTTAAATGATCTCTTCAAAAAATGTATATATTGTTTTAATAGCATTCTCCCTTCTTTTCAAACATCCAAACGAGTGGGTGGCTGTGATGTCGAATGCAAATGGTGGAGTTTGACAGATGCAGAGAGTGAGTTGACACGTGCAGTAAAAATAGCCCGGGTGTCGACACAAGAAGCAGCCGAGGATTGTGGGTAAATGTGTATGTGTATGTGTTAATAACCTGGGAGAGTCTGGAGGAGGTCTGACGCAGGCTGTGATTGGCTGGAGCAGAGACAGGGCCAAGACGCAGCAGCCCAGGTATGGATGGACCCCGGCACGCTGGACACACAAGGAAACGAGAGCTTATTACAGGACAAGGAGTGGTAACTAATGGCAACGAGCATGAAATGTAGCTTCTGTAGTTTATCTTTGGCATTAAACGAAACTATCAATGGCTTAAATGGAAATCAAAATAAATATCTGCAAATATATTGTGACCCCAAGTGAGCTTTTTAGAGTTTAAATCGCATAAATTGCAAAACTAATTCGACTCTTTCTAGATATCTGATTCACTTTTCATCTTCCCCTATTCAGTTTCTAAATATTACAAAATAGATTTAAAACATTTTGTTTGTAGATTTATTTCTGGGTTATTACTCAGGGAAAAAGTAGTCAACTTAAACTTCATAATGTCCCAATAAATAACTGAACTAGACAATAGTTATCTAGATTTTATTATATTTCTCTGTCTGAAAATAAGATTCGCCAAATGTGGATGGAGTGTTTCATTTCCAGTTGCATTTTTCCAGTGAGAAAACGCTGTCTTTTTCAGATTTTAGACAACCATCCCCTTTGCTCTTGATCTGATAGCAAATTTTGTTTTGAGACGGTTAAAAATAAAGATAAATATTAGGGATGGGACGAGACAGAATTTTACAAGACGAGACAAGTCACGAGATTGGGTCCACGAGATCGAGACGAGACAAGATTTTTAAATAATTTGTATTAGTTGTTTCAATTTTGAATTAAAAAAAGGCAAATAAAAAATTATTTGTATTATTTATTATTGTTAGTTTATATTCTTTTAGTTTATCTTTACCTGTCATTATGTGTATCGCCTTGGATTTGTATTATTTGAACAATATGAGTTTTGACTAAAATTGATCCACTCCCCCGTGTGTAGCTCAGACTCCGCCCCCTTTCTCCTGCTTCACAGCGCTGCCGCTGCTGACAGGGATCAGACACACACAGATGAGACTTTCCCACTTTTTTACAGTTATTGATGACAGAGGCCAAAATATCTCTTTGTGGATCTATTTTAAACTATGTTTAAGTGTGAAAAACACGGCGCTGTTCCCGCGATGTCCGTGCGTATATTTGACGATTATATATTTTTCGCGCTAACTTTTACAATGTTTAGGACTAATTATTTCTGTCAATATTGGTCCTATCTTTACGAACTGAAACTGAGACAGAGTTTAGACAGTTTTCTGTCAGAATAAGTCTGCTACAAGTCGGTGTGTGGAGGAGAAGATTTGCTACAGCTGCTCAAAGTTACAAAACTTAATTTCATGACCATGGAAAAATCTCACGAGACAGTTCAGTACGTGTGTGCACAGTATCATGACAGATTGATCTTGCGAGATCTCGCGGCACAAGATCTCGTCCCATCCCTAATAAATATGACTTCATGTAAGCATTTATTCACTTTCTATCCAGTTTAAATTTGTCACTTTTACAGTGCATGCATTAGACTTGATTTGGTTCTTTTTTTAAGTTCTGGTTTGGTCCTGGTTTAATGCTGAGACACTCCAGGTTCAGACTATTGGCACAACCTCAAACCTGGTGTATAGTAAACCTACCTTACTCCAGCCTCTCCTGTAGACAAAGGGCAGACTGAACCCTGCAGCGGTCAGAGCTACGGTCAGCACCATGAGGCCCCGGTGAACCTGCACACAACACGGAGATCAGTCAGAGTTGTATTGTCTCTCACCTGTCCCCTGTCCGAGCGAGAAACGTACCTGGAACCACACCTTCTGACCAAACAGCGTACGGGAACTCCAGTGGTTTTTGTAGAAGCTGGCTATAAATGTGCCCAAGCTGCCCGTTAGCATCCAGGCTAACAGCATCAGGCCTCCTACAGGGGATACATTTAAATACATTGTTTTAATGTAGAATATTAGCTGACATAAAATCTATACAAATGCATGTCTCACACACTATTGGGAGGTAGATTTTTCTCGGAGACTTTGTTTGGTAAAGAGTAGGGTGAGCAGACATCCTTATTTACCTGGAACAGTCCCTATTTTGAGCCTTGTGTCCCATGTCCCAGCAAATGTATCCAAATCTACTTCCAGTTTTGCACAAGACATGTCCCAGTTGTCCTGATTTTTGTATGGTCTGACACTTTGTCAAATAGATAAACCGTGCTTGAAAATGATCAAAACATGAGAAAAAAAATGCATCAATGTGCACTAACAGAAGTTTCCGAGAAAATTTGTGAGTGTGAATGAGTGTGTTTGGTTCACAAAAAAAGGCAAGGCATTTGAATTTACACCATACATTTCATACACAACACAACTCAATGCAGAATTGATCAGAATTCATTTCAAGAGAAAATACAGCAGCAGAAAAAATAAATAAATAAAAAAGACGACTAAGACTTGATTTGGATGAAAATAGCAATTTCAAACAGATGTTGGTAAGCTGCCGACTCTATGTGCTCAATCAGGTACAAGTACCTTGCCACTACCTTCTAAGTATAGGAATATATGCTTTATTACTCAAATGACATGCTCTTCCACACATAACAATGGTACGCTGTGATTGGTTCCCTGCTGCACTGTGATTGGTCCACCTAACCATGGCTGTCATACAACAGGGGTCTCTCCAGATGGATTCTTAAGTTTTTGCTGTGCCACCTTTCATTAACATAGGTGAATGCCGACCTTTTTCAGGTGCAAAAATATCATTGAAGATGTTTAACTATGATCTTCTGCTTCATTAGAAACCAACACTTCTATTTGCTAGTGTACAACATGTGACAACTCTATAGATTTGCATGTCTCTAATTTCATGAGTAACACTCCATTACCCACCATGCACCTTGAGGAGGGTGGGCCCACGGCTGCCCCGGAGCATGATGGGAGTCCCGGTCAGGCGTACTCTGTGCTCTGAGACCAAAGGCTGCTGGTCGTGTCTCCCAATCTGCCCTGGAAACAAACAGGACAAGACTTTAAAGGCGATGTACTATGTAAATACAACTTTAATGAGATCTGAACTGTATTTTTTTTTTTATTTGTTTAGTCAAGCTTGTGTTTTTGATTGATTACTACATGTCTGAGTTTATTTCTCACCTCTTCTCGTAGTAGTGTATTTTATTATTTCGAACTAGACTTATGTGGTGCTGCAGACCATAATTTATTTATAAAAGCCAACATCTTTTGTTAGCTTTTGGCAGCTATTTTTTTTTTCAAACTATTTCTGAATGAAAACAGATTATGCTGCTTAAGTTTATCCACATAAAAAAATGAAAAACTTCCAGAAAGTTTAGTACTAGTCTACTGTAGTTCTAAAAGATGTTCCATGACTTAAATGAGCAGCAATGACATGGAAAAGATTTAAATTTTGTGTTTTTAACGAATACCTGAGTGGGCTAAAAGCTAACCAGCTCTGTGCAAACTCATGTCCCTGTTGTGGTTCTTTACAGTCCCAAAACCCCGCTTGAATACCTTCGCGGTGTGAACTTTGGCTCTGTGTGTCCTGTGACATCATCCAGCTCACATGTGGAAGTGTTAGGACTGGGCTTACCTCCGCTTCTATCATAATTGCTGATTATCTGATTCATTACACATATTGTTTCCTGTGATGTGTGACTCATTACACCATCATTTAACTGTTCCAAAGGTTAAAAGTAAGTTTAGTGGTGAAGGTGTTTTTTCTGTGCACAGTCAATCAGAGCGGCGCATTTGGCTCCAAATTAGAACTATAATTCAGGCCCATTTTTGTAAATCGCAGTCTGACTAAAAGAGTCCAAACTTCAAAATGATTCTGCGGCAGATCCCTTTGGAGCAGAAACAAATGGCAGCTCTGTGACGCTGATGCTTTGTAGTTTTTTCCTCTGATGACTGATTATAAGAGTAAAGAATAGGATCTCTGCACAAAAGAACAGTGAATTTTAGGGTGTACTCACACTGGCACAACAGCAAGGTTCTTTTGTCCAGTGAGAGTGCAAACGAACCGTGCTCAGGAGCGGCACGATCTGTCTCTGGCGAGGTTGGAGGAGGTGGGCCAGAGTTTGGTTACTCATGTACACACACACACACACACACACACACGACTTTAGCACACAAGCCCCTTGTGAGCGCTGATGTTTCTCACAAAAGTAGTATAAAAATAAACTCTGCACCAAACTCTTTCACCATTCTTGAATCAGAACTGTGATCAGAGAGGAAAGTCTCTTGCTGCTACACACGATGGACAGGTGCGCATCACTACCGACACTCAGGTCTTCCTCATTCTATTAAAGTGATAACGGCCTGCTGGACTTGTTTTCACTGCTACATCGTTAGTGCCTCAGCGCTTGATCCAAGCTTCAGCGTGACATGTCAACAAACGACTCCAGAGGATGACGTCACCGACTCCTTTCACTTGTGCAGTGTGAGTGAGAATTTTTTCGGGCTTGAGCACAACACGGTTAAAACTCTAGTGTGAGTGCGCCATTAAAGTCCACCTACATGTGCTTTGGTACATCTACTGTCACTGACTTTTTTGACCTGCAATACCTTTAGAAAGTTTAGTCAGAGCCTTGCAACATGTTAGTTTAGAGTCAAAACTGATTCTGATTCAACCCCATGGCTGACTTGACTCTGAATAAGAGGGCTACAATTTTCTTTAGCTTGATAATTTATATCAATTAGATCAGACCTGGGCAAACTGCGGCCCGGAGGCCAGATGCGGCCGTCAGCCTGTTTTATCAGGCCCCTGCATGTTTTTGTCAATCAGCATTTTACTCTTTAGACTGTGAAATGTTTTTATCTAGTCTCAGAATCTCTTTATTATTTATAAAATTACTGCTACAGATTGAGTATGGTAATTTTCAAGCTTCTGAATCTTTAAGAAACAAAAAAGAGCCTAAAATAGCTTGGTGTAGAATTGCTACCTTGGCATTTAAACGGTTAACTTGAATCAAATTTATTAGAACAACGAAGAAAGACCAAGTTAAGTAATCTAGGTCTATCAAGTAAAACCTTCTTAACCAGAAAAATATAAAGATTGACATCCAGATTTCTAGTCATTTTTACAAATAAATATAACATTTTTTGCAGTGCATTTCTTTTCTTTTATTGACTTAGCTCTCGAGAATGTTGCGCTTGTGATGTTAATATAAAGGAACACAAATTATAACCTGTATTTTATAAAAACTTTGCTTGCAATAATGATACATTCTTATGGTCCGGGCCTTTGTCACTAGTCTGGATTCGAATCTGGCCCTCGGAGAAAAGAAATTGCCCACCCCTGAATTAGATGGTGTACGGAACGAATAGGCCCTATATGTTTTAATCAGTGATCTTTTGACTGCTTATGTTTTGTTTAATATCCTGCTTGAACTTTCACGCCAGTTAAAAGTTTGCTGACTTGACTTGCGGCGGTAATAAAAAGAACAACGTGTAAAGCTGGTTTTACACAGGAAACACGAGCACTAACATGACTTTACGACCTCCTGTTGTTGTGATAACGTTTCAAACTTCCTGTACACCCTGATAACCGCTGAGAACAGACAGGTGTAACGTGAGGTGGGGGAGTACCTCTGTGGGCCGGTCCGCTGGCCACAAACAGGAAGTACTCCCGCTCCAGGTCAAAGCGCTCCGGCTCCTGATTGGCGGAGGAGGTGGCGGGCTGTTCTGACTCGGGATTGGTTGGTTTGACGAGGCGACTGAAGCGACACTGGATGATTCCATCGGCGATCCTCCAGGAGACGGACTGCAGACCTGACTACAAGAGCACAATTAGACATTAATAATAAGTTTATGGAAGAATGAAAGACTTAATGAACCTTTTTGTGACTGTGGTGTTTTGAAGGGGAACTATTATGTAAAACCTAATTGGTGTTTTAGCCATGTTCCATTAGTATTAAAGTTAAGTTAAAATCTACTTTTTATTGAAGTGAACAGGAAGGACTGGTTTCTATTTGTGTAGTACTTTATAATAAACAAATTGATTGATTTTGTTATAATTACCTTCTAAAACATGGTAAAAAAAACACTATAGGTATCCTTACATAGTATTTTCTACTCAGTGTAATGGCTCCCTCTAAGGACTGATATTTGCATTACAACTTCTAGCATGCAGCAGCTCTTTCGATTCCAAACAACTACTGTGATATCTGTCTGTCTGTGTACTCTACAGGGTTTCTGCAGGGATCCAGAGCTTCAATTAAGGCTTTTTAGACCCTTTTGAGGTCACAAAACATACAGCCAGCTGCAACCTATAAAATGTCACATACCTGCTTCTTTTCCAGACGATTTCATATAAGATATTATTTTATATTAACTAAAAATAACACAATGTAAAAACAGTCGAAGAAACACACCAGCCATATAAGGAGCCATATTGAGCCACAGCCTCTTCAGCTGCTCTGGAAGGTTTTAGAAATCATTTTAATCACAGTTTTGACTTTACAAAGTCTCCTGACTCCCGATCAACCTCCTGATGCATCATGGGTCTTCTGATTATGTGACTTGTTTCACACTGTACTTTCCAAAATAGTCATTTTTAACCTTTGCTCAGGTGTCCTCATTATTTTTTATGAAAGTTATTTTTTTCTTGTTCAAAGTAAAGTGAAGTCATGTTATTGTTGTGATAGTTTGATCAGGAGTCCTTTATCACACACAACCTGAGTTTACACTTTTATTCAATCATCTGATAGAAAACTGATCAATAGAACACATGTGTCACTACAAGACTTCAGACTTTGAAAACCCAAATGTGACACATATGTCCAATATTGATTACTGATCAGGGACTAATATGAGATGCTGCATATTTGAGCTGATTCTGTCACATTTTCACCTAAGAAACTCATATACCTAAAAAAGCTATAGAATTTATGTTTTTTTTTGCATGTCTTTAGACATCTGTTTACATGTCAAACTTCAGCCTCAAACAGGATCAGGTGTGATGGTAAGAATTAAATTTCCAAACATAAATCGCTCTGGAATATACAGTAAGTTGCATAGCCAAAAAATGCCTATAAGGTACAAGGAGAAAAAAACAAATCCCATGTGACTATATAGAGTCACACCAGACTAGCAGTCAGACTTTTGGGAGAAATTGATTTAACACAAAGAACAGACTTGGGACACGTTTTTCAACCCCACTCCTGCCGTGCTTTTTGTGACAGGGAGAGAGGATTGAGACAAGGGGCATCAGGCAAAACTACAAGATGCAGATCAAAAAAAAGACTAAACTCTACATAATTTTTGCTTTTTTTTATAGATGTTTACCAAGAACTAGTCCCAACATTTCTCCAGTCCCTGTTTAGTCAGAGGAACTACCCTGTCCCCATGTTTGTGTTCACACAGCAGCAGTTTCTGAAAGTAACTGGCTTTAGCAAATCTGTTTAGTCATTATGTGGTATTTGGAAAACAAAGTTGTCCTTTTTCAATTCCACATAAAACTATGATCAACTAAATCTAAAACATATGAAACAATGAAATTAAACGATTCACTGTAATTCCTACAAGTCTACTTAGTTCAATTTAAATAAAAAATATTTGGGGAATAGCAGCCTTTAAATATTTTTCTTAAGGGTGAAGAAAGTTATCTAAATGTGACGTTTAGTCTGGAAAAATACGGTACTGTAATTTCCATACTATAGCCACTACTTTTTTTACAAGCTGTAAACCTTAGAGGGACATAGAAAAAGAAAAAAATGAAATAGGAATGAAGAGACAGATATAATCATTCAGAATTTTGTACTGTTCCAAGTTACACCTACTCTGCCTCCTCTAATCGAGAACAGAAGAAAATGAGGAAAGAGAACAGTCACCTGAGTCTCCTCTTCTGGGTGTGTCCGTCCTCTCAAGATGGCCGCCTCCACCGACACCCTGCCGTCTGCATTTACGCACAGGTACGTGTCGTCGTCACCCTGGAAACACATGCACCACTTTTGATTGAGAGTACGGAATCTTTGTGAGTTTAAATGCAATACTGTTTTTGATACAAGTGTGTAACTGGTGGAACAATATCTACAATAACAAACATAGTGTCTTACCATCCACGTGTCCCAGGACAGGGCAAAGGCGATGTATCCCTCTGCTGGTCCGCTCAGCTCGAACACTACCGACTGACAAAAACAACCATGGAGGGAATCAACCTTTTGACGCTATAATTCTAGAGTAATCAGCGGTGAATGAAGGAGTACCTGCTGCTGTGGAGGTCCTTGGGCGGCGGCGGACAGGTAGAAACACCGAGGGTCACGGGAAGGGTCGCAGCCGGGCGGGTCCAGGAGGCAGGACTTAGACTGGCCACACCCCTCGGAGCTGAACTGAAGAAAGTCAGAGGATTGCAGAATATTAGTTGGGGTGAATATTAGTTGTGCCAAAATCTGGAAATAGATTCTTGTTTGCATATTGACATCTTTGACTTCTGAAAGTTGTGGAAAACCTCTTCAAAACAGCCTGTTGAGAATAATTCAAAGCTAGATATGTAATACTTCAGCTTGTTTACCAATGATGACCAATGACCAAGGCTACGGTCACAAGTGATGCGCGAGTTGAGGCAGGGTGAGAAATAGCGACTGCAGTGTGCGGCGGAGGAGGTGTTTTTTTTTACATCGATCAGTTGTATAGCCGGTATTTTACAAATCGATTCTTAGATCACAACCACAACATAAACTAAAGCAGACTTTGTTCTGTAGACGTGCTGTGTAGCAGAATCACACAAGGAAACAGTGAGGACAGAATCTGCTCTTTCATTGGTCAATGCAGCCACTGTTCCAGGAACTGCACTATCTGCGTCACTTCAAACAAACATGGAGCAGGACGAGCACGCTCCTGGACGAGAAATAGAGAGAAAAGGCGAAGGATTGTTTCAAATACCCAGAGTGAAGACAGAAGCGTAACAAAAACATCTTTTGAGTTAAATACATCTACACATTAATGGCCGCTTATCCTTATGTTAAAGTCAGCGTAGTGTTACTTTAAGCTGTCTGCTTTACTTGAGGCTTATAACATTGATGGAATGAAATGCAAAACGCAAGTGCGATACGGTGCACAAATAACCTGGCTGTGCGGGACTAGTCATGTATTGTCAAAATGCCTGACCCGTGAGTTGGAAAAATACCTGACCTGCGCCTCACAGTGTACAGTCAGATTCTCAATTTTCATTAATTCAAATTTTTTCATGTGGTCTCTGATGGTCCCAAAAGTGACCGCCATGCGCAGTAAAGAGCACCATGTCATGCGCACAGAGTGTATTACACAGTCAAGTTAGTGCCAATTTCAGGCTGCTTTGTGCAAAACCTAAGCCACAAGGACATATACTATTAGTGAAAAGTTGTGCTCACAAGCTACATTAGCATATTCTGAGAATGTGATTCAGCGTCACAACACAGATAAATGTTTTTAAACACAGAAGGTTGGCGACACTGACAGAAGTAGTCACAAACAACACTTCTAAACAGAGAAAAATTAATAACTTATTTAAGTTTTTACACTGGTATTGGTCGATATCAAGTATGAGAGTGAAAAAGCTGGATCGGTGTATCCCTACAAACGTTGCAAATTGTTCAGTACACATAAGTTACACATAATGGATTGAATAGTTTCAATAACACAGCTGATTCAGTGGAGTATGTAATAGTACTGAGTCTCTGATCACTTACAGGACCCGGCAGAACAGAGGAGGTGGTCTTTGGGGCGGGACTGAGGAGGGTGTCGGCTCAGGGGGCGGGGAGTCACTCCATGTGTGTGATGATTGGTCCTGGGATCTTCACCCAGTATATGTCATAGTGAGAGACAACAGTCACCTAGAAAGTGGGAAAAAAAATTAATAATTTTGAGCACAAACAAAAATCCTGAGGATGCGATCCAGCATATCATTTTATGTGGTATGCAAGGTCCTAAAAAGTGTTCTTTAATCTTACAGTATATTAGCACCAGAAGTAATGTGGGTATCTTACCTTAATGAAAGGAAACTAAAGAGATTGTTATGTGTAGCATTTCAAAGAGTAGTAAGGTTTATTAAATCACAACTGGTCTTTGACAACAGCCATGATGTCAATGTGGACCTTAGTCAAAGTGAGTTTAACACAGTGATCAGACTATCAAGCTAGTTTTTCTTAGCAGTTTGTTGTGTCTGTAGCTTTGACTTTTTGAGCCCTGCCTTTCCCTCAGTCTTAGCGGTGGCATTAGTTTTTCTTCAGTTTGCCCTATTAGACCTCCAGAACGCAGAGCAAGTTAAGTTTTGGGTGAGACCAAAGTACAGGTCTGAAATGAGACATTTTCCTCGTTTACATCTGCCGTGAGAAATAAGCAGAGCAAGTTACAGGAAAACATTAGGCTGCAAACTGTATTTAGATTTTCAGTTAGAAAAAGGCCACGCAAAATGCAAAAATAAGCCTAAATACTACTGTAATGTATTTGTCCAAAAGTTCAATTCACCTGCATGTCTGTTTTTTTATTTAATTTAACGTCGTTTAAGCTAAAACCATGTTATAAAAATAAAAATGTAAATATTAGAGGCCATTTAAAAAGATATTCGTATTTACTGACAGAACTGGACTTGTATTGGGGCGTCCCTGGGGGCTTTCCAGATCACCCGAACCAGGTTCTTACGAGATTTACTGGTGTGGCTCACGGCAGAACCCTGAAACACAAGAATACATCACATAGAAACATTAGCACTGCTACAGTCTACAACTATTTAGTGAGTGGAAAACATTTCTACAAGTCCAAGTCAAGTCTCAAGTCAAGTCTGTGTCCAACAAGTTCAAGTCTGTGTCCACATCCAAGTCGTCCATCCTCCATCTACAAATCAATTCCTTGTAGGGGATCTGATCAAAAAGAGGGAAGCTGTTGGGGTCACCACTAGAGGCACGTCCAGCGAGACTGCAGACTGGCACATGTAAGACCTCATTTGGTCAAAATAATACAATAGGTAATATGGCAATAGTACAGCTATTAAAGACAATGAAATAAAAGCAAAAATACAAAAGATTTTGAGGAACAATCGGTCTGCTTTTGTGTCACTCACATGTGATAGGAAGTACTTGGGAGCAGGGGTTTTCCAGAGGCTTGGGAGATTTCAGTATCTGCCTCTATGTCTAAAGCTTAATTTAGCCTAGAACTTTGCTTTGCTGGTTTTACAATGACACAGCTGCCTGATAAAAACTAAGGCTTGGAACTTGACTTGGACTTTGAAGCCTTTGACTTAAGACAAGTTGAGATGTTTTCCTCAGACTTTTTACAAAATGCAAGATTACATGTAGTTATATCAGAAGGCAGTTTTTGCTTAGAAATTGATGAGGTACTTATTGCTTAACTGACAAACATCGTGTTTCTCAGTTTTTATAGGCAAATGACTATGACGGTTCACTTTGAGCTTTTTGCTATACTGAACCAAAATTGATTATATTCTGTATGTTGCTCATCTACAGTATATGTGTTCAGTAGTTTGGGGCTGTTTGGATGCTTAAGTTAATAATGGTGAGTGTTCCACCACAGATCCAGGCTCTTTCTTAAAGAAACCAATTAGAAAATGTACCTGAATTATACTTTTTCTTCCTGGTGTCAGTCTGGGTCATTCACAAAAGACGTGTAATAAAGTTTGGTCTGTGACTGTGGGTCACACACCAGACACAGGCTGGAGTAAACAAGAAAGTACTTACGGTTTATCGTCACTTTTTTTTATTCTTTATTCACATTTATTCAACTTTTGTTTTGCAAAGCCTGAGCAACTCTGAGCTGCTTTTTAAACACGTTTTATTCAAGGCAACAAATAAAGTTTTCATCAGTGTAAATGGCGCAGTTTGTCACAGAATCGAGTTTCTATTTCTCTTTTCCGTCTGGTTTTGGCCTGAGCCTGTGTTTTCTCTTGTCCAATCATCGAGCCTAAAGGACCACTGTAAGGTCTGCTCCAGGGTCCAGGGTGAAAGCAGGGCCCAAAGCGGCTCATTTTGGACCCAGCACACGTGGAAACAGGGCTATAGTCTCTTCTACTAATGGGAAACGTTTGATACAGGCTTGAGACTTCCAAAACAGTGACTTGTCCCGCCTCTGCAATGGCGAAACGGGACTTAACAGTAGTATAGTTTTGAATGGGAAGTCAGTGAACATATTTCTCTTAAAAGCTGTTCTAGATGAATGTTGCTTTATGCTATTGTTTAGAATGAACACAATGTAGCATGTACTGTATGTCCCTTTTGTTTCTTTTAGCGGTCTTTGATTTGGGAATGTTTCAAGTTGACCTGGAGTTTGTTGCAGGTGAGGAGCTGGGTGGAGTGAGGGTCTGTGAGGGTAAAGGTGCCAACGGCAGAGGAGGCGTCCTGAGCAGGGTCTCGGGCCTGGAGGAGGAAGCCCTCAAAGAACTGCCCCGACAGAGTCACTGCAGAAACAACACACTAGAGTTAAAAGGCATTACACTCATTGTAGACATAGTACCATGTCTAAACCTTCGGCATATATTAGCTAAACAAGGTCTCATGGTGTGATGATTGTCATCTTCTTCCAAATATAACAAAAACAAGATCATAATTGACTTTTGGCGCAAGTCCAAGATTATGGCTAATATTCCTGTACAAAGTATTATTGACTGGATGTAAATAAAGTAATTTAGAAACACGAATGTACTTCTGCAATACAGGAAGTGTGCAGGACCAGAATGAAGCAAAAACACACTTCTTCACGATGCCACAATTGTCACAACCAGCGAGGGATGGAGCTATTGGCTGCTCCAAGCTGGACGGTGTTGTCTTGTGTCTCCAGGGTGTTTGGAGTCACCGCTCTAACATTAGTCGTCTTGTTCCTCTAACGACCGCCCTCGTACTGGTGCTCCCGTGTAACGACCGCTGCACAAAACCAACCGCCCCACACATCTCCGTGACAGGTTCAACCGCCACCAGGTTCACAGCCGAGACCATTGGGACACACCACAGGCCAGTGTCGCCAGAACTATCCATAATCGCCTTCGCGCTGACGATTTTCGACCATATGGGCCATATGTTGGATCAGTGAGGCACATCATCGTTGGACTTTGCAGAGGTGGTCCCAATGGTCCCATTGAAAATGTCTGGCATCTGCTCAGTGTGCGTGTCACCGACGCGAACATCCTCTTGAAACTTAGCAACAGCTGAGGCGCACTGGTGGAAGAATGGATCAACTCAGACACTACTGCCGATCCATGAGGCGACGAATAACCACTGTTCAGGGCAACGGGGGTCACATGAACTATTGACAGTCTAATGAAATTCCTGTCACTTCTGGTTTGCTCTATTGTTTGGTTGTGTTATTGGAGAGTGGTAGAAGTCTTCAAAGTAGTCATCTGGACAGTGTTTCCGAAGATCAAGACGTTTCGACTCTCATCCGAAAGTCATTTCAATCTGATTCAATCTGACTCAGATTGAAAATGACTTCGGATTAGAGTCGAAACGTCTTGATCTTCGAAACACTGTCAGATGACTACTTTGAAGACTTCTACTATGGATCACTCCTGGATGAATGAGGGACTACACCGTCTTATTGGAGAGTGGACTAGAAATGGATGTAGGGTTCATATGAAAACAGAATGCAGATCTCAAAAAAAATATTCTACCCTTCAAAACTCCCAAAACTAAGTATTGTGTTTCTTTTTTCCTTGAGTGTATTTGATTGGTACCACCATCAATAATATTCAGAAATATTTGTTTGAGACCCCTGACCTATATGGTATCAATGCAAAACATACAAAGTTACACTTGTGCCACACATTACATTATTCACTTATCTGTGTACCTTCTCTTAATGGGAGCAAGGGCTTATTGAATTGTCTCAATAGGGTTTAGGGTTAATTTCCTTTTGAAACTAGTGCACTTTAATTTCCTGCCCTTCAGAAGATACTTTCCTGTTATGTTATGGACATGTGAAGGTGTAAAAATAAGAATGTGCTTCCAGAGTCTGTTATTTAGTCTAAAAACTACATCACACGGGCAGTATGACATATAATGACCTCAGTTAGCTTCAGAAGATTTAATTTAAAGAAAAAAGGGTGCATTAACAAACAAGGCCATGTCTGGGTTCATACCTCCGGGTCCTGGGTCGGATGGAAATAAACCTCTCCTGTGTCAGAACGCTTGCCTCATATACCTCTTCTTTTCAAGTCCCGTGTTACTTCCATTATTCTACAACATGCAGCTTTGAATTCTTTTGAAAAACAGAAAATAAAGTGTACTAACAGCTGTACCTTCCACGTGTTCTCCCGGGCTGAAGCTGCTCACGTTGGTGTGGAGTTGGTACGGACTGGGGCTGGTCTGACCCTGGCTGTGGTGGTGAGGCTCCATACTGCTGCAGGCTTTGGTCACTCTGCCGTTGGCGTAGGACTGCACGGGACAGGGCCACAGGGACAGGGACAGGACGAGGACGAGGACGGGGAGACAAGAGGGACCACACGGAGACATCTGCTGGGTCACAGTCAGGAGGCCTCATCATGACATTTGGAATTTTGAGAATGAAATTAGGATATAAAAACAATTATGTAAAAATAATAAAGATTTAAGGGTGGGGTAGCTCATTTTCACACTGCAAACAATTTAGGTTTTAAATCTGACTACTTTCTTTCTTTAAACCCTTTAACACATGGTTAATATTGGCATGTATTCATTCATGGTTGTAATTATGTTCAATAAACGTCATTTTACAAACAATAAAGAGAAACTGGAGTTACATTCTATTATACTTGATTACACAGTGGAAAAACACACTCCTGTCCTGGGTTAAAAGGACCATATTAAAAGTCTGTTTTGCGTAGCTTCATAAAATTATGACTAAAGGCCATTTGTATCTTGTTTGTTAAATCTAAGCAATATTGAATCAAAAACGAAGAATGATCAATAAGAAGGCAAAAGAAATATGATTCTATATTTTTCCAGATCAACCAGCTCCAATAGTCCAGCAGCTATTTGCACTAGAGCGTTCAAAGAAACCATGTTAAGCAGCAAAACAGAAAGTGAAAGTAAAAGTGATAAAGACACTGGTTCAAAAGTAGAACTTTCAGATTATTGTTTTCACTTTTTGTTGTGCACTATGTAACTTTTGATAAAAATGGACTGAAAAGAGGGTCTTGGCAATCAGGCAAAACATGAATGTCACAACTGGAACCAGATTATGATTTTGATTTGATCACAATTCTTGTAGACCAGGGTTATTCAAATAGCGGCCCGAAGCAGTATGATGTGGCCCACCTTGGTAAAATGGGCCATGGACTGGGCCACATTGTAAAGAAGTCATGGGAAACAGTCCGTATCTGATTTACAGTGAACAGGAGTGGATACAGCAACATAATGCTGAGCATCAAAGACTGGCCCATCATAATAAAGTGGGCCGCGACTGGGCCACATTCATGGTTAGATCTGCTTTTCAGTAGCCTGCAGTACTTTTAAATCAACTTCATCAGCTAAAATTCCACTGATATTTGTTTTGTTCACTTTTGTTCTGGTTCATAATATGTTCTCTAGTCTTGTTCCAAATTGAGGTTCACCCTGAAGTAGCAAATATGTAGCCTAGAGACATAGAGTTGGATTAACTGTAGGTTTAGCCTAGTCACGTTCTAGTTTTCATTTATCTCTACTAGTGTAAGCCTGTTATATGACAGAGCAATTTAGACTTATTTTCAATTTACTAAACATAAGTTCTTGGTGCAGTTTTGTTATTCGGCCCATAGACCATAGTCCTCTGTCTGCTGTAAAATATAATTGAATAGCCCTGCTGTAGAGCAATAAAAACAGACGCAGCATTAGTTATTATCACTATAGAAACAACTCTGGTCTTGGCACAGTCTTGCGTCAAAAACTGCGATGTATTGAGCAACTGCCCGCCACAAGCCGTGGTCATCGATAAAATCTGGCCCTCTGAAAAATAAAGTTGAATAGCCCTGTTGTAGACTGTTTATTTTCTCATTACTGTAATTTCTGCCCTATTGAGCGCACTGAATATAAGCCGCACCCACTAGATTTAAGTACGAAAAATGATAAAGTACATACAGTATATAGGCGCACTTGTTAATAGTAAGTCTATGAGAATCTGTAATTTTGCTGCATTGCCTTATAAGCCGCATAGTTCAAAGCTCATGAAAAAGTAGCGGCTTATAATCCAGAAATTACGGTATTTAAATTAAATCAACTGCTTTTTCAGAAAGTTAGCTATTTGAACATTAATAATGACCCTTCATTATAAAACATGTTAAAATATATCTTTCAGTCATATATTTTTGTTAATCAAACAGGAAAAAATTCTAAATTTCACCTCTTTTATGACATTACAGGGACTGTACCTGCTTTTTGCTACTTTGGAAATGTAAACAAACTGAAAAAAAAAAAAAATCATGACATCATTATTAGACACAGTCAGACCATTGTGGACTCATTTTCACCTGAATAGAATTGATAAACAGAGAAATTATTGCAAAAAATGATGTCCCTTTAAAGTGCAGCCAAAAACTGACAAGAGACTTAGAAGCCCAAAGTCAATATAAAAAAGTGGACCTGGCAACTTTGAGACTGAGGTTGGAAAGTCTGTATTTGAACAGACAGATGCATTAAATAGAGAAAAGGGGGAATCACAACATGACATCATCGTAAAAGCAGATTGAATTGATTTTTTCATCACAATAATGCTGAGCCCTACTTCAAACAAAAAAACACTACTGAATTGTGTAGTTGACTTTTCACTTTCTGGCTTTCATCATGTTGTGATGTTGAGGCCTCCATTACCTCCATATTTCACAAGGTTCAAACTTAAACAGTGTCAAATCAAAACAATGTAAGGGATGTAGTGGTTCTTTTATCTAAACTACTGCTGCAGCAAAAAGTTTGAAACCAAAAAGTCACCCAGTTATGACATATACAGTAGGTGTAAACTTAAAGAAGGTCTAAATATGAACAGAGCCAAATCCTGAATGACTAAGAGAGTGAGTAACACCGAGCTAAACCAGACAACACTGAACACTGTTATTATAAGTCTCATTTTAGAATCTGACTTTACTTATTATTGTGCTACATGAAAACTCTGGGATCTGACAGAATTACATTTTTGGTTAAAACATTTTTGACATTTTAACTTCTGATTTTGTGTAACTTCAACTGTTTCTGTGTTACAAATATTCAAGTCTATTACTGGTAGTTGTCGACTGCTTTATCACAGTCATTTTTGTTATTGGAATATCTGTATTTTTAGGTTTTACTTGCAAAAAGTACTATATATATTTAGTTCTTCACAAGAATCCTTTTCAGGCAGGTGGTATGTGTTTAATACTTTACCATAGAACAACACAATTCAGTAAATAGAAAATTAAAAACATGCTTTGGAATATTGTTAACATGAGAATTGTGTTATGACATACTGTGAAAAACATAAAGAAACATCTTTTCCACAGGAAGATCTGAGGCTAAATACAAGCTCAAAGTTATTTATTTAGTGCGTCAAAGACGTAAAGGACAAACAGGTGCTTTTATTCAAGTCTGTTTTTGGTCAAAAACTTACACAATTCACCTTTAAAACATTTGTATTTAGATTTTTTGAAATGTGAAGATTTAGATTGATGATGACATGATAAAATATACATTGAGTTTGTTTGTTTGTTATGGATTGAACTGATTTGTCATACAAGGGACTAACCGGGACAAAGATGAAAAATAGCCGCTTCCCAATTATGGTATATTTTATGCAAATGTTAATTATTGCATAATAAATATATATATATATATTATATATATATATTATATAATAATATATATATATATAATTATATTCATTTTAAAAAGTGTCACTTCTGAGTTTGGACTAAGTCTGCAACTAACGATTACTTTAGTACAGTAATCGATTAGTTGGATGATTATTTTTTTTCAATTTATCGATTAGTTTTTCATGGCACATCTAGTAAAATATTCCCAATCAACTATTTTGTAGCACAAAATTACATAATTTGTTCAAATTGTCTGTGGCATTTCAAAGAAGAACTATGTAACTTTTCTGGTTGAAGCTGTAGCTTGGTTTTTGTATTGCTGTGATTGAAATGTTCCATTAAACATACAGTATAATCTATCTGAATAGAGAAGCATGTGACACAGCAAAGCCAAGTGTTAAAGTCTGATCTATGGAGAGGCAATCTTGCTCACAATAAAATTACATTTTTCTGAAGCTATTAGAAATAAAATAACCTATAAACAAATACATCAGTGAGTGTAATTAGATCTGAGCTGAGATAAGTGGCTTGGACGTCCTGGACATGCATTGTCAAAAGTATTGAACATCAGATAATAATATCAATACTAAAACTGGTATTGAAATCACATACTCATTGATACTTCAGAAAATAACATGAACAGCACTAAATTTTATATTTTCAGCTGAGTTTCAGAATATTCCTGAGCTTTATCAAAGCTAGTTTAAAATTAAAGAGTTAATTATAATTAATATCAAGAATTGAGACTACTCCTTTGTATTAAAATTGACAACACAAGACTCATGGAGCTCATGGAGGTTTGAAACCTACAGAAAGAGCAGTTAACGATTGATTGATTACTAATATAGTTGGAAATGATTTCATTAATAGATTAGTTGCAATTAATCGATTCACTTGTAGCAGGCCTAGTTTAGACTAAGCAACAGTGCTATTACTACCAGTAGTTCTACAGTAAAAAAAACAAACGTGTAAATAATGCTTGCTCACTTACCGTGCTGCGAGAGGAACTGTCTTCTGTCTGCTCATGTCCAGGACTTCCACTGTGTTCTGTCTCACACCGGAGAACAGAAGGAGCAGGAGGTGCGCTGGGGACGAGAGGCGTGGCCAGACCTTATCAGAGAAACACAGGGTCAAGACACAGCCAGTGATTATCTGTGAGTTTGTGTGAGGAAGTACACTCGGCTCACATGTATCATTTTAGAATAAAGTGTCTGTAAATTGAAACTGAGAGGGATCTATGTCTAAACCATATTGAGCATTACAAAACACAGTGTTAAACTTTATAGATTTGGAACATTACAGGTACAGGTGTGAAGGTGTGCTGTTCCAAAAGCAATAAAAGACACAAATAAAATATATTCAATGTGTCTGTCTGCCATGTTTTCTCTGCATTACTGTAGCAGACCTGCTTCTACTGCTCAATAAAACAATTATTTACAAAATAAATGTGTGAAATGAAGATTAAATAACATTATACACGACATAAGATTAAATTAAATAACATTATACAATCTGTTATTTTCTTGATGTAATGACATTTAGACTTAGTAATAGTGCTCTCCCCTCTGTTGGTCATTGTCATTGCCCACTTGTACCTTTTAGCGCAACTACGCATGCGCAAGCCAAAATTACGTTTTTAAAACACATTATTTGTGTACAGTTTAATAGTTGATATTATTTATTTATATTAATATTTATGAATGTATCTTGCAAAAGTTTGCCAATACAAAGTCCAAAACGGCACATTTATTTATCGCCATTTTAAGCTAGCAGATAGCTAGCAGCCAGAAGTAGCTTGATCAGGCATTAACGGCTTTAAACAGTAATAATCTCGTCTGTGCTAATTAAAATGTAGAAGCATAATCAACAGAAAAAAATCCATGTACAAAATATAAAAAAATGATGGTCTTTCGCAACCGGACACCGTGCACACTCCATATGCATGGCATGCTACAAAATAAAAATATTATCAATGGTTAAGTTATTATATTAAGTTACTTCCATGGGTCATTAAGGGGACACCATAAGTAAAACCGGTCATTCCACCTCGCTAGCTTACAACAATTAGCATAGCAAGAAGGCTACATAGAAATTAACAATTCCGCATCAAAATCACAGTCTCGTAAGTAAAAACAGCTCACACTGTCTCACTAGCCTTATTACTTCAATATTCGTTCACACAAAATATTTATTGTTCCACTTTACCTGTGAAAAGACAAATATCTTCAATGTGCGTGTCTGCCATGCTTTCTCAACTGCTTCTACTGCTGCAGACACGCTCTGGTGGTCAGGCGTACGAACTGCACTATCCTTTTTATTTATGTATTTAATTGTTCACAGTATTTATGATTGAATGAATAATCAATTAAACTTCAGTTAATAGGCTTCATTGTGGCGGAAGGTAGAAATGATCTTCCAAATTGGAACATGGAGTTCATTTAACCAGCAAACAAAAATAGTTTAAGCACTGATAGCTAGTCAAAAAGTCTGAACATACTGTATATTTGGACTGTCAGAATATCATCCAAATGTTAGCCTATATAACAAAAAAAAAAAAAAAAAAACGAGAAAAGATTGAGATGCCTGCCGAAAAAAGACATAGGCCTCCTGTAGATTTGTTGAATAGTTCATTTATAATAACTTTACCTTGTGTGTATTTCTGTATACTGTAGATTCATGAGCCAGAGCACGTGCAGTCATGTTATGAGCAGAAAAAGAAACTAAAGTGTGCCCTCTACTGTGTTCCTTGTGTATTGCAGAGGATGCTTAATGTTGAAAAGGTAAAAAAAAAAAAGCTTGTAAAGTTCAAGAACACGTGACATAAAACGATGTAGTAGGCCTATTGTTTTTGCAGCTCTGTCTAACAGAAACCTATCAGATGGAAAGAGATACAAGTATCTAAATAAATTTATCAATTTTTACATATTTGTGTGATCACTATATAAGTAAAGACTTCAGATTGTATTTGTTTTAATTAGTTTTATTATTATTATCATATGGTCATACTGATCATACAATGCTCTAAGAACATTTATAAGACTCACGGTTTTTTTGACAAATAGACTTAATAAAAGTATGTTTGTAGGTGAGATGTGTTTTGCCTAAAATATGTTTTACTTATGCGGTCTGAATGAATATTTTTCTTTTTTTGAATAGACTTTTTTGTTAGCAGTTTTTTTTTCTCAAGGGTAATATGAATATATCCCAATAAAAAAATGTTCAAGAGTATAATTTTAATTTTGATTCTAATGAATTCAAGGTTACACAGTGTGAATTTAAAGTAGGCTATTATCTCCTGTGTTGGTAATTATACAGACATCATTGGTATATGACCCTGTAAACGTGACACAGCTTTTATAAAGACTACAGTTAACAATAGGGATGCACCGATCCGATACTGGGATCATGTTCAGTCGATATCATAGTTGTGTCTTTAATTGGACATAATAAGACAAATTTATTGGCTGGTGTTGTTCTAGAACGTCTCATATTATTGGACATTGGTTTTCACTATAATTAACAGTTACATCTCATTATATGACAAAATTTCTTATGTTTGATAAGAAAGAATAGCAATTTCAGCCCTTATACTAGTATTGGTTGATATCAGGTATCGGCCGATACTTATAGACAAAGTATCGAAATCGGTATTGGAACTGTAAAAGCTAGATTGGTGCATCCCAAGTTAACAAAGAGCACGTTGGGATATAATTTAAAGAAAAGCTTGCTAATTTGCAGAACAGCAGGCGATGCTAATTAAACACCACATACACAGTTTAACAACCAAAAAAAGTTTGGGGTTTAGCTACACTTTAAACTTTAAAAAATATTGACATGTCCTGCCGGGGGAGTGAGTACACCACTAAACACACAGGCAAATCTGAGCCTCTGAACTTCACACGACCTTTAGTAAACATCACACTATGAATCTATCCATGCACTGCATGTGCTGTAACACTTTGTACAGTTCTGTGGGTGAGTTGATTAGCCCAGCGACTGAACACTCAGAAGCTCAATCACAAAGTCACTTTAAAAGTTAATTGCACAGCACTAATCATGTATAACCCCTGCTCTACACTTTCATTCTCTCCTTTCACCTTAGGGGTTACATTCTCTTAAAGCTGCATTCTCATTTCAAAATCTCTTCACAAAACACCGAAAACAATGAGGGTAAACCATTTGTATTTCTTTGTCCTCTAGTACAGCTTTAGTACATTTTCAGGACACTAAAATCATGGCTTACCGCCCTCTGCACAGCCAACCAGCTTTCATCCCAAGACAGTGTGTATCGGTCTTATTTTGTTCCCTTCAAAGTTCAGATTTTCCAATAATAAGGAAAACAGACTTTACTATTCATAGGGAAAGAGGGAAAAATTTACTCACAGTTTTATTTGGATTGATTCATGATGTTTGAGTAATCTTCTACTGTCCTACAACTAATGCTCCAGTGCTGGGGAAAGTCCTGTTTTCACATACCACCTATCCCTGTCCCACTTGTCCTCATTTGCATATGTAATAATTACTCAAAAATCTGATCTGAGTCTGAAACATGTTGGGCCAAACTTTGCCATAGTAACTTTGTAATTTCAAATGTGTTGCTTGTTTCTGTAAAATTATAGTTCCATTGTTTTGAACAAGAGGTCAGTGCACTGGTTTCTAATTCTAACCTGTTTTAGATCCATTTTGTGGTGAACCAAAGATATAAATTTCTTACATGTCATAGTTTACTACTAATACATTCTATTAATTTGAGTTGAATTTCCTTCTAGAATATTTCCATGTATTTATTTTCTACATTAAACACATACATGGTGTTGCCTTTGAGTTTTTTCAGGCTTCAGCAAATCAAATAAAAGTCTTTATAATGCTATAACTCAAGATTTTTATTGCCATAACCGACGACAAAACCAGATATTTATGCGTTTATTGTGTCAACACTATTGGGTTGGAGCCACTCCATTCACTTGCTTAAAGATGAGATTAAAAAATAATGTTTGAACACATATTGCTTTACAATTAAGCTAACTTGTTTTAAGTGATAAACTTGTTTAAATGATGCTACAAATTACTTTTTGGCAGTGTTGGGAGTAACTAGTTACTTTTGTAACTAGTTACTGTAATATATTCCACTTTTCACTAACTAAGTAGTGTTACTTGTAAAAAATGTTGATAATATATTACAGTTACAATCTGAGTAACTCAAGTTTCTTTTATATAAATTAATTGCTTTTATATTCTACTGAAAATTACACTTTTTGACCAAAACACCACTAAAATACTAGTCTGTTGCTTAAAGATAAATCAAATATTATGAGGAACATGTGTTGTGACGTCACATTTCCACAAATTAACCATAGTAAACAAGTGTAAATGTAACAGGATTAGTATTGTATAATGTCTTGACAAATGTGTGAATACCTCAAGGAACTAAAAGTAGTGTAACTCACATTTCTGAGACAGTAATATTGTAAAACAAATGTAGCCTATTACATTTTTTTCCCTGTAACTAGTAATAATGTATTACAGTTTTAGAGTAACTTACCCAACACTGCTTTTTGGACATATGTTATAATGTTATATGATAGACTGACAATATTCAACACAAAACCCTGTGAATCTGCATATTTTTTGAACTCATCATTTGAGTTCACTGAAATCTGCAATACAATTTTATAATTCCAGCCTATTATTTATGTTTTTAGTTTGGGCATTTAATATTTGTCTTTATTCAGGGATTTTCTTTGGTGTTTTGGTCAAAGTTTACGCCCCTTGATCAGAAAGCAGAACTTCATTTATTTTCTGTCTCTATCCAACTAGCTCGGGGTGCAGATTTAACCGCTACACCTTTGCCTGTAGCCCCGCCCCCTGCTGCACTCTGAGCCTCGGTGAGCAGAGCACGTCCTCATCCAGGAAAAACACAAGCCTGTCTCTGTCAAACTGTTCTCCTGCGGCTGTGACGGACCCGAGCACACGACTGACAGGTACCCCACGAACCCCACGCACCTTTCTGCACGCATTCTGCACACGCAAACCTGCAAACCTACATCTTTTCACGCGTTTTCCCCCGGATACGAGCTATTCCGAACTAGCTAGCTTCCTCAGTTTGCATGGACGCATCGCTATCCCGTTAGCTACTTTGATTCAGCTGCGGAGTTTTTATTTATTTACCGCTAAAATTAGCAAATTAAGCTATGTGCGAGGTGTGAATGGTGTACAGCACTTAGACAACGATGTATTATATTTTGTAGACATTTTCTGACAGCTAGCGAGCAAAATACTTTATATTTTATCACTTTAATCCAAACGCGGACTTATATTTTTGCAAGAACGGTACGTGCTGCGTCGCCTCCCACCGCGAAAGTTACGCCCACTTGTGTCTACAAACTTTAAATTCCACGTGCAATTTATACGCTTTTATTGAGTTTCACACGCGCCGAAATACGTGCACACGCTTGTTGTAGCTGCAGAAAATGTCTTTACGTTGAATTTGCATTGTTACGTCCAAGTATACTGAATTAAAAGTAAAATGAGTCGTTTTTGGCTGGAGTCCAGAGCGGAGCGGCACTTAGCAGGAGTTTAGATATGTGCGAATCGTCATGGGGTCCATATGTCAGACCGTGAGCTATGTACCGATGTGCCAACGAGCCAAACAGTGAGCAGGAGCTTTATAAATAGAGAGAGTGACATTAAAGTCTGAATTCCTGACCTTGTGGCCGTGCGCATGCTCAGTAGAGGCAGCGGTGGGGTGAGTGACTGGGGATGCGTTCACCTGCTGCTTCCAAAAAAGAAAAAGCTGCTACAAGCCTGTGTAAAATCTACTTTTTTGAGTTTGGAACCGTGTTATGGCTCTGTTTTCTTATCTTTAGTTTATGTATTTGGATTGATTCTAGTGCTGTCAAGTGATTAAAAGACTGAGAGATAAATTAATTATAATCTGTAATTAATTCCTCTAATTAATCTATTTTTAATCTCACCTAAAAATTGCTGAGAAAAACACTCAACTCAAGTGTTTTTGTTTTGTTTTGATCCACTTTAATTAATTACATTATTGTTGCAGACTTAAGGAAGTTTTTCAGCATAAAATTCCCAGTTCATCAGTCCAATAACTCTCGCCTGCTCCTTTATTTTTGTCTCGTTGCTACTCGTGACCTTTGCCCCCCGTCCCTCAGGTCAAAGATCATGTGCAGACTTTCCTCAAGTCAAGTTGAACAACCCTTATGTCCACTTTGCAACTCCCATATACAATGAAGTTAAGGATTTCAAAATAGATTAATGCGATTAAAAAATGAATACACTAATTTGACACCCCTACTACAAACACTTACATATCGTTAAATAACCAAATTTCTTATGCTTTGCTAAGAAAAAAAAAAGCTATACTTGTATTAGGCTGTGCAATTTATAACATTCCATCTTCAGTTACGATTATTACTGTAATGGTTGTGTAATCAAGTAAATGTGATGATTATTAACCCTAAGTCATACAGTATGTGTGTTCATACATGCTCGTATATTTTATTGAGCTGTTAAAGTAGGTCTAAAGGTGCTTTCAGACCAAACGCGACCACGCGAACACTTTCAATGTAATGTCATGTGTAGGCGCGATTTCGCACGACCAGAGCGACGCGGAGCGTCTACTACGACGGCGCGAGCGTTTAAGGGCAGACGGCGTCTAATAAGCGCGACCAACATGTGAATGTTACCGACCAGTACTACAGCTGGAAGGCCCCTGCAGACATGGACAAGAGAACTAATCCTCTTGGTATCAGCCCATACACCACTGTCTTTAACTATGTCAAATAAGCCCTGTGTTCTCCATTCACATCGCTCATTTCTCGCTCTGATTGGCGGCACATGAGGACGCTCCTCGCTGACAGACACATACACATGAATGGGATTTAAGCGACATTTGCCGCTCATGGCCTCCTATCTACACGGGCCATGAGGGCGGACGAGCGTCCATGCCGAGGCGCGAGCAAGTGACAGTACGTGGTTCAAAACGACCAGTACTACGACTTTAACATGATCAGGCTTCTAAGTTATGAACATTCTTACCAAAAGCTGCACAAACATAAAAAACACATAACATGTGTGACTTGGACTTACCCTGTGGCTTCACAAAAGAAAAAAAAAGATCGTATTTAGAAACTTTAGTCCAGGGATTCCTCTCGTTTGTACATCCTGTGCTGTCAGTGTTTATAATTCATAAAACTCCTCGATTCTGGCAAAAACAAGCGGCTCTTTTGGTCAAATAAACTTTATATCCACAGCAAAATAACGCAACGTCCGAGACAAAAATAACCTGGTCATTCGACTGAACCGGATTTATATACTGTCATTTCCATAGGTAGACACAGCGTGTCTTAGTGACGCACGTGTAAAGCGCAGGGTTGGGACACCAGAGTCCCGGGTTCAATTCCCACACGAGTAAAACTTAACTGTCTATTTTTCTGCACTTATGCATAGCCTATATTAAATAAAGACGTAGTGTTTGTTTTGTATTTTAAAACGATAATACAATATGTTTGTAGAGAAAGTAGGATTCTTAAAGTTTAAGATTTGCATATCTGCAACAGATACAAACGTCTTCATCAGCTGTTTTGTTGCCTGGAGTCGAACTCACGCACCGCGGGCTCTTCACACCACCAGAGTCCGATGCGTTATCCACTCGACCACTTGACATCAGACTTGCACAGAGCTCTAAAATGAGAGTCACAGATGCCGTGGCTGCAGGAACACGGCGTGCTTTGAAAGCTGCGAGTTGGTCGCGCGAGAAACGCGACTAATTTCGAATATAAGCGGCCACCGCGGGCGTCTGGCGCGAATTGACGCCTCCGGTGTGAAAGCACCTTTAGACAGTTTCTTTACAAATGCATTTGCAACAGTATTTCTGTGAGTTCTGTCTTCTGTTTCATTTTCTCTTTTTATTCTAATTTTTAAAGATTGGGTAACTGGTTTTTACAGTGCAAACTCAGATTAGGTTTTAAATCTGACTTCTTCCTCTCTTAAAGCCTACAACACATGGTTAATATATATATATTTTTCATTTTTGGTTGCAATTATGTCTTCAAAAGCACTTTTTACAAACAGCAAAGAGAAACAGTAGAAGACCACCCAAGCACAGCCAATCAGAGAGCTGCGTTCAGCTTCTGATGAGAACTCAGATTCTTTATTCTTCAGTTCAGACAGTACTCAGTGGTCTCATTTTTTCACAGTGCTGCGTTTATTATATACTTATTAGTAGCGAACACAAAGCTTATCAAGTTTAAACTAAAAAAGTTAGTTATCCTAACTGTAATGTGGTGCTAATGCTCTGCACACTCTTTAAGCTAATGATCGTTTGATTAATCGTGATTTCAATTAGGATTGAAACAATCGTGATTATTATTTTCATCAGTCAAGCAGCCCTAATGAGTATCAGCATAGCTAGTGTATCGAAATCAGTATCAGAACTGAAACCTTAAAAAGTATATGATGAATGTACCACTAAAACCAAAATCAAAGTCTTTTATTTCTCATAGATACTTAAAAAAAGCAAAGCTCTGATTGGCTGTGCTTGTGTGGTTCACTCCAGGTCACTTTGCTGTCCTTGTACCGAAATGAAGGCATGTGGTTATTAACATGTGCTGAAGGGATATATGGGCATTAGATATAACGTTCACTAATAAACTTTTCACTTTGGTGGAAAGAAACTTACTGAAACCAATGTAGACATTCAGAGCCAAAAATACTGCAATAATATACACTTAAAAATACGCTTTTAGTCTTCAAAATTATACCAATTCAGAATAATCAAGGCTTGTTTTATCTTTCATTAAACTCTAACCAAAATACTTCATTATTGTACATTCTGTTACTTGTAAACTGCGTTATTGGACAATGGCATTGTAATAATAGGAACCACAAACTTCCTGTACAAATACAGAATTGAAAAGCTCCTTCTCTTCATAGTGGTAGTTTAGTTTAGCAATCAGTAGACTTTTTCTGATGTGTTTTTATAGTCTGAATACATGAAAGGCGGTGGGAATAAGTGGAAGACTCGCTGCTCATGAGCCCGGGCAGAGGTGCTGACTTTAAAGTGACAGCCCCCGACCCAAAGCTGCACTTTTCCTGCTGTTACCCTTCAAACAAACCTTTCTGCTGGAAAAGCCTGAGGAGAGGGTGAAAGGAGAAGCTGAGAGTGGAGAGCAGCAGTGTGATTGGTTTGACAGCAGGTATTTTTAGAGTGAACAAATCAATGCCAATGTCACATAGTCTGGACATGACACTGGCCACAGCAGTGAGATACAGGAGGAGCAGGGCTAGTTTTACCTGAAACGTACAAGTCTGCCCTCCAAAAACACCATATGCACAGTTTCACCGACAAAAAAAGTTGTTTTATTGTGTTTTTAGGGTGTTTAGTTTTATGCAAAGCACAGATGCTTAAATTCTTGTATGTTGTTGCTTTCTACTTTTGAAATGGACTTTTTTATTATTTATATCTTTGCTCCCTAAATGGGTTCACCAGAATCAGGCAAGTAAACCCATTCCTCACCTCTGTGCTGTTTTACACTGTGTACTGTTTGAGCCTGTGTCACAAGTGTGTGTAAGTGTGTGTGTGTTTCCTCTGCTGTCCTCACTGTGGTGTGTTATACTGTGTACTGTTGTAGAGAGTTAAACAGCCTGTGTCACAAGTGTGAATATGTGTTTCCTCTGCTGTCCTCACTGTGGTGTGTTTCCCAACCCCAGTGTTGCCTCAGCCTGTTCTCTCACACTATTGATCGGTCTGACTGTGTAATGTTCATATCTGACTTTGACCTGTTCTGTGTGTGGAGAGATTATTTGCAGTGTACATTTTTCTATCTCTCTTTGCTGATCATAGATTTCATTAAGTGGAACTTTAGCTTCTGTTTAGACTTTCAGAGATATGTGTGTTTGACAGTGGTGGATGAAGTGCTCAAGTAAAAGGTCTGATACAGAGACAAAATGTTCACATAGAAATGTATTTCACACCTAATTTGAGATTTATGCTGGTAGTAGTATGCTATTAGAAAATATATGGGCCCGTGGATGATTATTGTACAATATGACTCAGGTGACAGTTTACAGTGACAGGTTACAGGTTGTGGTGCTGTCGGCACCAGTGAGGGCCATAATTTTGGGTAGTTTGGGTCGAGGACTGCCCTGTGTCTTGACAAACACCCATTAGGATCCTCCAGCTCAGCGCAGGTGTCATTTTTGGAGTCTACCACTTGACTTTGTTGTTCCATAATGCTCAGGAGAACATTTAGAATGACTGTCTGACTGCGTCCAGCCTCAGCAGCAGTGAGTCGCTGTGAGAGGCTTTGCTTATGCAGCTCGATGATCCGGCCACGTTCAAGAAGTGAAAACTTCTTTGCTTTAACCATCAGGAGGGCATAACTGTCTGAAAGCCTGACAGAAAAGGAGAATTTTGAGCAGATTTTGGCTTTTATAGCCTTTGGTCTTAAGATTTCGATCAGCTGAAAAACAGCCTTTTTCAGTTTAATATTATTTTCTTTAAAATGACAAGTTCCACATTTTTTTTGTCACACTTCCCCTTCTTGCTTTTGCATAATCTAGCTCTACTTAAAACCTCATTAGGATCCAAACGTGCAAAATGTGAATTTTAGCAAATTTTCAACTGGTCTTAAGATTTTGATCAGCGCTGTACTTCAAATAACACATTTAAAGATATGTTTCAACATTTTCATAATGACATAATATCATCAGAATAACGTAATCAAAAAATTATGGGATATCTACTAATGCAGAATATCTCATAATGTTTAACATGTTTTGAGAAGAAAATAAAAGATTTCAATGCCTAAGTTGGATCAGTGCAGCCCTGATTTTAAGATCTTCAATTGACTTATTTGTGTCAAAATTGTTCAAAAAGTACAAAAAAGGTGCATTTAGGACTAATAAATGCTGCCTTTTTGCTATTATTTATGTCAAATTACTATTGGCCACATCTTTTGGTGTGTTTTTAACAACATACAGTTTAACTCACAAAGTGCACTGGAGTGACATGTTGCTGCAATAAATATTACACATTTGGAACCTTTAGTGAAAATTATCAGCAAACAATGTGACACATAGCAACAATAGTTTTGTTGCGGTCTTGAATTAAAATAGTTTTAAAGTTTATGTTGTGACTTAAAGAATAATGCAATCAATCAATCAATCAATCAATTTATTTTTGTATAGCCCAAAATCACAACAACAGTCGTCTCTGAGGACTTCCCAAGATTATTAATTTTAGCAAATATGAATAATAGGAAATCAAAATAAACAATACATATTCAATAAAACAATACACATTCAATGAAACATTTGATCAAGCAGATTATTAGTAGAGCAGATGAATGATTGTCCAGAGCATCCCCTGTCCTTAGACCTCCTTCTCGCAAGGAAAAACTCTTTGCAAGTAATTTTAATTATTACGTCTTTCAAAATACGATTGCAATGTTTTTTCAGAGTCGACTTTTCCAGTGGACCTACATATTTAAAAGCTGCAGCTAACTAAAACAGATATCACAAATATTACTGTTGATTAGGGCTGTAGTTGACCAAAGAAATTCTTGGTCGACTAAAATCTTGTCCCATCGACCGATTAATCGACTAAAAGGGGTGTGGTCAATGCTTTGAAGCAAAAAAATATTTTTTGATCTGACCAAACTGTGCTCAAAAAGACAAATTGCTTTGGAGTTCATGCAAAAAAATATATTTACACAGCAAATGTGATTTGATCCCAAAATCTTCCGCTAAGTCATTACTTTTAGCAACTGTTGAACACACACTGGAACTAAATTTAGTTCTTATTATACAGAAGCATTTTTGCTGATTTCAAGTTCAATTTTTATTTGTATTTTTCATTTTTTAAGAAAAACTAGCTTGCTCTTTTTTAATCCAGTCAAAATCTACTCAAAATCAGGTCAATACTGCTTTTTTCAGGCACATAATCATTTGTTATCTAACATAAGATGATTATACTTTTCAGTGTGAATGCTTATCATGTACAGTAAATAAAGGAATTAGTCGACTAATAAAAATGTTGGTCGACTAAGAATGCATCGACCGATTAATCGACTAAACGAATAAAGGTTTACAACACTACTGTTGATAACTACCTACAATGTTCATATTTAGGTTTGTGTGGTGTGTCCTGTACAGGAGACCAGGGCCCGGTTCACCTCACGTGTGGATCTTCTGAACATGTTACCTCAGCACCTGAAGCAAGTCCGAGTCCTCATGTTGAACGAGAAGGAGAACTTGGAGAGGACCCTGTTCAGACTGGAACAAGGTTAGTGCTGCTGCGGGTGGGCAGGGCATTCAGGCTGCTATAACCTGTTCAAATCAGCACACACATGTTTGTTAGAGAAGACATACCTGAGGACAAGAACAACTAGCTCTTTACACATCTTTATACGGTGATCAAGCAACGTGATGCTGAAGAAAGGTAATGTACACATTTGAATGATCCAGGACTTTATTGAGTTCTTTCATCTTGTTCACACTTGTTTTGGTTTGACTTAAGTTCTAGGTTGGATTTAGGTGCTCTAAATGTACATACAGCATGTAATATTTTAGCCCAAAATAGAATTTAACAAAAGCATTGTTTTTTTACTTGGATGTTTTTGTTGAACTAAAACCATTATATACCAAAGTGTGTCTTTACTTTGATCAGGCTTACATCTACTTAAAATTGACTCTTTTGTGTCCTTGTAGCTTGTTTCCACTGAAACTTAGTTTTTTTAACTGTAATATTCCACAACAGGGCATGAAACTGATGTAGATCAATGAAGAATACCTCAAACTAATATTTGAAATAGGGCTTGGCAATGTCGTGATCAAAATCGAATTATGAGCACATCCCTGTGACTATCGGCTTTTTTGATGAAACTGTCACATCATGATTTCTATTTCTCTATTTGATGTGTCTGTCTGTTCAAATACAAACTCATTTTAGCACATATACAGTACAGACCAAAAGTTTGGACACACCTTCTCATTCAAAGACTTTTTTTTAAATTTTCATGACTATGAACATTGTAGATTCAAACTGAAGCATCCAAACTATGAATTAACACATATGGAAGTATAGTACACAGGGAAAATGCTCTTCCAACAGTCTTGAAGGAGTTCCCAGAGATGCTTAGCACTTGTTGGCCCTTTTGCCTTCACACTGCAGTTTAGTTCACCCCAAACCATCTGGACTGGGTTCAGGTCTGGGGCCTCATTTATAAAGGTTTGCGTAGGATTTTTGCTGAGCAAGTGCGTACACCTAGTGGCCACAGGTGGCGTGCGCCACGCAACATCCATATTTATAAAAGCCTCCGTGCGCTCTCCTCCACGCAATCTGTGCTTTATAAATCCCACCTGCTTCTAGAATCTGCGCACGTGAAGCAACGTCAGACCACGCCCTCTCCACACCTCCAATTCACCATGAAAGGTGACTCATGAATAATATTTTAATAGACATGAGGCGATAATCAGTGGGTTTGGCACACGAGGAAAGGCAAAGAGGGAGGAGTCTGAGAGAGACGCTCCATTCAGCAGCAGCTTGTCTCATGAGGATTTACTACTAATAAAATGTGAATGAAAAAGACTCTTGTAACGTAATGAGGCTCAGCTTTTAAATGACTCAGATGTGTTTAACAGAATGTGTGTGAGATTTGGCCTCGTTCACTCACATAGGCCTTTATACGTGCAGCGGAAGTCTAAATGAATGGTCAAAGTAAGGAGGCTCACGAGCGCGCCAGGGTGACACAGATGCCCTCCCTGAACGAGCGAGAAGGAAATAAGCAGAAGCCAGGGAACAGACAGCGTTATGAGAGAACGGGACGTGAAACTCCTGTTGCTCCTTTGACTGCACGTGTGCGTCCGTGGCACAGACACTTTAGACTTTTCCTTTACTTAGACAGAGAAAACCACCCCGGTTTGTGCAGGCTGTGTGGTGCGCGTTTGGTTCAGGATCATTTTTGCTCATCTACATTCTGGCGCGTGCTGCATAAAAAGTTGGACCTGCGTCTTGTCCGATGCTTTATTTATTTAACATAAGCCTCACTAATGGTCTGAGGGAGGAGTTTTCTCTCAGGTCCGAGCGTTGTTTCATAAATACGTTCACAGATTCAGCGGCATTCTCTCTGGTATTAGAGCCATAATAAACATACGCGCGCGCACGAGTGCCACGAGCTTGTGCACGAGTGCGCACAGGCTTACATCCATGTGTTGTAAATAAAAATTAGAGGAATAAACAGCCCTTGTCTGTGTTTGGTCTACATCTGCTTTAGGCTGAAATATAAATGTAATATTTGTATAAAATGATGATTTCCTGCATCAAACACTTCCTCAAACTCTCATCACTGCTGCTTCTCTCCACGAGTGTCGTCTTTTCCCCGTGTCTCCAGCCTTTTGCGTACAGCGCACGCATGGGGAACAGTTTGCGCAGAGCTGAGCAAAATCCTGCGCCTAGTGGAGCTTTTATAAATACCACCTTTGGCACAGAGGGAGGTTTACGCACTGCGTAAGGCGTAAGCAAGCTTTATAAATGAGGCGCCTGGTGACTGTGGAGGCTCATCACTCTCCTTCTGGTCATTCGTAGTTTGGATATCTTCCATGTGAACATTGTGTGTTGCTGCGAAACAAGTGCATGTGTTTTTCTTACATTAGATTAGATTAGATTACATACATCTCTCTCCTGGATGTTTCTCCCACACCATTCTTGTGCTTCGTGTTGCGATCATGTCCACCAGGACCAAATAAGGCAGCGTGTTCTGACACTGGTGCGGTTTACTGACTGCTGAGTAGCTCCAAACACTCCAAGTACATGTACAAGACCATACAAAGCTTGCTTCATTATGTCACAAATGGTAACATGTTTATAAAACCTAAAACGAATGGTTAATGCCTTATTGAAAGCATGGTTTGTTCATTAAAATAAGGTCAGCTATAGCTAATTGTGGTCACACCTTGAATTGTCCTTGTTCGTCAGTTGTTCTAATAATCTCCATTAGATCACATTTGACTTGTCTCCTCGTGAATGCTACGTGTCTACAACCTGCGCTGCACATACCTCCGCTGTGCCCCAGATTATCATCCTATCCCGTGTCCTCGAGTGAACTTTGAGAGAGGTCAGTTGAAAGCTAACCCCTGAGTGACCTTATCCTCCAACACTCATAAACTTTACATCTTTACCCGCTCTTACAGTCAAATTAAATACTTTAAGCGACTCGGGAACCACTCTGTCATAGCTTGGATAAACTGACAATGATCAAAAATACATTGACCGGGAAATACAACGAAGCGCGTGACGGTCTGCTGGTCATTAGTCTGCTGCTGTGTGACATTTACAGCGCTGAACATGATCAGGAGAGTTGTGTGTGAGCGTGAAAGGGGCTAAAATTAGAGCGGGCAGCTGAAGGAACAGTGACGAGGCATATCGCAGGCCCGGGAGAGAGTGGAGTAACGACTAGCAACACTGATTCAGGACTCACCCCCCACCTTTAGAGGGTGACATGAAGTTGGAAGGTGGGATCATTTTTGTTCAAATATTGGGTACAAAAATATTATGCTTTTCGACTAATTATTTTGAGCTAAATCTCTGACATTTTAACCATCATCCATTCAGCCAATGCACACTTTGTGACCACTGTCCCTGTTAGTGTTGTCACGATACTAAAATGTCAAACTCGATTCGATACTTGAAAAAAAAACGATACTCTATACTGTTTTCGATACCACGAACTTTTTTTTTCTTATGAGAGTATTTTTATTTTTTAATTATTATTTTTTATTGATAGATATATTTTTTTATATTATTAAAATAAAAGTATTTTAATATATTATTTGTTTATTATTAACTTGTTTCATGAAGCTTTACATTGAGACTGGGCTTTGTTCTCTCATCAGACACATTTCCATCTCCAATGAGAAAAGAAGGGGCGGGGCTTAGCGTGTGAGAGAGGGGGGGGGGGCTTAAAATATTGATTCTTGTTCAAACGAGTATCGATACTATTTTTTAGTTTTGATTAATATCAGGGATTTGTTTGACACCCTAGTCCCTGTGGCTCCTCTCTCAGTCACATCCATGTTCTGTGTTCAGGGTTTGAGCTGCAGTTCCGTCTGGGTCCCAGTCTTCAGGGCAGGAGGGTGTTGGTCCACACAAACTACCCTCTGGAAGGACAGCCTTTCAAACGCGACGTGTTCAGAGTTTTGGCCTGGAACTATCCCTCGGGCCGGGAGGATGACTCTGACAAGTACTGCTGCCTGGACCTGAAGATCGCCGGCTCCTACCAGTACTACTTTGGATATGGGTAAGAACCACCACAGCCACCTTCACACAGGTGACAATAGTCATGGTTCTCTCTCTTCTCTTTATTTGAGTATGTAGGATGATAGTCCCTGTACTAAAAACTTCACTTTACACCCTGAGCCAGAGGTTTCCAACCTTTTTCTTCTGGAGAGATAGTGCAGTGAGCTACTATGTTTAATAGTCCCAAGAAATTGAGAAATTGGGGGGTACAGTTAGGTAGATGAAACATTGGCCGTTATCTTGCAATCTGGAACACACAGCATCTGATATATCTGATCCGACTGATGTGACTACAGGCACTTGCCCCTTTACCACACAGCAGACAGAGCCTGAATGACTTGTGTAGATCACACAGGAACCAGCCCTGCATAATGTCTGTACTGTATTACACATTTATTTTGAGCTTAGAATCTGTTTTTGCAGTGTATCTGAAATCACAAGCCAATTTTACTTTCAAAGCCTACTTAAGTTTTGCTTTTTATGTATTTGTTGCTAGTTGCTTAACGTTGCTGTTTCTCCAGAGGTATCGAGCGTTCCGGCGGTGGCTACATCGTGGTGGACCCGGTGCTTCGTGTGGGTGCAGATAACCAGTCCTGCCCCTAGACTGTGTGACCATCCAGACTTACCTGTCCAAATGCTTAGGACACCTGGACGATTGGCCTGACCGTCTCCGAGTGGCCAAGGAGACAGGTACGCAGCACTCATAGGACAAGATGTATAGTAACACCACTCGTATGCTTTTATAAAGAGCTTCTCTTTGCTCACCACAAATGTAACGTTTAGCGTTCTGGCTTAGTCCAGATTCAGACCAGCTGATTTCAAGTGTCAGATTTCTATCTTTCAGATGGTGAAAAGTAAACTACACAATTCAGTAATAGAAAGTTAAAACTAGAGCTGCAATGACTCATCAATGTACTTGATTATGAAAAATGCGTTGGTGCATTGATGAGCCGTGCCTTTAAACAGTGGTCCAGCTTTAACGGATTCACGCTGGCTGTGAACATCGTGCTGTATCATCCTAAAGTACATCTTGAGACCAGTGATGCCCATAGTGGGGCCCGGTGGCCAAACTAAGGGGTTTATTTTGACCCACAAAGAGCTACTGAGATTTGTTTAGAATGTCTGTCAAACTGAAAAGATTATTTATTTTTTATTTTTTCAAACGTGTCCATAAAATACATTTTATTCACTTTCCTACTGCAAATAAACTTTTTAAATCCAACATTAAATTACGTGTGGCCCTACACTATAAAATAATTTATATTAGCCGTTTAACAAAAATGTATTATAAAATAATATCAAGGTACTAGTTTTTCTCAATATTGCTCAGGCTTGCAGAAGTACGATCATAAACTAATTATTATGAAGATGCACTACTTTAAAAGCTCATTAAGGTACTTCAATTCATTGGACAGCATTCAACAAAATTATTATGAAGCAAAAAACCTTCATGACCATGTTGTATCTGTGCTGTTTCTTACCAACAGTTGTTTTTGATTTATTTATGCATATTTGAGTACTTGTTCTCCACTTTGAAAATGTCCCTGTCTACTATCACTTCCCAATCACAAAAGGTCAAGCTCCATTTTGTAACTTAAGCCCTTAAATGAAAGTCTCTTCTTCATTTAATGAAAAACTTGCGACGCTTGATACAGTCTGGTAACATAGTGACCTGCTCTCGCATTCAGGAGAAGACTGATCTACCAAAACAAAAAAACAGGGGTAATAATATGGATTGACGATGTGCTAACATGGATCTAATAAAAATCAACATTGGGCCATTTCATTCAAAAGCAAGGCAATTTCTGGTGCAAAAACCTATCCTGTCCGAATGCCCGATGATAGACTAATAAATAACCCATGAGTTACATTACACTCTACAAAATTCACTGTCAAAAGAAAAATAAACCACTTTTTTTCCCACCATCTTATGCTGATCTTTCTCAATGTAAACTGTCCATTCCAGGCTACAACATGATCCACTTCACCCCCCTGCAGACGCTGGGAGAGTCGCGCTCATGCTACTCACTGGCCGACCAGCTGACCTTTAACCCCGAGTTCAGTCCCCAGGCCGGAGCTACGGGTGGGAAGACGTGGGCGCTCTGGTGGAGAGCTTCAGGACCGAGTGGAACATGATCTGTATCACCGATGTGGTCTACAATCACACAGGTCAGTGCCAGCTACTGCTTACAACGATCGGCAGTATGGTTTTAGGATTTATCTAACTGTTTTCATTCTCTAAATCATTTCTGCCCAGTGTCCACCATAAAGTAAACTGTTTTTTCCAGTCAAATCAATCATTCAGGCTAGAGACACCAACTTGACTCCTCCTTACATTTTCCAGATTTTATGCATTAGTTTGGTTGAACAGAAGCAATAGTAAATGTATAAACACAAAATGTTCAGTTTTCAAAGTATTTACAGGGGCACTGTGTAAGATTGAGAGGAATTTTAATGATCACTTATAGTCCACAAACATTTAAATCATATTTATTCTTTACAACATGAATACTTAAGAGAGCACTGTTAACCAATTTACATCAATTGTGATACATTTATACCTATTAGAAATGTTTTATTACGGGCCGGAATGTGAATATTGACACTAGATGTCACTATGGTAGTTAGGCAAAATGCACGTGAAATGCGCACCCTGGTGTTCAAAAGTGGACATTACGGGGATCACTTTATTATTCGTTTTTTTTCTTACACAGTTGCCCCAATAATAAGGTAACACATAATTCTTAAAATATACTGTATGTGTTACCTTTTAACTGCTTGATAACTTACCTTTTAATAAAATATTTTTGCACTACTAAAAAATCTAACTGTATCGTGATATAGACCAGTCTAAAAATCTAATTTTTCTACATTGCTAATAAATAAATAAAATGTAAATCATCAGGTAGATCTTCGGGCTGTGCTCAGACTAAAAGAGCTCGCGAGCTGAAAAAGATTGGGCACCACTGATTTAAAAGATCAGCTTTGTATTAGTTTGTATTAGATCTTTAAGAGACTCTCCCTAGACAGGATGGCAGTCAGAACTGAATGTTTCTTGCTAAAGCTTTCTCTAGTCATTATAATAACTTAATGGCCAAAAGTAAAAACACAGCATCACAGAGTCTTGACATTTGTTTGTGCTTCAGAGGGTTTCCAAATAACACAGACACGTCTTATTTGGAACTCATTGTAGGCCCTCAGTTTAACTGCATAATTCCACTTTTTGCATATCTCAAACATCACAGATTTTGGGTGCAGAGTCTCTCTAACTGGGTGCATTTGTCTTTCCTGTTTCTTGAGATCGCTCTTTAGCTCCCATCACAAGAGTTTACACACACGCACACTAATCAGGCATGTCATATGAATGAGTTGGACATAAGTTTTCTCCAGTTACATAACATGAAAGTGAATAGCCTAATAGTCCAACTGTTTATGAACAAATATTGAACACACAGTTCACATTCTTTTTTTCTGTTGCATTCTGATCTGTGGATCTTAATCCAGTTGTAAATAAACTTGATCCTCATTTTTATAAAAATGTTCAATTAAAACATGATCAAATGTTTAATGAAAGTGTAAGCCTCTGCATTAGTTTGAACCTCTTGTGCTGATCAGCTGTTTGCGCACTCGTCTGTGTATCTAACCCTTACTCAGCTCACATGTTGAAGCAGTGCAGTACATAGCTGTACACACATGTAGTATGTGTGTGTAAGAGAATCTTCTGTGCTCTGTACTCGCTGTGCCTTTCTAAAGGTCACAGTAAAATAAACCTCAAAGCCTAAATGAGATACACCTACTGCCCCTGACGACACAGGATGAGTTAAGTCAGGAAGGTCAAACTCAGGCCTACCAGGGCATCATGTTGTCACCAAAGGGCCAGTTGTAACAATAATACTGTCATTAAAGGTGCGTTGTGCCAGTTGCAACGTTTCTGAACAATGGCACCATCTTTGGCGTTTAGTTTTTATTACTCAGCTGAAAACAAATCTTACATCTCGAAAGTTTCTTGTTGACACATCAGAATTCTTTTCTGCAAAGTGTTTTCTGGGCTAAGAGGGCAAAGTTATTAGTTGGAAAATGTAGATGCTGACTACTTTATCTGGTATTTTTGATTGACTGACCAGTTTAGTAAAAAACTCAAAAGTTAGACAATGCAGATTTTTCCACGTGTTTGAGGAGAAAGCTCTGTTTCTTGTAAAATTGTAAACAAGCTCTTTACAGGACTAATTTCTATTAAGCAAAATGTTGAATGCCACTTTATTATTGTATAGGTTCTAAAACATAAACCTTACCAAGACAAACAGAAACGCCAGAAGAGCATCCTCATAATCCCCAGCACAGTTTGGAGTTGTAGATTTAAAGGGAGGAAAATATTCTAAGTTTGAAACTTCTTTCTTCTCTTTTATTCACAGAAAATGTATGTTCATTCAAAACATTCTACTATAAATTAAAGAATTAAAAGTTAATAAATGAAAATGAAAGATTTCTCCATGTCGGTCTTAGCCCTGCATCAGTCGGCTTGACGCTTTGTCCTTTTGGCAGCACTTGTTATCATCTTTCTTCTGTCTGTTATGGGCTTTGAGAAGCTAGATGACACTATTTACTAAAGCTTTTTTTTTTAATGAAATAAAGAAATCAACATTTGTCTAATGTATAGCAGAAAAATGGCAAGCTTCTGCAAATAAATCCAAATACAGACATCAATGTAGTGAACAAGGACACTTCTGCCCAATTAGCGCTAGAGAATTGTACCCAAGCTACTCCCATTCAGCAGGCTGCCTGTGCTTATAGAGACAACCTAGGACAATTTACAAACATCATCCAGGCAATTGCCATTGGACTGTAATTTAATATATCACATATATATATATACATCTACATGTCTGAAAAATGAATTACTTAAGACAAATGAATTAGCCAAAGACAACTCAGATTAGTTCTGTCAGTAATATGAGATTATAATAAACCTTCTAAAACATTATGGGCAGTGTTGGACAGAATACTTTGAAAATGTATTCCGTTACAGAATACTGAATACTTGGTCTGAAAAGTATTCTGTATTGTATTCTGTTACTTGGCAAATTTTTGTACTGTATTCTGAATACTTGGAATACTTTTTATATGAAATGCAAATTAGGTGCTAATTTTAACGTGAATTACAAGTTTTCATGTTTCTTCTTAGTTCTTATTTCTGTTAAGTAATGCTAGTAATGCATCTCCACGTAAACAAGCGTTATAATAACTTTGAACACAATAACGTGCTGTTTAAATCACACTCACCGGAGCCGAGAGGAGGAGTTTACTTCAGATTTCCACGCGTGTGCTCATCGTGGGTTTAGTCAACAACAGTTCATTCATCATGTCCCCCGTGAGCTTCAAAGCAGGTTCCAGTGTCACAAATCCTTTGCTAACAGTCCGGTGCACTTGTTGTAAAAGTTTCGTCAAAGTTTTCATCGCGAAAACAAACTGTTCCTCTTGAAAAATGAGTCCCATCCGTAGTTAAATATGAACAATCCAAACGCTGCGTCTTCTCTTTGTTTATCGTAAATAAAGTCCGAAAAAGTTAAACAGATGAGACAACCAGAGACAAACTTCTAATGTACCGGTCCATAAAGGGGCAATCTGATTGGTCAGTCGGTCTGCAGGCAGCGAATGGCCCCTATACAACGCCAGATCTGATTGAACAGTGTTATTTCTGTGCCCCTGAAGGGCTGTGAAGTAGTGTGGGCGGCACAGACTGACAGCGCGACAAGCTGCTGCTGTGAAAACATTACGCATTGGTTTTCTGTGTGATTTTAACAATGGGTCTATATTTATTTTGCATGCACTGTATTCCATTGATTTTATAAAAGTAACTGTATTCTGAATACCTCGTTTGAAAGCTGTACTGTAACGGAATACAAGTACTCATAAAATGTATTCAGAATGCGTAACGGCGGTACATGGATTCCGTACTCCCCGACACTGATCATGGGTGCATAAAATATGTGGAGGGCCAGATTCAGCCCTGGGCCTTGTGTTTGTGAATGAAGTGGACTAGAGTAGATGTCCAGATAAACTGATCCAGCTTTTCATTCCAAAATAATATCATTATTTCGTGGATTTGATCAATAATACCAGTGTAAGAACTGAAAATAACTTTCTCTAATTCTCAAAACTCAGTTAATCATTGGAAATTTATCATAAAGTGTCACGTCATTGTTATTTATTGTATAAATATCGGCTTGATGTTATAATCTTAAACATGATCAGACATCCATTGTTTTCAATAACGATATCATGGGATCAGTGCCCAATACAGTGCCTCACTAGCGACTTAGCTTTTAGCACAAATGTATTTTAATGTATTTTATTACCCAGCACTGTTATTCTCCCAAAATAGATGCAGATACATTTCCTGCCATAGTATGATAACTTCCAGGCAAGACATATTCATTTTCATTCTATCTGGTCCCAAAACAGTAAATGAATATCTTTGGAAATACTCTTGCAACAAGTAATTGCAAAAGGATGTGGTCTAGCTTCTTCTCTGCTCTTTAGTGTTGTGTCTCTAAACAAAAGAAATGCTGTTCAGAGACTTGCCTGCTCTGCTCTGTCTGATTGTTTTGCCTGTATTGCAGCGGCCAACAGTGCGTGGATCCAGGAACATCCCGAGTGTGGGTACAACCTGGTGAACTCTCCTCACCTCAGACCGGCCTGGGTGCTGGACCGGGCTCTCTGGCACCTGACCACTCGGCTCACAGAGGGACGCTACGAGAAGAAAGGACTGCCCGCGGACATCACAGAGGACAAACATCTGCAGGTCCTACTCCGTTCAGCGCACTCAGAATGCATTTTTTACATTTGGTGTAAACACAGCTAGCCTGAAACTGTAGATCTGTTCAAAGCGTCTTCTGGTGGGTGTGGCTTAGCTGGAGGCAAAAAGTGGTTTCTAACAAAGTGATACCAGTGTCATTAGTTTACTCACGTTGTAGAAGTCTTCAAAGTTGTCATCTGGACAGTGTTTCCAAAGATGAAGATGTTTCGACTTTTGACGAATGAAACATCGTGATTTGATTGTGATAATAGGGCTTATGCACTAACGTCCTCTGGTCTCAGATAGACATAGATCATACATAGGTCGCTACATCCGGTGGTGTAGTTGCCATAATGTTTATTGAGGACAATGTACAATTACATTTTGCACAATGGCAGAAATGCTTGTACCAGATTGTAGCTTACAGCTAATTTCCATCTGTAGTCCTGGGGAGGAGAGGCACATTGGACATGTTTTTAGATGTTGGAGGAAACCGGAGTACCCAGAGGAAACCTACGCAGACATGGGGAGAACATGCAAACTCCACATAGAAAGGCCCTGGGCGGCCCGGGAGTTGAACCCAGGACCTTCTTGCTATGAAGCCAGAGCGCTAACTGCTGCGCCACCATGTCGCCATAGTGACACAGTGGTGAGGGAAGAAGTGAGCACACGCACCGCTCGGTGCCCCTCTGCCCGGGGTCATGAGCACGAGTCGCGGTATGTGTGCGAGCTTCTGTTCTGTTCACATAGTTTGCTCACTTTTACAACTTTCCTGCTGTTACAGCTGTCGCTGCGTCTTCAACAGGTGACAAAAGAGAACTTTTTTAAGAGGACTAGCCCCAAATTCTTCATCTGATCTCCATCGCATTTGGGAGTAAACCAACTGGTGTCAGATCGGAGGGGATGGAAGACGTTAGTGCATAACCCCTATTAGTCCACAAATACTATTTTAGCAGCTAATGGTACATGTATTTTCTATTTCTGTGTTTTTTTTTTTTTTTTTTTTTTTTTTTTTTGCTTAAAGATTAATCTGATGTATAAATTTCTATAAGAATTTATTTGTGTGTTTTTTTGTTTTTTTTTTTACTTAAATGTAATGACATTTTTTGACTGTTCTGTCATAAACCAACAAAGCCGTAAGTGCCCCAGGTAAATAAAATAGCTTGTGGTTTAAATACATTTGAGCCAATGTAAGTTTGACCATACAATGCAACATACAAAGTATTAGCATTCAAATGTCCCGTGACGTGTTTGAAATGAAAACTTTATACAGAATCTTACCATTAAAACTAGAAACTCAGACTTCTAGTTGCTTTGCTTGTCAGAGTCCTGTTATAAGTTTGTTTTCCATCTTGTCTGTTTCGTGCAGGCCATCCGCACTGTGATGTGGGAGGACATTTTCCCTCAGATCAAACTGTGGGAGTTCTTCCAGGTGGATGTGGACAGTGCTGTTCTGCAGTTCAAGGCTCTCCTGATGAAAGGTCAGTCAAAATAAGGTTGACAACATAACAGAGAAAAATATAGATATTTTACAACAAAATAACACCTTTCACAAGCTGAGCCTTCAAAGTACTGAGCTGTTTCTACATCAAATGTACAGAAAACACACTCAACATGAAACATTGCTTCTCCACGCAAATTGTAGAACTTGTGTATGTGTGACAGACTTCTCTGAAACATGCCTCTGAGGCACGAGAGACATGAAGACAAAAGTGAACCTTTGAAATGGTTAAGTAGATTTTTAAAGGAGACCTATCATGTAAAATCTTTTCTGATTTTTTAGCCATGTTACAATAGTGTTCTCTCATCATTAGTTTACCCAAAGTTGTATTTGGATTGATCCATGCATGTAATCAGTGCCCTGCTTTCACCTACCTAATTAATTAGAATTCAGAGTGATGCCTGCAAAGTTCAAACTTTTCATGTAGACAGCCTCAAACAACAAAAAAAATCATTTTTAAATCTGTACCTTAATAATGTTCAGTTTTACAACATAGAAGCAGTTTTGAACAGGAAGCCAATGGACCTGGTTTCTATTTCTAAGTTGTTTTAGATGATTTTTGTGTTTTGCAATAAATAAAATGTGAATTATTGATCTACTTATGCCATAGTTTAGACAAAAATCACTTTAGGTCTCATTTAAAGGGGCACTTTGCAAGACTAAGAGGAATTTTAATGATCACTTATAGTCCACAAACAATTAAATCATATTTATTCTTTACAACATGAATACTTAAGAGAGCACTGTTAACCAATCCACATCAATTGTGATACATTTATACTTATTTGAAATGTTTTATTACGGGCAGAATGTGAATATTGACACTAGATGTCAGCATGGTAGTAGGCAAACTGCACTTGAAATCGCCCCCTGATGTTCAAAAGTGGACATTACTTGGATCACTTTATTTATTTTTTTTTTCTTACACAGTGCCCCTTTAAGCACTTTTACAAATGAGGCCCTTGGGCATGTTTCAAGTAACTAGATACAAATGTATGTGCTTATAGTGAGTTTTGCACCCACTTTACTTAAAATGCATAAAGCATCAAAGCCTACAAACGCCTCCTATAATTTAGCTCTTTCAGTGGTTGTGTGGGTCACATATGTCACTTGTGTCAGGTTTTTGCCTCTGGTCTTATGTTCAAAATCTTCAAGCATGATGTCACTATAATCATTTCAAGCTCCTGCGTTGAGATGTAATGATGCAAAATGCTCTAACTTACTTTTGTTCTACTTTCCTACTGACTGTTTGCGTGTGAAGGTGCACAGGCAGACCACAGTAAAACCGAGGGAGTCAAAGGTCTGAAGATCATCCAGGACCCAGAATACAGGCGCTATGGCAACACAGTGGACATGGACTCAGCGCTGGAGACGTTTGTGCCTCACAGGTCAGACTACAATGATAACCTTGTAGATAATTCGTGTCAAAGTGCAATGCTATAAATAGGAAAACTTGTTCACATCATGACTTTAAACAAATAATTCTCACAGTGCCAATCAGTCAAGTGTATGAGACAAAATATATAAATAAAAAGAATGAAACTTACAATAGGTATGAATGATATAGCAGAAGCTCCAGTGTAGAAACGTAGACTGAATGTGCTTGTTGTTCTGCTTCAGCTCTTCTGCAGAGCACTTGGAGGAGTGCTGTGGCTGGTTCAGACAGAGACTCACACAGCTCAATGAAGAACAACACAAACTGGTGCATCAGCATCAGGAGCAGGTGATTCAAGCCTTCACTCTTACTGTATGTGGTGTCAGTGTGAATGTCCCGGTGCTGGGTTATGCAGTAGCAACAGAACTTGTACCTACTACTTTTATCACAAATTATTTATTCAATCCAACTTTTTAAAGTGGTACAGTTAGCTTTCAAAGGCAAAAGCCAAGTAAAATGCAATATAATACCATATTTTCCAGACTATACATCATTCACATAAGTATTGTGTCCATTTGACATTCAACAATTGCGATGTGACTCAGTATTTCTTCCCTGCAGCAAGTTCCACACATCTCTTTCCTCCAAATCCACTGTCTGTTTCACCTAAACTCTATTTCCGTCTCTCCTGTATAAACAACAGTCCTTCATTCATTCTTCTGGAAAGTTTTCCCTCACACTGCTTCTGCCGTAGACCTGTGACTGCTCCGCTGACATTACACATGAACAAGGAGTTTTCATTGTGCGGTCACCAGACAAACATCAGAGATTGTCTTTAATGGATCATGGTCAGGAGAACTACTCCTGTTGAAATCAGACCAAATCAACTTTCTCTGTCCTGTTATTTTTGTTGAATGTGCTAACGTGAGCGTCAGTGTGGTTCATGAGACTGCAGCCTCCAAGTCTACAGTTATATAAATGTTAGCTCCGCACTTCCACAAGTGTCTGTACCTCGGAGGCGACAGTGTCACGCCTCACTGGTGGAACAGCAGCGATTGAAACAGCATTTGTCCCTCGTTTGAGAAGCAGGAAGAGCTGGAGTCCGGTTGGAACGCATAACATATTAATAGTTATTAACAAATTCACATTTATTTTATATATACAAGAATCACTGGAGGATAAGTCGCACCCCTTGTCAGACGATGAAAAAAGTGCGACTTATAGTCCAGAAAATACGATAATACTAACTTTAATCAAATCAAAACAAACACTAGCAGGAATTTTGACTATTAAAGTAAAATAAATAAAACGTTTAAAGACTTCAAACTGATCAAAAAACTAAAACGCAGCAGTGAGAAAATTAAACAGGATCTTAAGTGAGACCACTGACTTATAAAAGACTAAAAGGTGCACTGTGTCACTTTTTGACCATAGACTTGAATAAAAACAACATTTTGTCATTTAGATGTCTTTGGTGCAATTAATAATAAAATATGAGTCTTTACTTTGAGTGGGTTTGCATTGCCACCAAAGGGGCTGCTATCTGTCCTGGAGGAGGGACTTGTGTGTTTCTATATAAAAACTGTTCCTTTAGCTGTATTTTGTGTAATGGCATAAAACATATTGAGCTCTATCCAGAATGTCCAAGTCTGGTTTTAACTTTCTATTTCCGCTGATTTGTGCAGTTGACACAGTGCACCTTTAAATATGCCCCAGAAATCATGTTGTAAATATTATCATTCAGTGATATTTTACATTTCACAATATGTCAAATTTACTTAATACTAAAGATAATAGTTTTTGCCCACTTCTAAGAGCTGGCCTAAACATCTGCGTCTGTGTGTTTTCATTATAACAAGACATCATTCATTATTTTTGACAGAAATCTCAGCCAGAAAAAAAACTTTCAGATAAAAATCATTATGAAATAAATATAATCAATTCTGACAGACGCAATTAAATTGTGCAACAAAGATAAAAGGCTCCAACAGTTGTGTGTGGAGCGTGTTTCCACACGCTGTTCTGTTGGGTAAGATCTCTTCTGCTGTTCAAAGGACTGAACTCGTTTGACCTTCTTTTACAGCACTACAACAGTTTGCTCTACAAATTTGAACTGTTGTAATGGTGCAGTATGGAACTTTTCTGCTGTTCTGTTGTATTATTTCTAATTCAAGTTATAACCAAAATGTGTGCAGAGGTAACGCCGCTCTCAGTATGAATAGACATTTTTCCATTTATATCTAAAATAACTTACCTTAAATTGCGTATACTGCATATTAAATTGGCTGTTCAGTTATATTTACTAATGAGCCATATTCACCAGAAGGGCCGGACTACAAAAGTGAACTACATCCAATATTCAATAAGCAACTCGAAATGATACTATTTACTAGAAATCTACTTTTTTCACTGTGAGAAATGCAACGCTATCACATAAAAGCTGTATGAAAACAGGACAAACCCAGTGGTAATCAATGACCAGACATGAATCAGGGCAGTTCAAAGGGACTGGACCAGGTTCCACACCAAGACTATACTAGTTTACATTTGGTTTTACATCAGACGTAAACTACATCTTGAACAAAACTAGACCACAAAACGTGTACCCAGACTAAGCCAGGACTTTAAGGTCTTCTTAACTATTTAAGTGCATCAGATTTAAATGATAAGATACTGAATAAGAGAGTTAACTTAGTGCACTAAAAATTCTCAATCTGAGTCATTTGTCAAAATTGAGCCAATCATGCTAGTTGTTAGCATACATATTCATAATTTAAACTCCCAGAAATGGCTCAAATTGTCAGTTGCAGAGGTGTGAGACTGACTTGACTTGACTCAAATCACACTTTTCATGACTCGTGACTTGTCATATAATCCAAAAAACTTGACTTGACTTGTGACTTAACTCTTTGTGAGACTAATGACTTCATACAGCTGAATTTGACATTCATACAGCTGAAAAGAATGCACAATGAAAATATACAAAAGTCAAGGTGATTTGTACATTGCTAAAAGTAGGACAGGGTACAAAATGCATTTCATTCTACATTCTAACCCTTTGTTCCAATTGTGCGTTGGGTGTCTTTGGCGAAAGGTGCTTGCTCTGCGAGGTTCTGCTTCTTCTTCTTTGTGCTTTCGTCCCACGCCAGAAGATATTTCTGATCTGTCCCTGTCTGTTTTTTTTATTTGTCCGAAAATCACTTTTTCACTTCTCAATTCACCCAAACTAATCAAATAAGTGGAAAACCGCTGACCGTCTGCTCTCCTCTGACGATTGTAAATTTGTCACTACTTTTCCTGCTACTTCTAGTGTTTTTTCTTCAGCTTTTACCTAAATAAAAACATACATAAAAGAGTTCAGTGCTAAAGTTCCACAGTGCATCTTTTAGGATCACTTTCTATTTCTTGCGTGATGCGTGCGCTGAGATCAGAACATGTGAAGTGATTAGCTCAGCTGGTGGTGTGAATGTGACACCTCACGCTCCGCTCCAAGGACCTGTCGAAATTTACAGTCTGACACTGAAATAGAACGTACTGTATGATGTAAGTCTGGAATAACCGCTCAGGACGTCACCTCTGTCCCCCTTCTCCCACACAGGCCATCAACTGCATCCTGGGAAATGTAGTGTACGAGCGGCTGGCTGGACACGGGCCCAAACTAGGACCTGTTACTAGGAAGGATCCTTTGGTCACCAGGTAATTCAACGTCATCCGGATTGTTAAGTAATGCAGATGTGGCCACCCTGCGGTTTTATCTCTAAAGTCAGCCACTTCACTTTTGCTGTTGTTTTTCATTCATCAATTTTCATTAGGCTCTAAGCTATTTCACGTCAACATTAAGGGTATATTATTAAAAACATGCAGTACCTTTTAATCATGTTGTGCCATTTATAACATCCTCTTTTACCCAAATTTAAGCAGGAGATTCTGAATCCCATTTGCAATAGAAATCTGGCCAAGACAGCAGCGATTCACTCAACACAATGTAGAAAGTCATCAGCTTTCTGCATTTCCTTTAGCTTCACTCTCACTGCATTCATCAAGCACATGGACGGCTCACAATCTTTATTAGGGCTGGGCTCTAAAGACAAAAATGTTTATCAATATTATTTTCATCTTTCAATATACAGTGTTCCCTCGCTCTATGCGGTTCACTTTTCGCGGCTTTGCTGTTTTGCAGATTTTTTTTGTGCAATTTTGCATTTGTTTTTACAGTGTGTGGTCCTATAGACGTGTGTGTAAGCGTGCTTTTCTCTCAAACACACCGTGTAGGGACCGTATCACATCACAGCATTCACAGGCAACAGCACAGAAGCTCTCTTAGAAAACTTTAGACAGTTTGGATCATGCAGGGGAAGCTGACCTGACGCTGGGACGTTTCTCCAGGTGAGGATTTGACTCTTTGAGCTCATAGTTACGATATAAGTTTGTTCACGCTGGAACGTCATTTGTGTAGTTCAGAGATGTGTTTGAGGAGTGTGTTGTGACTTCACTAGAGTCTGGATGTGTTTGGTGTCGGCTCTGGAGTCTGTGTGATCCGTGGCTCTGTGGTTGGCTGTGGAGCGCAGCGGGACGGGCAACATGCCAACAGCAGAGCAGGCGAACACACACTGCACCGTCTCTCTTTAAGGTCACAAAAATGACTCGCGCTGTTGTATCTTGCGGTGAATCATGTTCAGGCATTATTACCTGTACAAAAGACACTAAACATCATAAACAGGCAGTTTATCAACTGAAATTACTGGTAAACAATGAAGATCACTACTTCGCGGGTTTCAACATTCACGGATTATTTTTGGAACTAACCCCGCGATAAACGAGGGACCACTGTATCATATACAATATATGTTTATATCTTTGAAATTGCATTTTTAAATTAAATAATTTTTGTCTAAAGCTATAGCTTGCTGAATAGAACGTAAAATGTTAGATTATGGTTTGAAGAAATTAATTTTGGCGACGCTTTTTGCTGTGTAAAACACAATATTATTCTTTTCTTTGTGGACTGTGTCACTCTCGGTTAGAGAAGTCAATGTGTTGTTACTGTAGGTAGTACAGTTTGGGTGGTAATTGTTATACTGTGTCCCAGTTGTCTAAGACAAATTCTTCATGTGAGGAGACAATACAGGCTAATCTCATCTACATTTCTATGTATAGCACAAATTTATAATTTGACTAATGCAACAAATAGAAAGTTGATGAACTTTTACATTATCTCTATACTTATGGTATGGCGAGATGTATAAGATATATGGATATATTACCAATTCTTAATTTCTGTGTGTACAAACCTGCCAGTTTAAAGAGGATAGAACAGAATAGATTTTTTTTGTTGTTGAAAAATGTACATTAGATCACAGAAGCACTTTTATTTTTTTGGTCATTTTGCTCTTATTGCTTCAATTATTTATTGTGTTATAATATTGCTTACTTTCTACATTATATGTGATTCTTATGATTTTCTCCAATGAAGCCGTGTGTTTTGTCCTTACTAGATACTTTACCTTCCCCTATGGAGACATGACTCTGGAGGAGGAGATGCAGCTGCTGGATAAGCCTGACAAGATCTGTCTCTTCCTGGCTCACAACGGCTGGGTGATGGGAGACGACCCTCTGAGGAACTTCGCTGAACCAGGTACTCCCACATCAAAGTCCCTGGGGCTAGGGGGCCTTAGTTTTTAGTTTATTAATTAGTTGATAGAGTAGATTAGAAGGTTAGGAAATGTTAGATAAATTTTTAGGAGCAAATCATTTGGTTAAGCTGGCTTTATAAATACACTTTTCTTTTTAAATTAATTTTAATGTTAACTTTAAATGAATTCAATGGAATCACACAAACTGTTAATCATTTTAAACTTAATTTATTTAAAACAGACTTTTTTGAGATACCATGTTTTTATTTGAACTCATGCAAAATGATTTTTTTTTTCTTTTGCCTTTTTTGTAGTCTTTATGTAAAGTATTTTGGCAAACCAGTGTTTTTTTTATATGTGCTATATAAATATATAGTAGTTGGTTGATTGATTGCTTGACTAATTGATTGATTGATATATAATTGATAATTTTAGCACCACAATCAACAGTTTACACATGAGAAGTATAGAATAATTCATAATTGAGCTATACATTATGTTGTTTTCTTAATATCAATAAAAACTATGATATCCATGTGTACCGTTAGTTGGAGCTCTTCACTGCAGAGTCACAGGTTTGCTCAGTCCTTAAGAGATTTTGTAGTTTTAGCGATCTTTTTTTTTCACACTGACAACGACAGAGCTTTTCAGGGACAGTTAGCGCCATCTGCTGGAGCAATTATATATCTGTGTCAGTTAACCGGTCAAAGACGTCCCACTCGGTTAAGTCACGGTTAACTGGTTAATTGGTTAACCATGAACAACCCTTGTGTGTACTAGGGCCGACCGATATGGCTTTTTGGGAAGTGACATCGATTCCGATATAGAGGCGGCTGGGGTGCCGATAACCGAAAAAAAAAACTTTTTTATTAGGAGCAGATGTTAAAAAAATTCTGTCTGGCTGTAGTGATTTTAAGTTGGGTTTATTTAGGTCACATTTAGTGTTACTTCGGCTCTTATGAGTGACTTTAAAGGCTTGAAACTTGTTTGTATAACATTATTTTTGGTAGTCCTGTACAACTGAAGTGAATTCAGGAGGCTAAAGGTGTAGTTAGCCTCATTAATATGCACGACAGTATTAAAATGCACAAACACTGACCATTAACACCTCTTTTCACTGATAATTTACATGTCAATGTGTGTCCAGTAATTATCAACACAGACACAACACTTTACAGTCGTCATATAGAACCAGAACGAGGTGAGGCAATGTTAGTGTTGTAGCGTCATGAGCTAATCGCTAACTGCGAGAGGTAACAAGTTACATTGAAAGTTAAAGTGAACACGTTTTAAACACTCACCGCCCAGATAACCTCTTCTCAGATCCCAAGTCTTCACAAAAATAATTCCTTTAATCCAAACTCTAAACGAGAAAGTAGTGAGAAAGACAACTTGTTGTAGTTGAATAGCTGTGTGTCCTTTCTGACGAGGATCATCCCTCTTCTCCACTGACACTTTGATGAAATAAAAGTCCTTCTGTTGTTGTGGGCATCATCTGTGATGAAGTCATTTCCTTTTCTTGAGTTAGTAGCGGAGTTGAGAGCGTTTAAATCCAGCGCTGCCTCAGAGCGCTCTAGTAGAGGAGTGATGCAGCGCGTCAGCCTGGTGTTGCGTTCAGGTGCAGTCCGACAATAAAACACCTCCACAAATAAATGTAATAACCATGCTAAATTTTGATCTAAGCTTTAAAATGAGGTACAACATGTCCTAAATATCAACAATAATTTGGCCGATAACTGATAGACCTGCAAGTGCTCATATCAGCCAAAAATCGGTCGGGCCCTAGTGTGTACATCTCTGATTTTCAATGAACCACATTTTCACTTCTCTGGAGAGAATGCTGTTTCATTGATCAGCTTATCAGTGCAGGAAGTTTATTCTACTGCTTTGTCTATTGGTAAAGGCAGACTGGGCAAGGCTTGTTCTGCACTTGGCTATTCTCCATTCTTTTCTACTGATGGCTCTTTTGACTGTTAAGATTCAGACAACCGTATGACTACTTCTGCCACAACTTTTGTCAATTTGGCCTCTACTTCTGCTGCCTCTTCCATTTTAATTAATACGTATATTGACTGATATAACGTCATCTTTGATTATGTCCTTTTTTATTATCAAGGCTTAGGAATTCATACAAAAGAAAATCAAACCCTTGTCGTCGTGTGTCCTCAGGTTCAAACGTGTACCTGCGGCGTGAGCTGGTGTGCTGGGGCGACAGCGTGAAGCTGCGATACGGGAAAGGCCCCGAGGACTGTCCCTACCTGTGGGAGCACATGAAAACGTACACAGAGATCACAGCCACACACTTCCACGGAGTCAGACTGGACAACTGCCACTCCACCCCCCTGCACGTCGCCGAGGTAACACGGGCGTCTAGATCTATGTCGAGTAGATTTTCAGTATCATCATGAATACAAACTCATTAGTCAGATTCAGTCTTTTACAAAAACATGTTCCTGTCATGTAGAGCTGTGCAATATATCGAATTTTAGATAATATCGAGAATGTTGCTTTCAAGATATCAAAAAATTCAATATCAAGTATATCGCGGATAGAAAGTAAAAATACAAATTTGAAAAAGTGATGCTGTAAACGTTCAACAAAGGGCACAAAAGTCATATTTTGCAGTTTTGTTATTGATTTCACATTTGTATTGCAAAAGGTTGTGGTCATATGAAAACACATTATATACTGTGGCCATGGGGTCCAAAGTTTTTTTTTACAGTGGGCTGAATTTGGAAACTTGAAGGCGTATAAATACGACTGTGAAGTGAATCATTCAAAATTTTGCGTTTGATCTAAATTTAATGCACCAACACATTTTTAATAAGGCATTACACATTAATTTTAAGTTTGTAGAACGTCAAAATGTTTGTTATTTTGACCATTATATAAGAATTGCTCAAATTTGACATTTAATGCTGTGCTTTTTGTAATTTGGGTCAATCTAGCGTGTGAAGTCCGAGGTTGCTGTAGGCCAATAATCTTTAATAGAAGTTAGGATCAATAGCTAAAATTAGTTGTAATACAAAAAGTGAATGAGTTATCAAATTCTACAAAGTGAACGCAGCCAATTTACATCAACTAAAAAGTTTGAGTAGACATTTAACACATTTCTGTTGGACTGAGGAAGTATCGTCCAATATCGCCATTGAGAATATCGAGATATTTATATTGTCAATATTGCACAGCCCTACTGTCATATGAGTTTAAGGAGCCTTACCAAAATGTTCATATAATATCATTTCTTCAACCTAAAGATACTTGGAGTTGTGTTTTGTTTCATTCACACTTATTTCACTCACTAAATACTGCTTTCTTCTCTTAAACTAAAACACCTTATTCCATCTTGTGGTGTCATCAAGTTGTAGCATATCGGGGCTCCACTGTGTTTTTAAAACTTGACACACTTTCACTTAAATCACTTAACTCTTTAAAGGCATTAATATTATGATATTCTTGGAGCCAATTACTATTTCTATTATCTCGATTCATGTAGACTGAGTATTTTCTTGTTGTCTTTGAGGTAGATACTCAAAAATGTAGTATTGAGTATGTCGTTTAGTGTACTTTATGTTACAAAAACATTTCAAACAATTAAACTTCAACTAATAATGAAAGACATTTTACATGACTTATTAATGATTGATTATTGTTATTAAGATACACAAAAATGTCAAGATAATTTTAATGGTCAATATGGCTCAACCTTAGGGCAATATCGTAATAAAACGTGTATTTATCTCTGTGACAATCTGCTTTTTTAATCGTGAGTTCCCACAATCAAAAGTCTCCTATGAATTTTGAAGGTTGTGGTTTCTTTGGCTGCACATTCAAGTCATAATAGAGGAGAATTTTAGCATTTTTCAAGTTTGATATATATCATTAATACTTGTTACTTGCAACACACAATGTTTAAATCATTCGAATTTTTTATTTATTTTTTTTAGAAGGCTGAGGTTGTTTGTTTTGGGGTTTATTTTCAAAGGCTTGGTCACTTGTTTCACTCTGAAAATCTGGCAACAAGACAGCCTTTGACAGCTGGATTTAGCCACTGACAAATAGGAAAAATCAGATACTTCTTTGTACCCTTAAAGGAAAAAAAAAAAAAAAAAAAGACATGAATTGCGATCAAATTGAAATCGTGATCTTTTTTTTTGTTTTGCCATATCACTCAACCCTAATTTGAATTGCATGTTTTGCTTTATCAGAAAGTTCATACTTCACTGTGATTGGTAAATTCAGCTCAAAAGCGTTTACAAACTGGTAGGAAAAAATGTACTGTATTTGAACAAAGAGCTGTATAAAATGGTTAAAAATTGTTATGACGATTTCAACAAAAAAGTAGATTGTCACACAGATGAGCTCACAATTCAATTTTTATTATGAAATTGCCCAGCCTCATTTCCATCCTGGTAAAAAAAAAGCCTAAAGAGACAACATCATCTATTTAAAGCAGTTGAATCTAAGCTAAAATACTTGTTACTGTTAAAACTACAAACTACATAATTAAATTACAAGGTGGAACAAAGCATTGTAAACTTGATGTAGACAGGCTGTGTGAGTGAAACAAAACACAAAATCCAGAAATCTGTTGAATAAGATGGCAACATTCTAACTTGGCTAAACGCTCAAGTCACTGAAGTAAAACTTGTATATTATGGGACCTTTAAGTCAGGTGTCCACCGCACAATTTAAACCATTTCCACCACTGCTAATACGTCTGCTATCTGATCTAAAATGAGATTTAAGTAACTGGATCTGGTGTGGCTCCCGTGTGGTGCAGTTCATGTTGGACGCAGCCCGAAGGATCCGGCCAAACCTGTACGTGATCGCCGAGCTGTTCACGGGCAGCGAGCTCCTAGACAATGTGTTTGTGAACAGACTGGGGATCAGCAGCCTGGTGCGAGGTACTGGACCACAGCATGGAGCGCTCACGTCCTGCCCACGCTAGGCTTTTCCTCCGAGCATGTGTCAGATCTAACGGTGTGTCCGTGCTGCTGTGCTTTAGGGCTGGCACAGAGCGTTGCAAAATTAAAAGACTTGATATGCAAAAAGGACAAATATTGTGCTTTGTATTTGTTGTTGTTTTTGAGCACTTTGTATTCTCGTGGTCAGCAAGTGTCTACAGAAAGTACACGAAAGCTAGTGCTGTGTCAGTACTACCGAACTTTGCTTTTAACTGATTTAATTTGAATTTTATGAGTCAATCATTAGGCAATAACAAGTACAAGTAGTTTTATGCTGAGAACAGTAATGCATGTGTTCCTTAAGACTTAATGTTGTACAGAAAAGCATTCCAGTGTTTAAGTTTTGATTTCTCCACTGTTATTGGTAGCTAGACTGGCTCAATTTAATTTTCTTACAGCTGTTAGGTCAGATATCACAGAACTACAGACGATCCAAAAAACCAGGAAGTACAATTGGTCAATCAGAGAACAATGATAAGCTGTGTGTTTGTCAGAACACACTCGAGGTCATAGGGCATGTTCTTCTTTGACCTCATGTCAAATCTTAACTTGAAATTGTACTTTGTGCCCTTAGTTTGAGCCTTTATTACACAGAACCTGCTATGATTGCACTCTACTTCCTGGACTACATTGTGAGTAAATCCCAGTGGTATGACGATGTCAGACGATTTTACAAACTAAAATTAAATTATACATGAGATTAGTAACATACAACCCTCATCACAAAACCTACTTGAAGTTGTATGAAGCGTCATTTACGTCTATTTGATTAACCTTGTGTATAGAGGGATTTTCGGTCGACGTCACTCTCCGCCCTACTGCGCGTGCGTCAAGCAGAAAGAGCTTATCTCCATTTGTTTACATTGGGAAACTTGTTCCAATTAACACCGAAACGGGATGACAGCTAGCTGCTTTCATCAGGTCTGAACCGGTCTGATAGACTTCTGCTCCTGAAGCTTGAAACAACGTTTTTCTCTACGTTTTTCTCATCACATGAAGTAACTTCTAAGTCGTGGATCAAATTTCATCCATAAATGTTACTCAGCAGCATAACTTTTGTTTTAGTGAGAAACTCTTGACGTTGGCTGACAACAGAGCTTTTTTGACTTGTTTCCACTGTTTGTGTCTATGTGCGGAGGCTCTTTCTGCAGGATGGGTGCGCTCGCATCGCCCGTGTTGAGAAACAAAAAATCCCTCTATAAAGTTATCTTTTTCTGAGCTTCAGAAAACATTGAATTTTCTAGTTTTGTGACATCATAGGTTAAAGTGAAGCTAAACGCACATTCAGAGACCCCTCTGCCCACAACTGCACCATAAACAGACTCGCAAAAGCCTTTTAGAGACGCCCAGTAGGTGTGAACAGACTTGTATTGACAGCACTAGTATTTTGTGGGAGCGATCCTGACGTGTGGTGAGGTTTGAGGCTGGACAGCACAGGTCTAGTGGCTTACTGCAATAGGCACGTGAATATTGTCTTTATTACATGTGTATGAAACCTTTGCTTTAGCCTACAGAAGCACATGCACTCATTCTGTATTTTCTAAAACTGAAAATGAGAAAAAGAGAAACATTGTCACAAGTTTGGATTCTGTGCACTTTTGCTCCTTGCACCACGCGCTTACCAAGGTGAGCTAATTGACTGATGATGTCGTTGACAATGTTTGACCATTGTGGCACAGTTTTGCCACATAACTGAAAAATGAGTTTCAATTTTGACCCCATACACACAGTCTGACAGTGAAAAAAGTTGATTCTGCGTTTAGTTTCTCTTTAGATTTATTGTTGTTTTGAAGTCCATGACATATTGCCATATTTCTACCGTGCATGCTTGTAAGGTTTGTTTATCTTTCTCATCTAATGCCCTGGGGGAAAAACCTGACTGATAAGAACTAACGTGTACTTTTTGTAGACACCTTTTTACATTTAAAACACAAGAAGATCATGTTTAAAGACAACAATAAAAAGGCACAATATTTGTCTTTTTATCTTATGTATTTTCTTTAACTTTCTTCTTGTTTGGTCCAGGTTTGTCGCAGGTTTTGACAGTTTAGTGAAATGCGAGTGTGTAGCAGCCGTAGTGCATCCCCGCCTTGACCCTCTGCTGTGTGTGCTGTGTGCTCATGGCTCTGTGTGTAGTACATGCTGGACGTGGCTCGATCCGTGTGCCCTAACCTGTACGTGGTGGCCGAGCTGTTCACCGGCAGCGAGGAGCTGGACAACGTCTTCGTCACCAGGCTGGGCATCTCCTCGCTCATCAGAGGTAGAGGACGGCACAGGGACGCATGGCTGTTTGAGTGAGAGCGGCTCGGTCTGGTCTGGTGTGGTGCATGTGTGGGGAGCGGACTTGTTTTACTGGAGATGCGAGAAGAGTAGGGTTAAGTACGTAAAGCTAGCAAGAAACTATTGATGTAGATTTGGCCCCTGGAATGATTTCTGCCTACCCCCTGACAAAAGCACACAACAATTTGAACTACAAGTCCCAGAATACACTGCAGCCCAGCACTGAGGAGAGAAGCTACAAATACCAGAATGTATAATAAGTCCATAGAAATATAAAGATAAAACTAAAATCCACTGGAATGTAGCAAACGGCATACAATTTGTCCAGAAATGTATAGGAATGGATGATAAATTACATTATAATGTGTTACAATATAAGTCTGAACGATAACTGTGTTGTTATATTAAATTTTTTACAGCCCAATTGCCATATTTGAATACAACAGTTGGATCTATATTTGAAAATGTCGCCCTTGTCCAACTGTGTAACTAATCGATTTGGTCTCAGCTCCATTTGAGTTTGAGAATCCTGATCTACAGTAATAATGCTTCTACTAAGAATTATGTATCTATTATCTATTATGAAAAAGTTCTCTCTGCATTCAGGACATTTTTGGAATTATTAAAGGGGCATTGCGCAACTATTTGGCCAAAAATAAACTTTAATAAATGCATATTTTTGTCATTTAGATGCCTTAGTTACTCTAAATAATTAATACTTTGAGCGGGCTTGCATGGCCACAAAATAGCTGTTTTTTTTTTTTCATATTATGGCAAAAAATGTATTCATCTCCATTCAGAAAGTCCCAAAGTATTGTTTTAACTTTTTAATCCTGCTGAATTGTGTAGATCATGACTTTTCACCTCCCGAACATTACACAGTGCATCTTTAAGGATTAAAACCAAAGATTTGCTGATATGGAAAGAAAATTGGTCCTGGAAACAAAAATGAGGAATCTACCAGTATGCCACGGGAAGTATTGTTTTAATTTTCTACTTCAGTTAGATTATGCAGGTGATTTTTTTTTTTTTTTTTTTTTTAAACCTCACAAAGTTTGTTACTTGGGCCTGTCTCTCCCCTCAGACTTGACATGTAGCTTTCTTTATTAATTTTAATCAATTAAGAAATGCCTTTTTGCTGAACCAGTTGAGGCTTTAAGTATTTAAACCAAATAAACGTTGAATTTTAAGATTATTACTGTTTCCTATACATTCTGCCAGCGTGAAACACTAACTGAGCGGGGAAAAAAAACTCCCCAAAGCCTTAGGCCTGGAAATTGGAAAATACAAATACATTAGAACCAAGAGCAGAATTATGACACAAGTCAGAGCTCTATCCAGTTCTTCCTCCAGTGGAAACACTTTTAGGGCTTGAGACCTACATATGTAACTGTGCTGTGTGGTGGACAGAGGCCATGTCTGCGGGGGACAGCCATGAGGAGGGGCGTCTGGTGTATCGTTATGGAGGAGAACCTGTGGGAGCGTTTGTCCAGCCCAGCCTGCGTCCACTCATGCCCGCTATCGCACACGCCATGTTCCTGGACGTGACGCACGACAACGAGTGCCCCATTCAGGTAGGAACTCAGGATACTACTACTACTACTGTAGTTTAAAGCAGTGACTTTCAAGTTTCCAGAAATCAATCTATGAAATAAGATTAGACAAATGTTATTGAATCATTTGTTATTTTAAAATGTTTTGAACAACATTTTCACCAAGAATATGTAAATAGCAAAACTATTACCACATTTACTAATTTTAATTTATTTTTAACACTTGTTTAAAGGGTAAAGTATATTGCACTATAAGTAAAGTCCTCCAGCTATTGTTGCTCTCATGACTTAACCTAGATATAGTTTGTTGTAATTTCTATGTATTTAATTGGCCTTTAGATAATGTAAAGCATTGGTTCCAATACTTTTTTCCCTCTTTGGGCCAAAAATAGTAGATTTTTTTCTTTTTCTTTGGCTGGCCAAAATGTATTTGGTTAAAATGCGCTGAGGGCCAAACCTAAGCAGCCAGAGAAACACTAAGGGAACATGCAAATTCCACACAGAAAAACCTTCTCAAAACCAGGATTTTCTTGCCATAAGATATTAATAACACATTTTTACCACCCCTTTTTGGCAGAATTGCAATTTTGGCCACATTTTGTTCATAGAGCTTTTGTTTTGGTCCAGTTAACTTAAAACAAATACAACAATCAAAACTAATAGCAGTTAAAGATAAAGTTAATCACTTGTTTTTTGCTTTCTTGGTTTAGGCTTCAATTGTCCAGTCTAGACTGTGGCTGTCACGTTCACTCTGGTCCAAGTGCACCATTAGTCTAACCAGCAGTAATGTGAAAATGACTCTGGATGTCTGGATTGCAAACTACAAATATTTTAACTTTTGTTGATTAGATGCTGCTCTGATTCTGTGAATTGTAGCCCAGCAGCTTGTGCTGGACATTAAATTTGTCACCGCTCCACTAGAAGAGATTTGGTTAAGACAATACAAGACGACTTGTAAAGCAGATATAAATGTTTATGAATAGGCTTTCGTGTTTATGTCACCCATTCAAACACTGGCAAGTAATAAAGCAAAAATATTACTTTAGATTTAGCTAAATACAATTTGACTGAAAAGTACAATTTTGTGAAGTAAATAAAGATTTGCTCTATATCAAATACAGTCAAAAAGATTTAGAATTAATTCACTAACTTATCAAATCCAAATGCAATCTCCTATTGAAGATTGTTTATAGAAATTATGTATGTATATAAATATTGTTAAGATAGTACTGAATGATCCCATATTTGCATATATTAATAAACCATTAGGCCTAATATTGTGTTTGTCCAATAGGTATTGTAATATTAATATCCTGCCTGTTTTAATAAGTGGAAAGGTTATGTTGTCACCTCAGAGGCCTCTGTCACAGAATTACCACTTTTAAAAAATGTTTTTAGTTGTTTTTTTTTTTCCAATATATTTGGTGTATTTTAAAGTAGCGGCTTTATGGCTCGAAAAAGTAGTAGGGGCCCATTAACATTTGTGCCCAGGGGCCCATAAAAGTGATAATCCGGGGCATGCAAACAAGGCATATAGTATACAGGTACATACAAAAATGTTTGTTTATTAAGGCACAGTGTTGTAGATTTTAATGCTAAATACATTTTAATTTAATTTCTCCCTCTCTTCTTTGCTTGCTGTCCCTGTCAGACTGTGCCACGCTGCCTCTTTTTTCTTTATTTAATATTTTTTAAAAAATTACCTTAATGCTGCGTGACTGTGTATACATGTGACTGTAAAAGCTTTTGAGATTTGTATGATCAAATATAAACACAAATACACATATGAGAAGCGACTTTAAAGAGACACACATCGGCGCCTGAGTTACAGCCTGCACGAACAAAAGCGCACTCACGTAAGCAAGCTCAAATGATAAAACTTTAGACCACAACTGGATTAGACCTTAAAACATAAAAAAGCATCCGCACAGCAGTTGGTGCTCCCAGATTTTTTTTCACCACATCTAACTTTTTGGATACATGTCCTTCCATGAAGATCGAAGAAATCATGTGACAGACAAGTTTTTAGACATGATTTTCAGACACATGCCTGAGTTTCACAAATATTTGCTTTATACTTAGTGAAATAAATAAAAGAAATATAGAGAACCCACAGCTATTTACAATATATATATATATATACGCAGTTTGCAATCTAACATCAACAATATATACAAACAATATGCAATCAGAAGATTATAACATCAGACCAACACTAGTGCAATGGAGTATAGATTGTGTACATACACCACTAACTGGAATGAAGACAATCTGTCAAGGAAACAGTCAGTCATAAGACAAGGTCTTATGATTGACTGAGGATCAACATCCTAATTGAGACCTTTTGGAGCCAATTTTCCCTGTGTATAAATCCAAAAAGCCCCTCTCTTTAGCAAAATGGAGTTCACATCACCACCGCCACTGGGTTGTTTTATACTAAAAGCATAAAGCAAATATGTGTGAAACTCAAGCATGTGTCTTAAAAACCTGTCTGTCACATGACATGTTACTACCTGACAAGATAAAACAGATGTGCTTTCTTCCATCTTTATGTCTGAAGAAAGACGTGTGTCCAATGTGGAGAAAAAAAACTGGGAGCACCAACTGCTGTGTGAATCTTTATTTATGTAATAATTTTGTTAATTTCCACGCAAGTTTTACATATTACAGATGCGTGTCACCTCTTTCACACAACTGAATAAAGCCCACTGACACGCACAGACATTGCGAATATGAATTGAAATTAATGATGAGAATCTCTGCTGTTTTGACTTCACATTTAATACAAAATGACCAATGCTACCAGATAGCTCAAAGAATAGATGCTAAAGTATATTTTAATGCCTAGATGTTGCCCAGAGACTTGGGGCTGTTTGTGAAGTTAGTTCACTCACCTCTGTCCCGTTCCTCTTCTGTCCCTCATAAACACACAGAAAATAACATTCAGACATCACTCCTGCACACTGCTTCAAGTGCACTATGTTAAAAGTCTATTATCTTTTAATTAAAGCTCTCTTTGTTTGATAAGCCACAGAGACACACGTCGGTAGCTTTGAGATGAGTTCATAGGTGCAGCGTAACTTTTACAACTGCAGTGCCGCTCGGTTTTTCTGCTTTTGTGGACTGACAGAGTAAATGTATTTTAAGAGAGTGCAATTATTTGGTGCAGCAAATCAATGGCGGTAGACAATATTATGTTATTGACGTGTGCTTGTGATGCACAGATGTCACTGTTGTTAATTTGTCTCCTGTGTGTGTATATGTGTGTGTGCAGCTGGAGCAGAGCACAGTGGTGAAGCAGGCTGCCGTCACATCTAAAGACCGCTCTGAGTTTGTCCAGGAGATCACCTTCGAGAAGCTCACTCCAGGCAGCGTCATCGCGTTCAGGTAACTCTGCCCAGCCCCGTGTGTCCTGCTCCAACGACCAGTCACAAGCTTCACACGGGCGATGGAAATGTAGATCCTTTCACGTTTTTATTATCACAACTGATCACTCTTTTTCTTCCCAATGATATTTTTAAATGCAATATTTTAGAATGTATTATTTTTTTTTTTTTAATATTGGAAAGTTACAATTCTAAAACAGCTATTTCTGGTACTCACAAGTGCTTCTGAACATTTTCAGCCAAGAACACATTTGTGAATGCCAAAAATGTTCATAAGAAGCCCCCAAGAACATACTAAAGTGAAAAGTTAATTTGTGATGATGTGGGCTTAAAAAATGTAAATGTATATAATTGTCAGTTCTCTTGGAAGCGTTTAAATCTCAAATCTAATTACAATCTCAGTACTTTCCTGATCTATCACAGATAAATCTTTTTTTCCACAGCTGTCATTCTTTCATTCTCTCTAAAGCTGCCGTGTGTTCTGTGTTTCCAGGGTGAGTCTGGACCCCAAAGCCCAGCAGGTGGTGGCAGTGCTGAGGTACTACCTGTCCCAGTTCAGTCCTAAGTATCGCAGAGGAAGCACTGCCGATGACAACCCCCCTGAGGTGCTGCAGAAGCCGCTGTCTCAGTCAGTACAAACACACACACGTCTGTCTAGAGTTGTGTGTCTGTGTGCTGTCTAACCAGTGTGTGTGTGTGTGTGGTTAGGATCATGTCCAAGCTGACCCTGGCCGACATGAACGTGCTGCTGTTTCGCTGTGAGGCCGAGGAGCAGGAGGATGGAGGAGGCTGTTACAGTATCCCGGGATGGGAGAGCTTCAAATACGCCGGGCTGCAAGGTCTGCTTTCTCTTTTCTCCTTTTAGCTTTAGATTGTTACATGTCAAGTCACAGTGTGTTCTGACTGATTATAAAAACAAGTCATAGGTTAGTAGGTTATCAAGTAAATTAAAAAAAATACTTGAAATCAGAATGTTGATGTGGATTTTAACCGGCATGTCAGTTTTGACTAGCCATGAATGTCAGTTGTTTTAATAACCTTTGATAATGCTTCATCTTACTTTTCAGCACAGTTATGAGGTTATAGAAGTAAATAGAAGTAAATTTGTGTTTTTTTTTGGCAGCACGGTGGCAGAGCGGATAGCACTCGGGCCTCCCGCTCAGGCCCGGACCTTTCTGTGTGGAGTTTGTATGTTCCTCCCCATGTCTGTGTGGTTTCCCCACCAAACAATACCATGCAGGATAGGGAACACTTGGTGGTAGTCAGGCAAATCGTCTCTGGTGAGCTGCCCCAGGACAGTTTACTCCCATTGAGTGGGGAGGGGAGGGGTTCATCTCTCTGTGAAGCGCTTTGTGTGGATTGTGCTATACCAGACCTGGGCAAATTGCGGCCTGGGGGCCAAATGTGGCCCGTGACCTGCTTCAATCAGGCCCTGGCAGGTTTTTGAGAAACAGAAATGTATGACAAAGCTTATTAAGAGACAAAAACTTGGACTACAACAATGAACTTGTAACATGTGAGAATAAGTCAAAGCCATAAATCAATATTTAACTTGAAGTTTTATTAGATTCAAATTGTAATTTGGATGATGGAACATTGTTATAAGTATAGGAATCTATTATGTGTTACGCAAACATTTGACTCATCCAAGTCCTGAGAATATGGGCCTCATTCATGAAACGTTCTTACGAACAAATTGTTCTTAAGGGCTGTTTACGAACATTTTTGGCATTCACAAATTTGTTCTTAACGGAAAATGTTCGTCTGTAAGAACAAATCCTACGAACACTGAGGAGCACTCGTAAGAAGAAAAAATCTGCTGTTTCAGAATTTTATTTCTTATAAAATTCAGTCAAAAATTTTAATTCCTACATGATTGTAGGTTATGTATTTTTATAAATTATTATATGTAAAACAATTTTAGAAACAAAAAAGTCATCACTCGTGCTAAAAATGACTCCTTTAATAAACCTGCAGCAGCCTGTCCCAGCCTCAGAGCCTCTGTGTTCTGACCCCCACAGGACTCAGGACCCTGTGCCCCCCCCAGGACCAGAGCGGACTGTGCACTGTCAGTGCTCCCCTCTACAGCCGCTGCCCCCCTCCCCCGCTCCCCCCACACGTTCTACCGCGACGTTAAACGCGATATAAACGGCAAAAGCCCAGCGTTATGTCAATACATCCGTGACTTGAACATGTTTCCTCTGAGTGTGTTCATGTGAGTTTGGACATTTTTAAAAGATGCTGAAGTATTAACTCAGCGAAAGCGCTGCTGCCTTTCTTCCTCCGCAGCAGCGCTTCCTCCTTCCAGCTCCAGCTCCAGCAGAAATCTTGTGAATGACGCGCTGTGTCCGGCCCATTTTGCCATATAAGGAAGTATGCGTTATTCATTTTTATGTAAATAACCGTTCGTAGCTGGAGTTTGGTGAATTTGGCGTAAAGGCTGTTAGGAAGGAATTTGGCTCGTTACGAACTCGTCGTGAATCACACGTAGAGTTTCACAGCAGCTTCTTAAAGTGAAAGTTACGCACAGATTTACGAAGACTTTCATGAATGAGGCCCATGTTTTTTTCTCGTACAATTACCATTTATAAATTTGTACAATTTTGAGATTAAGGTAATAATTTTCTAAAATAAAGTTGAAGCTTTGGAAAGTTATGATTTTACTAGAAAAAAAAAGAATTAACACTAGAAAAAATATTTTCATATTTTTTTCTGAAAATAAAGTTGAAATCATTAAAAAGATGTTTATCGATTAAAGGTGACGTTTTTTTTTAGATTCAAATTTTAATTTTACAAGAAAAATTACGATTTTGTTGGACACTATTTTATTTGTTCTGGTCTCTGGTGAAGAAATTTGATTGCAATAATGAGAATTTGCTTTACCAATGTTGGCAATCCGGCCCTCCGCCACTATTCTGGGTTTGAAAATGGCCCTCGAGTAAAAATAATTGCCCAACCCTGCTCTACACAAATAAAGATTACTTACTTTCTTACCTACTTTTTATCACATTAACTAAAACTATTGTATCCAACTATTTGCATGTTTATTTTTACCCTTCAGACGCTCCAATGGCGTGAGGTTCATGGGAAAACACAAAGCACAACAGAAGAGACAATCAAGGCTCTGTGGCTCACTTTTGTAGACATTAGTAAGCAGTGAGTGGGGATGTGAGCCGTGTGTGTGTGTGTTTGTGCAGCTCCAGCACGCGGATAAGGAGGCTGTTCCTTTGAGATCTGGTGTTTCTGTGTCTCAATAAAGTCATGGCTCATGGTCACTAATGTTTGTCCACTTTCAAAATTCGGCTAAAACTGCTACTTTTCTAATTCTAAGTCAAGGCTCGCTAGTCAAGGCTAACACTTCCTGTGGCTCCTACATAATAAAAGCATTTAAATGTGATTAAACCGCACTCAAGACAACCATGTTTTTTGTTTGTTTTGTTGATTTTGTTAAATGATCAGTGTTGTTTAAAACGACATGATTTTGTCTTAATTCTGAAGATGACAGCAGAAAAGGAAGCAGGACTGGATACCGTCTGCTCTTTTCATCTGCTTACCAGATGAAGCAGTATAGGACCTTCTTAATATGCACTATTCTAAATAAATCTAAAAAGTGATTAAATATTATTTTGATTTGAAGGTGTTTTGCTAAAGCCAAGTTCATCAAATGCTGCTCAAAGCAACTACTTTAGCTGACTTATTCCCTCTAAATGTGTGCAGGTCTGGTGTCAGTGATGGCCAACATCCGGCCCAACAATGACCTGGGCCATCCTGTGTGTGCCAACCTGAGACAGGGAGACTGGCTCCTGGACTTCATCAGCGGTCGTCTGGTCACTAAAGAGGGACCACTGGCACAGGTCAGGAGCTGAACAAGTACAACAATACAACAGAAATATGTGTTCTTTAAACGTGTGTGTGCTGTGCAGGTGGGAGAGTGGTTGGCGGCCATGTTTAAGTACTTGAAACACATCCCTCGTTACCTCATTCCCTGTTACTTTGACGCCATCTTGGTCTCCACATACACCACAGCCCTGGACTCCACCTACAAGCTCATGTCCAGGTGAGGAGACACACTTTGGCTGCTCTGACTTTATATTCTCCGTGTAACCTTCCGTTTGTTTTGTTTGTAGCTTTGTGCAGAACGGCTCGAGCTTCGTGCGACACCTGGCCCTGGGCTCGGTGCAGATGTGCAGCGTGGGCAAGTTCCCCGCTCTGCCTCCGCTCTCAGACAAACTGGACGGAGTGCCGTACCGCGTCAGCGCCGTCAGCGGGGAGAAGGAGCAGTGCTGTGTCTCCATGGCTGCAGGTAGATCATGGCTATAGGACAGTTCATGTTTCAAAGAGCTCACATTAGTTTTAGCTTTGGCGTGTATACTTCACTAAACTGCACCCCTCACAACTGTACAGCTTTAGTAATATTTATGTTAGAGAGGATGACCGAGGAGGACTGAATATGACGAGAATGCAGATGAGAGCCTGAGAGTCTTAGCAGAAGGCTGTGTGAAGAGGGGAACTGGGGGATTTGAACAGGTCAGAATGAGTCTAGTGAGTTTTGTGTGTGTGCCATGTCACAGCATTAGTCCTTTTATTCTAAAGTTTACAGCAGGGATTTTGTCTGCAGGATCTGAAACTATAGGGCTGTACTTAACCATCATTTTGAAAATCCATTAGTTGGGCGATTATTTTTTTGATTAATCGATTAGTTGTTTAGAACGCAAAACTTGCTTGACTATCAGATTTGTTCCAAAGTTGAATCCAAACAGAGCTGACAAAGTATTGTCGCTTTAGGACGTTTTGGAGGTGTAGTTTATATTTGCTGACACAATTGTTTTTTCATCAAACACATCTAACCCTAACCCCCCCAGGAAATTTTTAAAATTTCTGTGCATTTTCTGTGTGGCTGATTTGCACAAAATAAGGACCAAAATTAAGTTCCAGTTTCACAGAAGATCAATGGGAGTTCCAAAAGCTTCCCAGAGAAATGATCTGTGTGTTAAATAATTCTGCTCTGACACTGTCCTGACAGTTGTCTGCTTCCGAAGGAGAGAGAAAGAGAGGGAGAGAGAAAGAGAGAGAGAGTGTGTAGAGGAGCAAATGTTTCTGAATGAGCCATAGAGCCGTATGTGGCTCATGAGCCTTGGGTTCACCACCCCTGGTTTAGCTAAACAGCAGGCGGGAAAGCATTTTCTCATTTGAAATCAGAAAAAAAACTTCCACTTGCCTTGAAATAATCACATTAATATTTAGTTGTTTGGCAAATTCATTTGTAGAATATTTAGAATCACTTGACTTTAGTCACATTTACGCAAATCCACAATCTGATTTAAGATTGTGTTTTTTGTTCATTGTAAAAGCTGTAAATTCCCACATCTTCTATGTAATTGCTGCCCAATTGCACAACTTCTTTTTTCAGTTCATGCTTGTCTGGGAACCTACATAGACCAAGTAACGATTATTCAATTATTTGCGATTAATTGATGAATTTGTTGCGGCCCTAACTGAAACATGTCTGTAAACACACTTTGTTGTATCTTCTGCCGATAAAACGTGACATTCATGTACGCAGGTCTTCCTCACTTCTCTGCCGGGATCTTCCGCTGCTGGGGCCGGGACACGTTCATCGCTCTGAGAGGACTCATGCTGCTCACAGGGAGGCACACGGAGGCCCGGTATGACCATCTGAACTTTACACTGACCAGTCTGTTTGAGTCTGATTCTGACCTTAAAGCTGGGTTACATGTAAATGAGTAAACTCTAAAGTATACAGTAAATTCACTGTCTTGGCTGTGCTGAGGTGGTTTGCTGTTTGTAAAAAGATATTCTGCAGCCAGATTTCCATGCATGAGGATATCAACCATCTGTCCTTTTGTCCCGCAGTAACATCATCCTGGCGTTCGCTGGGACCCTCCGTCACGGGCTCATCCCAAACCTGCTGGGAGAGGGCCGCGCTGCCAGGTACAACTGCAGAGACGCTGTGTGGTGGTGGCTCCAGTGTGTGCAGGTCAGTACGACTCAGAAGACTGCTGCGTCTATTGTACTTGTTTGAATGAAAGAACTACAAAGCACTCTTCAAACCACACTTTCTCATTTTGGCATCAATTCTAATGGCTCTTTCTTCTGTTAAACACCTGAAGACAGTCTAATAAGTGTATGTTGTTGTGGTTGTAGGACTATGTGAACCATGTTCCACAAGGCCATGAGATCCTGCGCTGTCCTGTGTCTCGCATGTATCCCACCGACGACTGTGAGCCGCTTAAACCGGGACAGGTGGTAGGTTAACTCACACACTCAGTTTGTTCAATATTATGTGTAAGACAGTTTTAAGCAGCAAGACACAGGATGTGTCTGGGGTCTGAACAACTTTAGCTGCATAATCACAGAGAAATCTCATCAGAACCATGAATGCACATGACGATGGGTTTCCCACGTCAGAAATTGAGCTTTAGCTTCATCTACTGATTGCTAGGGACATTTCACCGGGGAAACAATCAAATCAATCTTAACCAACCGTGTTTGTGATGAAGTCACGTTAAACAAGATTAAACACTCCAAAAAGTCCTATTTGCCTAGAGTGCGCTTTAACTTGGAAAGTTGATGTACAGTATTAATCCTATCTGCTCACAAGCAAAAAACAAGAAATGTGACAGGTTTAAAAAATAAATAAATCTAAAAAATTCATCTGAAGATCACTTACTTTAGTTTATTCTTTCTTATATTTTTGATCATACACAAAGTGTTAAAGGTAAGCTCACCCCCCAAACTCCACCCACAAACACATTCCAAACACAGCAAACTCATTGAAAAGCATTGGGGAAAAGGAAAGGCGGGCTTATAGAGGAGAGCAGCAGTGTGACTTAATTGACAACAGGTGTCTGCAATTAAAGCTCGATTTTGATTGGACAGTACACACTGAGGTCACATAGAACCTGGAGCTGACATGAGAGACACAGCCAGTTTGTGACTATTTTGGCCTGAAACCTGCTAATTTGCTCAATTTGCATTAAAAATGCCAAAAAATGACTCAGAACAGTAGACAATGCTATTTAAACACCATATACATAGTTTAACAGACAAAAAAAACTTATTTTAGAGTTTAGCTTCTCTTTAAGTGTTCAGTTTAGTTGTCACTTAATATTGCAATAGTTGGTAAGTTATTTTGAGTTGATGTGGACTTAAGGGTCCTGCATAATCCCTGAAAACATTGAAACTCCCTGTTTGTGATCTCAGGAGCAGCCCTTGTACGACGTGATCCAGGAGGCTCTGCAGCGCCACCTGAAGGGCATCTCCTTCAGAGAGAGGAACGCAGGGCCCAAGATCGACATGAAGATGAAAGACGAGGGTACGCTACGCCCCCACACACGACATATAAACACATATGTATCTATAAAACTTCTGTGTGTGTGTGTGTGTTAGGCTTTAACGTGCAGGTGAAGGTGGACACACACACAGGCTTTGTCTCTGGAGGGAATCGTTTTAACTGTGGCACGTGGATGGACAAGATGGGAGAGAGCGACCGAGCCCGGAACACTGGCATGCCTGCTACGCCCAGGTCTGTCTGCTGCTTCTGAGTGTGAACTACAGAGTTAGAAAAAGGATTGGAGCCTCTTGGAAATACTAGGATTTCTGCAGTGTCTGCCTTTTGGCGTCCTAGGCAAAGTTTATTTGGTCCATAAGCAACATCTTAAGCAGAAATACTAAACTTTAATCAATCATGTTTTATTAGGCATCTATAGGAATTAATTTTATGACCAAATTCTGCAGCAATCATAGTATTTCCAAGAGTTGCCAATACTTTTCCTCTCTCTCTGTATGTGATTTTAAATGTGGTTTACGCAGACCTCTAGGTGGAAGCCTACTTACCACAGTTTCATAAGATGATCCAATCAATGTATACGCATTTCGGACCTCAGTATTAATACAATTGAAACATTTTAATAAAAGTAAATATTGCTAGAGTTAGGAGGAAGCTTCAGGTGTACTGTAGATAAATACATGTACTGTAGTAGTAACAGTGGTCTGTTGCAGAGACGGCGCTGCGGTGGAGATCGTGGGCCTGAGTAAGTCTGCTGTTCGCTGGGTGGTGGAGCTGCACTCTAAAGGACTCTTCCCCTACGATGGAGTCAAAATACAAAATAATGGTAAGTCTACATTATCATCACGTAGAATCTAACAAAGACACATGGTCACGCTGCATTAACATTACACTGACGGCAGGCTGGAGTTCAGTTTTCAAACTCACAAGAATCCAGCTGGTTTGGTTCCCAGATGATTGCTAGAGACCACACAACCACAAAACTGATTGTTAAAATAAAAACATGTCTATTTAGAGTCTCTTCTTTTTCTTAACAATATGGACAGATGTATTATGAGTATCGAGTGTTTTTATTTTACATTTAGTAGGACACCAACTTCACTCGGTGGTGGTAATGCACCTTTAAGTTGTTTGACAACCACAAGATTTTTTTTCAATCTTCAGTTCTTTATTTTGATATTTAGCATAGTTGAACAGACCACAAGAACGTAGTGCAAAGGGACAGCAGAAGAACGTGTGCACACCTGATGCTTTTATTGAGTTGGTTTAGAACAATACTGTGATTTCAAATGAATAACATGTAAAATGATGAATAATATGAAATGAATGATCACAGATTCTAATATGTTTTCCTGAAATAAAGACCAGCGCATGCTTAAGAGCCCACAGTGACAGTACGTTTGTCTGTGTGCAGGTACAGAGTCCTTTGTGTCCTACTCCCAGTGGAACCAGCAGATCCAGGCTTCCTTCGAGAACCACTTCTGGGTGTCCGGAGACCCTCAGGACCCCAACGAGAAGCACCCTGAGCTGGTGCACAAGAAGGGCATCTACAAGGACAGTTACGGAGCGTCCAGCCCCTGGTGTGACTATCAGCTCAGGCCCAACTTCACCATCGCCATGGTCGTGGTGCGTATCACGTGTGTCATACAAGTTTATTTCTATATTTTACTTTGTATGTACTAACAAACAACGTAAACAGTTTTTTTTTTTTTTTAAAGGGGACCTATTATGTCAAATTCACTTTTCTAAGTTTTTAACCTCGTTATGATGGCCTTCCTTCATCATTAGTTTACTCAAAGTTAGATTTGTATTGATTCATTCATGTTTGAGTAATCTTGTTCTTTAGCTGCAGCTCAACTGCTCAGAAATCCTCGTTCTCACCTACCACCTATCCCCTCCCACTTGTCTGTATTTACTTGTTATAATTCACAAGTTTAAAACTCAAAGTGAAGCATGTCTGGTTCAATAATGTCCCAGAGCCACTTTCCAACAATAAAGAATAGTTTTTAAAAATATGTTGCTTTTTACAGTTACATTTTATAATGAAGAGGCGGGGCTTATCAGATCTGCAGTTGTTTTAGATCAACTTTGTGTTTTACAATGAACAAAAGGTAAAGTACTGATCTGCACATGTTCTAGTTTCAAAACAAAATAGGTCCCCTTTAATGTTATTATGTGGTCTCGCCCCTGGATTGACAAAAGTTGTTCATAAAATTCACTGATGAAAATGTAATAGTTGACTGATTATGATCAGGACAGTTCATATATTGGATTTTTCCTTTGTCTCTCCACAATGACAAGTACTGATAGCCTGAAATGCCGTGACGCCACTGAAGTGGTTTGTGAAACACTGCCGTTTCTAACACGTTTCACTAGAGGCCTCACATCTTGAAACCAAAGTTTAATTGGCAGGATTTGACAGTGCACCCGTCTCAACCTCCTCCCACAAAGTTAAGAAGTACTGCACAACGCGCTGCACAATATGGGTTTGAATAAAAACCTTGAAATTTGATTAATGCATAGCTTGCATAACTTTATTTATTTTATTTACTCAAATTATTTTGTAACAAACACTTACACAAACTTTATTAGAACGAGTTTTATTAGAAACCATGTCAGATCAAGATGTGTCGTTAGCCACTGTGGAGAAATACTGAGACATCACCACCAGAGGCCACTGTGGAGTTGTGATTTGAATAGTGTTGGAGCCTCCATTTGTTTCAAGTGCTTTGCTGGTTCATGAGGCTTTGTTTTGCCCATCCCTAGTGACAAGTGAGAGGGACCAGCGTCACAACTGCATGGTCTGAATTATTTAGAGTTTTTCCTTGTTGTAAGTTCACTTTTGCAGTCAGATGGTGATGACCATGAGCAAAAGAGTAGCATTATAGAACTGTAATCTTCACTGATGATTGTAAAACTCAAAAGAATAGTGTGTTTTAAGGAATTGCTGACCTTAAACTTCTTTTCATCTGACTCTTTGTGAGCGTTCAATGTCAAACTATTTCCCTCCAGACTGAAAAGTGTTGTGAGTGAACCATGAGCTGCATTTTGACACAGATTTCCTCGTGTTTGCGCTCTTCCGTCAGGCCCCAGAGCTGTTCAACGTGGAGCGCGCGTGGACCGCTCTGGAGATGGCGGAGAAGAAGCTGCTGGGACCGCTGGGCATGAAGACCCTGGACCCAGAGTAAGTCCCACGTCACGTCTCCTCCCGCTCCTCTTTCTCTATCCTCTCACTCTCTCCTGCCGTTTTCAGTGACATGGTGTACTGCGGCGTCTACGACAACTCTCTGGACAACGACAACTACAACCTGGCCCGAGGATTCAACTACCACCAGGGCCCGTGAGTACGCCCTCTGCCGGTGACGGTGAAGATTGATTCTCTGTAACTCTGCGTGTGTTTGTGCAGGAGTGGCTGTGGCCCGTGGGATACTTCCTCCGGGCCAAACTCTACTTTGCGAAGAAGAAGGACGAGACCACCTACAACAAATGTGTGACTCTGGTGAAGAACGTCCTGTCCCGGCACTACACTCACCTGGAGAGGTACGCCACGTCACTGTGGACGTTTGGACAGTTACAGTACAGATGGTGTCAATATACTTTTTTTTTTCTCACTTATCTTGCTCTCTACCTCTTGTCTCCCCTCTGTCTTTCTTTCTCTCTGTATTACCTTTTTTCTGTCTCTCTTTTCTCTCTTCGGTCTTTCTCACGCTCTTCTTTCTCTCTCTTATCTTACGCTTTTTACCTCTATCATCTTGTTCACTCTACTTTCTCTTTCACTCCCTCTCCCTGTCACTTTTTTTCTCTTCCTTTCTCTTATCTTGCTCTCTCTACCTCTTTCTCTCTCCTCTGTCTCTCCTACAAATTTTCTCCTCTCCCTTCTCTTCATTTCTTTTTTCCTCTGTTCTTTTTTCTTGCGTCTCTTTTCTCTCACCTCTCTCTTTTACTCCCTCCTTTTTCTCTTATTTTGCTCGCTCTACCTCTCCTGTCTTTCTCTCCACCTCTCTTTTTGCTTTCTCTCCTACTTCTTTTCCTTCTCTCTCTCCACTTTCTACTTTTTCTCTTATCTTGCACTCTCTACCTCTTCTTTCTCTCTCTCATCTTGCTTACCCTACCTTCTTTCGCTCCCTCCCTCTTTTTCTTTCTCCCTTATCTTGCATTCTCCATCTACCTCTTTCTCTTTTCTCTCACCTCTCGCTCTTTCTACTTTGTCTCTTCTCTCTCCTTCTTTCTATCTTTCTACTTTCTTTCACTTCTCTTTCTCTCTCAATCTTTTCTTTCACGTCTCTTCTCACTCTTCTATCTCTTATCTTGCTTTCTCTACCTCTCTTCTGTTTATCTTTCTTCTTACTCAATTTCTTCTCTCCTTCACCTCTTCTGTCTTTCTTTTTTCTTTCTCATTTTTTCCATCTCCCTCCTTCTCCTCTCCCTCCTTCTCTCTTACCTCTTCTTTGTTTCTGTCTTCTTTCCCTCTTCTTTGTTTCTGTCTTCTTTCCCTCTCCCTCCTTCTCTTTTTCTCTCTTTGTTTTCTGTCTTCTTTCCCTCTCCCTCCTTCTCTTTACCTCTCCTTTGTTTCTCTGTCTTCTTTCCCTCTCCTCCTTCTCTTTCCTCTCCTTGTTTCTCTGTCTTCTTTCCCTCTCCCCTTTTTCTCTTTTTCCTTCTCCTCTTTTCCCCTCTTCCTTTGTTTCTCTGTCTTCGTTCCCTCTCCCTCCTTCTCTCTTTCCCTCATTTTGTTTTCTCTTCTTCGTTCCCTCTCCCTCCCTTCTCTCTTTTGTCTCTCTGTTTCTCTTCTCACCTCCTCTCTCTCCCTCCTTCTCTTTTTTACCTCTCTTTTGTCTGTCTTTTCTCTCTCCCTTCTCTCTCTCTCTCTCCTTTCTCTGTCTTCTTTTCCTCTCCTCCTTCTCTCTTTTGTCTCTCTGTTTCTCTTTCTCACCCTCCCTCTCTCTCCCTCCTTCTCTCTTTTCTCTCTCTCTCTCTCTCTCTCTCTCTCTCAGGTCTCCCATGGAAAGGTCTGCCCGAGCTGACCAACGAGAACGGTCAGTTCTGTCCGTTCAGCTGTGAGACTCAGGCCTGGTCCCTGGCCGCTGTGCTGGAGGTGCTCTACGACCTTTAGATAAAATAATCCTGTCTAACCCCACAGACACTCACCTGCTTTCCCTCACGTGCAATACAGAAGCCACACACTCGTTTTCAACATTTGTCCTTCACTCGTTACATGTGGTGATAAAGGGAAGTTTGAATAGACAGATCAGAAGAGTGAAAACGTCTGAGCTTCTACAGATAAACCGCTGTTAGACAAACTGTAATATGTGAGTTTAGAGTCTGACTTTAACTGTAGGTAAAATGCACTTTATACAAAAACCAGAAAATCTATGAACTATATCAGATTGTTTATGCTTTAGTCCAGATTATGAGTTGTGGATTAGTAACACAAAAGAAGCCTTTGACACGTGTAAGTCTGGTTTGTTTGTTTGTAGTGTTTAGAATGTTGTGGAAACTGGCTCAGACTAATGTGAACCTGCATCATCGTTTCTATGTGATCCTCTGTGTGTAATGTAGTGTCCACACATTAAAGAACTGATGCAGAGCTGCTGCTGTCTTCATTTGACTTTAAGAGTGACTGGAGAAGATAGACTGGTAAAAAGATTGAATGAACGCAAACGCAATTGTGTCTGTTCGTCATCAAATAATCTGGACCTTTAAGCAGTTGGTGATTTAATTAAACGTTAATGGTTTCATTTTGTTGTAGTATTTCATGTATAAATTATAATTGAGTCAGACTTATTTACCAGTGTTGGGTTACTGTGAAAATACTTGTAATAAAATGACAGCTTTTAGCAAATATTACTTTTAAGTAATAAAAAATTCCACAAACATGTAGCATTGTGTGAGACAAAACTGCTCATAGACACAGATCAGCAGCTGGAGCAGGGCCACAGTCATTTTGATGTTGAGTTTAGCCTGTTAAAGCTGCTCATTTGTTGTTAACATATGTTTAAATATCAAAAAATAAAACCTAAAATCCTATATTTGATCAATGTTACAATGCACAGTGATCCCTAAGTAACTAATAAAATTAAAAAGTTTGTTTGATCATTTATTTTACCCGTTTACCGTTTTTGACTTTCTCTTAATAATTTTTTTTTCTACCATCTGACAAAAATAAGTTATCATATGGGCTTGTCCAGGACTTTTTTTTATTATTAAAGGTTCCTAAAACTGTTTTGTCACATGTTTTGGAAAAATAGGCTTGCATAGATTAAACAAAGTTAAAGAACATTCCTTGCTATTCTGTTCTACTTAAAGCATGTTTATTTAAATTAGCAGTTGTTTTGTGTATGTAAATGTTTGACAGCTATGGCTGGAGTTCATCTCTCACTGGTCAAAACACTATGACTCCAGAGTCCACTACTGATGATTGTGTTTGTTCCTCCTTCTTCCTTCCTTCCTTCGGGGCCCTGTAGTGCCAAGATTCATATCTTATGGTCCCATTGACATACTTAAACTTTTATCAAAAAGACCAACATTATTAAAATTTTAAAAAATAAATAAATAACCATATATCCAACTTCCGACCCCCACAGTAAAATATAATAGATGTCTGAAAGTTAAGTTAAGTTGGGAAGCCATTAAACTTGGGTTAAAATGTGTTTTCTTTTAGTAGTTTACATTCAGTCAGACAGTTAAAAAACAGATGAAATAAAGTAATAAGATGTAAAATTACATCTTCAAATTTCTCACGACCTGCAAATTTTGCTTTGTGACCCTCCGATGGGTCCCGACCCTCACTTTGGGAACCATTGGATTAGACAAAGACTATATGGTCCCTTTAAACATTCTGTATTTAGCTTTTTTTTTTCACTGTACATGAGTATATATACAATTTAATGTATGTAGAAATTCTCTTTTTACAATGTTTTTTATTTATTTGATTTTGATTGAACACAAGTTACACAGCTTTAATTGGGCGCAGATTAACTCTCTGGAGGTGAAAAGTCCACTACACAATTCTGAAGTAATAGAGAGTTAAAACCATGCTTTGGGACGTTTGAGTGAGGATATGTGAAAATATATTGCTAATAGTCGGGGAGCCAACGTCTGAAAAAAGGATGAACCCGTCACGGCCTGCCGTACTTTTTATTTGCTATTTTTTTGTTAGCTTTGACCCTAAGGGTCAATAATTAGAGGGTCTGCTCGGGCGGAAATATCGCGAAAAAAAATTATGGCTATTTTAGTGCAAACATCTTGAATTTTTTGATAAAAAATGTAGAAAAATTAAAAATATCCTGTATACCTTACTGGATTGGGTTAGCTGTCAATAAATACATTCCTCATGCACAAAACACATGTAGTAATACAATTCAGTGAAAAAATAACTCTTAAAAAACATTCTATATATTTTTTTATGGATTAAATGCCAAAAAATATGTGTTTTTTCGCTTTTTCTCATATTTTCATCTTTACTTTGTTGGCAATAAACTTTTTCTTCAATTTTTGACATTAACCAATACACCATTCTTTTCAGCAAACAGTAAACTCAATCCACTGAAAAAATATGAAAATCCAGCCAAAATTAAAGGAACTGTGATGATTTGACTGCTAGTGTGCCAACAGCAGGTTCAGAATCCCAATGGAATCCTATGGGAAACTCTCACAATACAAAAGGCTGACATCACGGCCTACAAGTCTTTCTAATTTTAACATAACTATGTTTTTTTCAAAGGAAATATATCACACAAGAAATAAAATACAAAAAAATAATTTTATTATATAACTATTATGTAAATTTAGAACTATTAACACAAAAACTGTTTAGAGTATGAATGTGCTTGTGAAGTGGGATGATTAGGTTGTTACATGGCAGATACTTCTCACCATCTGAAGATCCAGCAACAAGGTTGTTTACCAAATAAACTAAATAAATAATTAAATAATAATAATACATACATGATCTACTTTCATGGCTACGTCTTCAAGTGCACGTTCAGTCCTTGAACATCTGTTGGGTTCTCGGTCACAGACAATGACACACTTCACATCGACTCTTGTACAGGAGCTTTCTCAGGCTCACATGCTTTTCTTGCAGTGGCAGTATTGACTGAGTTCAGGGGGTTTAGACTCTTTCAGCATCATGATTAGCATCAATCTGCCATTTACAAGTTACCTCCTAAAATCAGTGGCAGCTGGGTAGATTAGAAGAGTCATTTGTGTTGCTTGTTTATGTCCAGCTGATGCAGAGCTCGGAGAAGGTGTAATAAGAAGACAACTTCAGTAGGTGGAAGGACACATGTCTTCTTTGATGCTCACAAATAATTGGGCTCACAGTGCATCCAGTGTATTACCAACTTCACTTCTGTCATAGAGTGACACCAATCTAACATCAAGACTTTCCTCTGGATCACCAAACCTGCTCAGTGGCAGAAGGTCTGTCAGGTGTTTAATAGCGGTTGTGTAGGCTCTTCTTTTGCCTCTTCTGTACAGATAGCTCTTTAAATCACATCTCGTAAGTACAGTTTATAGGCACTGAGGAGAATGAACGTAAGATCAGCAGCTGCAACATCATACTTCCCTGCCAGAGCTTCTGTGATGAAATGAACAGGTAGGAAGATATCCATCTCCAACCCACAACTCCTGCAGCCCATTCATGTGAGAGATGTAGTACATGCACACAGGGGCGTAGCACCAAAGTCTGTCAGATGTGACTTTCAAGTCATAAAACAAGCATTCTCGCGGGATCTAAATGAATCTTTGTGTCTTGGGCAATTCCAGACCACAGTGGACTGGAGCTGGTGTACAAGGCACTTCACAAGAAACTTGCACGTGTCCCAAACTCACCTCACCTCACAGTCAGTGTACAGGAGGCGTTAGTCTGTTGAACCAAAAGGCATCTAAGGTGGGGTAGCTGATTTTCTCACAGCAAACATAATTAAGGTTTAAATCTGACTTCTTCCTCTCATAAATGCGTTGACACATGGTTAATATCCACGTGTATTTATTTTGGTTGCAATTATGGTCATTAATCGTCTTTTTACAAACAACAAAGTGAAACTGGAGTGACCAGCCAAGCTCAACCAATCAGAGAGCTGCTTTCAGCTCCTGATGAGAACAAAAGTTACTTATTATTCAATTTAGACACTACACAGTGGTCTCATTTTTTCACAGAGTGCTATTATCATACACTTTTTAGTGGAAAACACAATGTTTACTAATTTACAACTACAAAAGTTAGTTACTCCCAAATTTAAGTCTAATATATGCTGTTTTAATTAAAACATTTGGTCAGACAGTCTAAAGAATGGAAATTAGCCTTTGGCTTCAATCAGTGTGTATATTTATGTCTGTTCAATACCACGCTCTGTCCTAATCACATACATACATACATACATGCATACATACATAAATGCATACATACACAGATACAGGTGCGATTTGTCCAAAAAACAGAGGGGTAATGAAAAATAATGTTTTTAATTAACACATTAAGTCATTCTGCACGTGCCCCACATTACGTACATATTGTGCATTTCACGCCATTTACACGTGCATATGTGTATGCACACCATTACACTGCATATTGTGTATGCACACCATTTACACGTGCCATATTGTGCGTGCACACCATTTACACGTGCATATTGTGCATGCACGCCATTTGCACGTGCATATTGTGCATGAATGCCATTTACACAGGCAAATTGTGCATGAACGCCCTTTGCACATGCATACTGCCCACGCCACTACAGAAGCACATGTCCAACGTTCATCTCTGTTTCTTTTCCACCCACAACAAAATTCTGGGCGCACACTGGCGCCCTTTCCTCCCACAATTAACAGAATAAATCCAGTAGGCTACATAAAGGTTTGTCCTGTGCTCTCAGTGCAGCTCTTGCGGCACCAGGCTCTACAAGCAGGAGCAGTGCAGTTTGTAACTATATACTGTATGTCTCTTGTCCCGTTGAGGTGCACACACCTCAATATTCGCGTCTCATAATGTTTCTGGCATTGATTTCTCGCACTGCTTTTTGTGGATTAAAGAGAGATCTCACAGGGCACAGACAGAGCAGCACATCGGCTTCGAGTAACCAAGCCCAACTCACCAAACTTGAGTCTAAATGACAGCGCTAAAGAGAGAGAGAGTGATCGCTTATGTGAGAGGATCATTGCCTATGTTTTTTAATGAGATCTGTCCATTTAATCTATGCTTGTGCATGCATAAAATGGTGAAAGGTAAAGCCAGTCAGAAAGGGACTGTGTTATGGCGTTATTGACTGTTTTGAGAATAGAGTGTAAGCAAAGGCAGTGGATGAAGTGATCTTAGTCACTTATCCAGCTACAAGAAACCTGTAAAATACACCAAAACTTTAAAAAAATTCTGGTCGAAGACCCCAAGAACCCCCACCTTCACTTGTCTTTGATCCTGTATTTTAAAATATCTGCCACTGCTGAAGTAACTGTGACACCCTTGAATCGCACTGAAAAAAGAGGCTGGTAAATTTGCAAAGGGCCACTGCAAATGTTCCCTGTAGATTTCAAAGGTCTATAAATGGATTCAAAAAATCATTAACTCTTGCACTGGGGCCCATCAGCAAAGTTTGTACCTGGGCCCAGAATTTGGTGCTACGCCCCTGTGTGCATGTACTACATCTCTCACATGAATGGGCTGCAGGAGTTGTGGGTTGGAGGATGGATATCTTCCTACCTGTTCATTTCATCACAGAAGCTCTGGCAGGGAAGTATGATGTTGCAGCTGCCGATCTTACATTCATTCTCCTCAGTGCCTATAAACTGTACTTACGAGATGTGATTTAAAGAGCTATCTGTACAGAAGAGGCAAAAGAAGAGCCTACACAACCGCTATTAAACACCTGACAGACCTTCTGCCACTGTGCAGGATTTGGTGATCCAGAGGAAAGTCTTGATGTTAGTGATAACTCGTTTGTATCACTTCATGACAGAAGTGAAGTTGGTAATACACTGGATGCACTGTGACCCAATTATTTGTGAGCATCAAAGAAGACATGTGTCCTTCCACCTACTGAAGTTGTCTTCTTATTACACCTTCTCCGAGCTCTGCATCAGCTGGACATAAACAAGCAACACAAATGACTCTTCTAATCTACCCAGCTGCCACTGATTTTAGGAGGTAACTTGTAAATGGCAGATTGATGCTAATCATGATGCTGAAAGAGTCTAAACCCCTGAACTCAGCCAATACTGCACTGCAAGAAAAGCATGTGAGCCTGAGAAAGCTCCTGTGCAAGAGTCGATGTGAAGTGTGTCATTGTCTGTGACGAGAACCAACAGATGTTCAAGGACTGAACGTGCACTTGAAGACGTAGCCATGAAGTAGATCAAATATGTATTATTATTATTTAATATTTATTTAGTTTATTTGGTAACAACCTTGTTGCTGGATCTTCAGATGGTGAGAAGAGATATCTGCCATGTACCAACCTAATCATCCCACTTCACAAGCACATTCATACTCTAAACAGTTTTTGTGTTAATAGTTTCTAAATTTACATAATATTTATATAATAAAATGTATTTTTTGTATTTTATTTCTTGTGTGATATTTTCCTTTGAAAAAAACATAGTTATGTTAAAATTAGAAAGACTTGTAGGCCGTGAGTGCTCAGTCTTTTGTATTGTGAGAGTTTCCCATAGGATTCCTTGGGATTCTGAACCTGCTGTTGGCCAACNATATATTTCCTTTGAAAAAAACATAGTTATGTTAAAATTAGAAAGACTTGTAGGCCGGGATGTCAGTCTTTTGTATTGTGAGAGTTTCCCATAGGATTCCATTGGGATTCTGAACCTGCTGTTGGCACACTAGCAGTCAAATCATCACAGTTCCTTTAATTTTGGCTGGATTTTCATAATTTTTTCAGTGGATTGAGTTTACTGTTTGCTGAAAAGAATGGTGTATTGGTTAATGTCAAAAATTGAAGAAAAAGTTTATTGCCAACAAAGTAAAGATGAAAATACGAGAAAAAAGCGGAAAAAACACATCTTTTTTGGCATTTAATCCATAAAAATAATATAGAAATGTTTTTTAAGAGTTATTTTTTCACTGAATTGTATTACTACATGTGTTTTGTGCATGAGGAATGTATTTATTGACAGCTAACCCAATCCAGTAAGGTATACAGGATAGTTTTCATTTTTCTACATTTTTTATCAAAAAATTCAAGATGTTTGCACTAAAATAGCCATAATTTTTTTTCGCGATATTTCCACCCGAGCAGACCCTCTAATTATTGACCCTTAGGGTCAAAGCTAACAAAAAAATGGCAAATAAAAAGTACGGCAGGCCGTGACGGGTATCTCCTTATTTAAAGGACTTTTCAGACTTTGGCTCCCCGACTATCTGTTAAAAGTGCTGTGTTATTTATTAATTCTTATTAACAACAACATCCCGATATTCCAAAGTAAAAACACATGAATGCAACTAGGTTGGTACCCCTACCTCTCATCTCGGGAACACGAGCACCCGAGGACCACATGAACGCAGCATCAGCACATGACGGTCATGTTAGCTTTAGAAAAACCAGCGGCTTCTTATAGATGACTTGCAACATACGTCACTTCCCGTGCCGCCTAAAAGGTGACGCCCCGTTTCGGTGAAAACAAAGCCCTGCGTATATTGAAATGAATGGGAGGTTATAGATTTTTAACTTCAGATACACGTCTAAAAACTACGTTTAGTGTTTTGTATCATGTAGTAAAAGACAAACGGAAGGCAAAGGATCAGCGGTTTGACTTTAGACGCTTCACAGACAGAACGGTAAATGTTTCAAACTGACCCAATAGACCCAATGCTAATCATAAATGCTTGTATTGAACGTGTGTATTTTCGTATTAAAACACCCGCGGATGCTCACGTTTTATGAGAAATGAGCTGACAATCAAAATATAAATAAATAATATATATTAATCCACAAAATGATTTGTCTTTTTTGTGCTATGCTAGCTTGATATCAAGAAACATACTTTTAACTGTAGCTAAGATTGTGCTTGTTTGTTTTATTCATGTCCCTCATTTATTGTGCTGGATTTCGTTAAGTTAAATTAAATGTCTGATGTCTTGTCTTTACTGCAATGTGGACATTTGTGGTCAACACATAAGGGAAAAACTAGTGTACATACCCGTGGGTTCAAGCTACAGTTAGCAAGTCACTTACAATAATGAGCATTATTATAATCCAATATCAAACACACAGAGTCTGGTCAAATATTTACATCATTTATTTGATATAAAATTACTAAACTATTCGAATAAATTAGTTACTTCTAAAGACGGCCAGTGTGTGGAGCCGTTTAGCCGAGGCAGAGAAGCTAGCTCTAATCAGCAGACGTATTTTAATAAAACACTATCTTTGTCGACTGTTAGCTTTAGTCTCACACATCCTTACAAACGCACGGCGGTTTTTCTATGGCTCCAGTGGCTAGTTTTCAATTTATTTGGCCAAAAAGGAGAAAAAAGCTGAATATTTGTATCTACCGCCATTGACTTGAATGGAATGTTTTCACCGAAAGTGGGCGGGTACTTTTGTGGAGCAGCAAAAATGCCTGTATGTTGCAAGTCATCTATGGACACTTGTTGAAATGTCTTTTTATTTAACAAGGTGATTTGATTTACTGGATATTTTGTGATTATTGTTATAAAGCTAAATGTGTGTACTTGTGGAATTAAGTTTGATTTAAAGGGAAAAAAATAGTAATTCATTTCCTGTAAAAAAAAAAAAAAAGCAGTTCATGTGTAGTGAATATATAATATGTGTAACTTTTTGTATTCTTGGATCTTATCTCAGATCATATGTAAAATGTAATGTAAACTTTGTCGTGAGGCAGATTCAATCCTTGTGAAGTAAAGCAGCTCAACACATGTGCTCTCTCTTTTCTTTTCTTAACAGGCTGACTTCACCGAGGCTCCTGTCCTCTGAACCGCTGGTCAGAGGAGCAACAAGAGCACAGTGTAGGAGCAAGAGAAGACACAAGTCACTATTGAACCAGAAATGGATGGAAAACTATATTTGGTCTGTAGCACATTTACTCAATGATAATAATAACTTTATGTCTCACATTGAATTTATGACCAAATGCATGTCATTTTAACTTGTTAAAGTTTTTTTTAAATGTCTATGACGGGTTGAACTACTCATTTCACTCAAACAAAGTTAAGATCAGTATATTTAAGATTTGACTAAACATTTCACAAAGTTCATCCTCGTGTTTGTTCAGTTTACAAAAGTACTTCCTGTTCATAGATGATGACATCACACTGGGAGTTGTTTTGTGACTTTGTAATAAACTCTTCTAATGTAACAGGTTTTCACTTCTTCAGACATAAATATACACATGGTTAACTTTATGTTTATAGAGACATTAAAATATGTTCATTGTGAGAAAATGTAAAATGTCTTTGTCTCCACAGTGTGATGTCATCAGTTTAGAACTCTACTCTACTTCCTGTTTTTGTCCAACATATTTTCAAACTTTTCTTCACAAACTTTTCCTTGATTCATGTAAAACTATCATTTATATTTACTACTAGTGTTAATCTACTAAATTAATTTGTACAAACCTGTCACTTTAAATACATTTATTTGTGATCTACTGCAGAGCTTAATCACTCCCTAAAATGTAGCAAATGGACTTTGGCCAATGAAAATCTCTGAATAAAGAGGATTATTTAAAAGATGTGCTAGTGGAGTGTTGCACTGGATCAAAACGAAGTAAGACTCACAAAAAAGGTGCTCATCTAACCTTGAGGCTCAGAGGTATGTAGAAAAAGAAGAGGTAGAGGCACTCTAATTTGCTGTAGTTTTAATTGTGAATCACGCCAAAGCGTTTAGAACAGAGTCTTCTTCAGGGCTAGTTAGTCACAGGTGGTATGAGTCCAACTTAAATAGCAGGTTGTCACGTGATCACACACGAGAAAAATATATATTTACATATTTACACATATATACAGAAGATCCAGTGTAATAACAATAGACCCTCCTAAGCATTAACAGGTGGAGCCTAACACTGTTATGCTGAATAGGACAAGGCATACCGTCAAGAATACACATTAAATACTGTGCAGTACTTCAAAAACCATCAAAAATCATCATTAAAAATCATCAAAGAGGGGGGCCCCCACATGGTAATAATTTCTCTTACAGTAAACATTTTTTTACATTTCTTTCAGTATATATTCGTACATTTAGTTTCTCAAGACCCTTACATCTTTGTTAAAAGTTTAAGTGTGTGTGGCTGGTGGGGGGAGCTACAGAAATGGTGAGAAGTCCACCTCCTCATTTAGACCTGGGTAAGTTGTTGCTCGGAGCGTGTGGATCCAGTAAGTTTCTTTCTGGAGCAAACGTACAAAGAGGATTATTTATTGGCTCAATTATTAACAAATATAACAGCTGGAGATTATAATGTTATAAACAAGAGTTAGCAGATTTCAGTGAACAAGTAGGTTTGACACAAACTGATCACTTCAATAAATATGTAAATTCACAGGGTTTTATGTCGAATATTGGGCATCGTTTAGACAAGTTTATATCTTAAAACAGGTTAGCTAATGTTTAAAACACATTCAATTTTATTTCCATCTTTATGTGACTAAATGCAGTGATTCCAACCCAATAGTTTTGACACAACATAACATAATTGTCTTATGTTGTTGTGACCAGATGAGGGCGCTCTGTGCCAATTGGTTAGTCCTGACCAAATTTATTAATCCAACAACGCCACCCTTTGAGGGAAATACCAATTTAGCTTATCAAGCAACGTAGGTTCGTTAATTGAATCGACAAGAGACACTTATTATAAAAATAAACTGACATTTATTAAATAAGTATTGCTAAAAGCTGGTAAAGTTTCAGTATAAATAGACAATTTAATTTCGACACCATTATCATCACCTTCAGTTTCCCATATTGTCCATTTCTCCCTTCATACTAAAGTCATTTAGGCTGAATCTTCGGTCCAACAAATCCAGACGTTGCCATCGGAAGTGACGAACAGGAAAGGAGAGACTCACCGGCCCGCAGGAGTCTACAAACATGATAATCAAGTACACAAAAATGCAAATACAGATAATGGTTTCACAAACAAGGTTTTACACAAAACATACCATGACTAGAAGTTGTGCCCTGTTCTACAGTCATCTTAGCGACCACTGTCCCAAGCCGAAGTTGAGTGGAGGAAGGGTAGGACCCACGCTGACGCCATACGTACTCTAGACAACAGCAACGCGTAAGCTTTTAGCGCGCACAAATTCAACTCCCAGGACCCACTCTGCCACTCACCGATTGCCCGCGACTCTTTACACACGGATGCTGGGCCTTAAGCCTTTACACAACACCCTCAGTTCGCCCAATCGCTCTCTGGCTGAAGTGGTCCTCCTCGCGCTCTCCTCCTCGCGGCCATGACTCTGCGTCTGACGTCAGGGGTAAGGTCAGGTGGGGACACGCATGTCAAAAACGGCACCCCTTTATAGGCCTGTACCGACTGCAGCCCCGCCTTGTTACACTAGTCGTGTTCAAGATGGTCAAGGCGATGCAGTCGGCTCGAGGCGTTAAGGGGGGTCTGGTCTGACGACAGCACTGTCCGTAGCGCTGATTGATCTCTCGCGCTGTCATCTGACAGGACCCCCCTAAACGCCTCGAGCCGACTGCACCGCCTTGACCATCTTGAACACGACTACTGTAGTTATGACGATAACAATCTTGAAAATTAGCATTATAAAGAATTCAATTTGATCTGCTGAAACTGACATAAACCCAAACAGCAACATTTGGCAAATTATATGTGGAATGTTGAAAATAAATACATATATTTTCTAATAATAGAGAGAAATAAAACTAAATAAATAGAAAAATGATGAGAGCAGACTAAAACTTACAGATTCTAAACAGTATCAGGGACCCATCTACAAAGTTTGTAACAATATCTGTCAACATTTTACTAAACAAGAATAAAAAGAACACACTATCTTAAACTACACATTCTTCACAAAGTAAAAGAAGTTTATTATAAAACTCTTACTGGCGTTTACTCTTCTAATGAATTCATCAGAAAATGTTTTGGAATTAAATATAAAAGGTGTTTCTTCTGTGAAATGAAGATAGAAACCACAGATCACATTTCTTTGAATGTTTCATAGTTTGACTTTATGAGAAGATGTAGCTACACTTTTGGTTCTCTTCTAAAACACCTCACATAAATGAGTTCACTAAAAACGTGTCTGAGGAAACGTCTGCTGTACAAGTCTATGGCGCCATCTTGTGACCAGTTTACAACCTTACAACACTGAAGAAATGCCACTAAAAACGAGTCAAATCTGCACTTTGGACTTTCTTTAGATGTTCAGTCTGAATCTCATGAGACTTTATTGATCTGCGGCTCATATTTATTGATTATTATTATTTCCACATGGAGTAAATGAATGCTTTTGTAGATTGTAAGTTTGGGCCTGAAACACAGAGGGGAGGGGCTGGTCACGTGACTGAGCTGTGCGCTGCTCAAAGCAGAGTTGCCAAGTCCGCTTCTTTAAAGCGACTTTGGGCTTCTTATTTTGGAAAGTCGCTTGTGAATTTTGACGGTCGCGGGTTGCGGTTTTTTGGGCTTGCTCCTTTGCGACCCTTTGACGTCATAAACAAGGTGGTTTTTACGTTTTTTTTCAGGTTTAATTTCACGAAAATTACCCACTATTGACAAAAAATATGGAGTTTTTGCTTATTTTCATGTTTTAAAATCTTTATTAATGATCAAATACGATTTAAAATATGCAAAAAACCATTGCCAACGTTTTGCTGTGACAGATAATGTTGAATTAATTGCTTATTTTAACTACATTTTTTTGAGTGCCTGAAGTCGCTTGTTTTGTGCTTTTTTTCAAAGGCCAGGTCGCTTGTTGCTCTCTGAAAATCTGGCAACCCTGGCTCAAAGTGAAAGTGTTTGGAGCAGAGGCGTCGTCTGAGCCAGGTAAATGTGACTTTTGTTTTTCAAGTCTTTTGCTCTTATTTGAGTGAGTCTGACTTTGAGATTCTTTGACATCCACTTGTGCAGAAAACAGCTGAAGTTTTCATAGTGGCTTTAACATAGATTTGTGGTGTTTTAGTCTTGATCAAAGTGTGGGCCTGAAGCAGGAAATGAGCTCTACTGAGAAATGAGTTTTCCTCTAAAGTTCAAAGCAGTGCTAATGTGACTTTAGTAGAACTTGTGTTCAAATGACTAAAGCCTTGTTTCAAATGTTCAGATGTAAAGAGTGAAACATGTCTCTATGGTTTCTACTCCAGGCTGAGCCAGTGGGAACATGGCTTCAGAGAATAAAAAGAGAAAAGTATGTTCCATCAGAAAAGTAGCTCCAGGGGGCAGCACTGAGCCGGTTCTCTCTGGGACAAAGTGAGTCCAGTCATTTCTTCTTCACTGTTAAAGCCCATCAGATGATGAACAGATGATGTTTTCTCTGCAGACACAGATCCACAGCCTCAGTGTTCAGTGGTGTGTCCATGAAGAGTCACCGGTCTAAACATGAACCTCCAGATTTCAGTCCTGAACCTGCTCCTTCAGACTCACAGTAAGAACAAATGTGAAACTCAAATCAAACATAATATAAGTACAAATGATCATTAAAGTGACATATGATGTAATCCTAAAGTCTAGAGTTGTCAGAAGACAGCAGAGTGACAGTTGAGTGCAGCACTTTGGAAGTGATCTGTCTGTGTAAATGTGCTCTAGAAATAAAAAAAAAACATCAGTGTTGGGAAGGTCACTGTAAAATAATAATAATACATTTTATATTAGTAGTTACAGGGATAAACATGTAATACATTTGTATACAATATTATTGTCTCTGAAATTTAACTAAGTTACACTACTGTGAGTTACTTTGAGCTTCATCTCATTTTTGTTAAGACCTTGTACAACACTAATCCTGTTACATTTTCTCTCGACTCATTAATCCATAAAAATGTGATGTTACAAAACCTTTTCCTCATAATGTTTGATTCACCTTTAATCCACTCTACAGTTTTACTGGAGTTTTGATCTTGAAATGTTTTCATTAGAATATCAAGGCTGTTAGTTTATATACAAGTAACTTGAGTTAGTCAGATTGTAATATATAGTAATATCAACTATATATTACTATATATTACTTGTTTATAAGAGACTGGCAATACTTAGTGATTGAGAAAGGGGAATATATTGGGGGACAGTAGAAAGTGAGTTTTGTTTGAGTTATTCCACTTCCTATGAGAAGAAGATTTTTACAGAATCAATGAGCGAAGCACAAAAATCTGAGATGAGAAAAGTTTGATTTACTGGTAGGTGAGTTTCAAAAAACACATTACTTTCATAAATGTAAACTTGAGAACAGGGCCGGGCTGCACTGCAGCCAGAATATTTATTCACAAATTAAGTAATAAGTAATAAGAAGTTTATTGTTTTAGAAATGATGCACCATGTTAATCTCTTTTGTACATAGTGTCTCTTTAGTTTGTTCAATGTACTGTATATGCATACATGTATGTAAGGTGATATTATAGGGAACATCCACCTGTGGCTATGTGCACCTCTAAGAGCAGACCTTTTGGCAGACAACTTTCTATTTAAGTAATATTCACCTGGCCCCAAATAAACAAAATAACAATTACATTTTTAATCTCTGAGTAATTTTTGTAACTGGGCAACCAATTTATAATTTACTGACCTGGAGGTGTCAGAAAGTCATAGGATAAAGCAGGGTTTCCTAACTTTTCAGGTTAGGACACTCCAAATGATGGTGCAGCCGACTCCCAACCCCGCCGACACAATCCGACTGAAATAAGTCATAAATGAGTGTCATAGAGTTATAAGACTCTGTATTTAAAATGACACTGTGTCACTTTTAGAGCTTAAAAGTCTCTGCATAAATACAGGAAATACAAAGGGAATATTCTTAATGAGGAAAGTTATGTTTTATTAACCTGGCTCATGCCAGGATCTATGTTAAACTACGATTTGAGTTCTTCCTCAGTATCCATCTCGAACTTGACTCGCTGAAAGCGTTCGGGAAAAGGTGTTTAGTGAAATACTTCGTGCTGATTGGATGAGCGGCCTACCTTATTTGTGCTTAGCCAATCACAGCAACAACTCATAATGGTGTATCCAATGTCCACGTGGGATAGAACAAGTACGAGTCACACATACTGCTCTTCTTTCAAAAAGAAATTACCCCCTATTTCTGCAGACAACACATACATCCACGGGAGCTGTCGTCTTTGTTTAGCTTGAATTGGACTTGGGGCGCTAACAGCCCGTCTTAGCCCGCCCTGCTACAATGTGATTGGGCCTCAAAACCTCGCTGCTGAGATGTGAGTGAGTCGAACCACAGCTGTTTCAGACTCTCAAAACAATCGGGCGGCTGGAAGGCCAGATCTCGTGAATATCGCAAGATAAACCATCTGGATGGCCAGGTTAATGTTTATTGCCAAAGTGTAAAAATTATAGCCAACATTTTTATGGAAATGAGCAGGAGCAGACCCTCTTCCAGGACATACAGGAGTAAAGTTTGGAGAAATTTGAGTCTGCACAGAGTAAGGAAAAACATTTTGATGTCATTTTACTCCAACAAAAACATTCACATAGAAAAAAGAAGTTACACAGTGGGCCTTTAAATTCTGTGTTGAGTTCATGTGGTGACCCACAGCTCAGAGCTCCACGACTTTAGAACCACTGGGATAAACAATAATAATCATTTGTGCCACAGACTGTAACCCTACAGCAGGAGAATCACACAGTAAAACCTTTTGTAAACCAAACATATTGTGAATCAAACATGAGCTGCAGCACAAACATCAAGAAATAGTCAGTATCTATAATGAGGCAGGTGTGAAGAATTTAACTCACTACAGCCAATGTTTACAGAAATAACATTTATGTGCAAATAAAAAGGTTTATCCAAATATGAAGCAGAAAATGTTCATCTCTGGATTATTGGTCTTGTTGCGACCCGGCTCTAAAGCCACAACAAAAAAGGAAAGGAAGTCAACGCAGAGGACGTTTTTAAATATTTATTTTTAAATAAAACAATAATAAATGTCAGTGTGTTGTCAGTATAAATGTAATTTGCGTGGGTGTGTGTAGTGTAAGTACGATCAGTATATGAAAACGTTTGTGTGTGGTGTAGGTGTTGTAAGGTGCGTGTGGTGCGTAAAAGATAAAGAAAAGAAAAGAGCGTGGCGCGGCGTGGCTGGAGATGGAGAGAGAGAGAGAGGGCCACTTCTGCTCCTTTTAACCGGGCGGAGCCGGAGCTGGACCAACCGGGAGCTCTGAGTAAGAAGAGGCACAGGTGGTTAGTGATTAGGCGAGGGGAGGAGGCGTACGTCCGGGGACGTAACAATCTGTTTTTAATTCAGTAATTCTTGTGACAGGTCGACACATGTCCATAAGAATTCTACAGTATGACTTTGTCTTTGTGATACTTTGTGAATATTCAGAGCTCCTACTAAAGTTCTAAAGAGAAGACAAACACTGTCCTGCAAGTGAAACTTCAGCAAATCAAAGTAACAACAGCTGATGTTTCTCTGCAGACACAGATCCACAGCCTCAGTGTCCAGTGGTGTGTCCATGAAGAGTGACATGTCTAAAAATAACCCTCCAAAGTTCAGTCCTGAACCTGCTCCTTCAGACTCACTGTGAGGACCAACACCTAAATAATAAAAGTCACTTTATCAGTTTAAATCAAATGAGTTGAGTGTTTTTGCCCACAGAGAAAAGTCAGTGGGAGACTCCAGGCCCAGGGCTCAACACACTGACATGACAAATGAAAAGCAGGTCCACAGCACTACACAAGGTGAGTCTATATTCCACTATTTATGATGACACATTCAACACATGTTACTTGATCCATGTGCTGTGTTCCTCTCACAGCAGCTGAAGAGCTCCAGAAGCTTCTGCAGGACCATAAGCTGAGCCTGAGGAGCAGATGTGAGAGTGTGACAGAGGGAACTGAAGGAGCAGGAAGTAGAACTCCTCTGAACAGCATCTACACTGAGCTGTACATCACAGAGGGCCTCAGTGAAGAGCTCACAGCCCAACATGAGGAGAGGAGGCTGGAGAAACTCTCCAAGAAGACTGTCCAGGAAACCTCCATCAGGTGTCAGACATCTTTAAAACACTGGCCACTGAGGAGCAGCAGGGGGCGCCACAGCAGGAGGAGCAGAAGGAGCAGAGGTCCATCAGAGCGGTGCTGACCTGCGGCGTGGCTGGAGTGGGGAAGACCTTCTCAGTCCTGAAGTTCTCTCTGGACTGGGCCCAGGGCTCAGAGAACCAGGAGCTGGACCTGGTGGTGCCGCTGTCCTTCAGAGAGCTGAACCTGGTCAGAGGGGGGCGCTACAGTCTGATGGAGCTCATACAAGTGTTCCATCCAGCGCTGGACAAACAGGTGACACTCCTTTATCTGGTCTTCTGCTTCAGTCTAGTTCAGAGGATGGAGTTTGAAGGACACCACAGCAGTGTTTGGTCAGTTTACAGGATTTAATGAGCTTCAGTGATATTACAGACTTCATCTGTGTAAAGACTCAACTGTGTAAGAAATGTGCCCAAGCTGATCATTAGATTGTCGTTTTTAGAAGTAATTAGTCCTTTAGTCCAGTCGTTTGTCCCTGAGTGTGTGTGTTTCCATGTGTGGATAAATGTGTCACATTTCAATGTTTGCTCTTGTTCATGTTGTTGTTGTGTCCACAGACGCTCACAGCTCACACTCTGTCCGTCTCTAAACTCCTGTTCATCTTCGACGGCCTCGACGAGAGCAGACTGTCTCTTGACTTTAACTGTCAGCTCATCTCTGAGGTCACACAGAGGTCAGAGGTCAGTGTGCTGTTAGTGAACCTCATCAAAGGCACTCTGCTTCCTACTGCCCTTATATGGATCACCTCCAGACCAGCAGCAGCCAATCAGATCCCAGCGCAGTGTGTGCACAGGGTCACAGAGGTCAGGGGCTTCATCACTGAGCGTCAGAAGGAGGAGTACTTCAGGAAGAGGTTCACAGATGAAGAGCAGTGTAAGACAGTCCTGTCCCACATCAGAACCTCCCGCAGCCTCCACATCATGTGCCAGATCCCAGTCTTCTGCTGGATCACAGCCACAGTCCTGGACCACATGTTGAGAAGCAATGAGAGCGGAGCACTGCCCCAGACACTCACCGACATGTACGCCCACTTCCTGTTAGTGCAGACGCAGAGGAAGAGGAAGTATCAGCCAACATCTCAGACCTCACAAGAGAAAAGAGTTTATCACCTGATCTGTTCATGTCTGGACAAAAGCAGAGGCCAGAGAAAACACTGGAGCTGACAGAGACAGAAACAGACGTCCTCCTGAAGCTGGGCAGACTGGCCTTTGAACATCTGCAGAAAGGAAACATCATGTTCTACCAGGAAGACCTGGAGCAGGTGGGTCTGGACCTGACCGAGGCCTCGGTCTACTCAGGACTCTGTACAGAGATCTTCAAACGAGAGAGTGTCATCTTCAACAAATCAGTCTACTGCTTTGTCCACCTGAGCGTCCAGGAGTTTTTGGCAGCAGTTTACCTGCTCCACTGTTTTGAAAGTGACACAAGTGTTGTTCAGAGGTTTCTTGATATAGATGTAACTGACAGAAGAGTTAAAAATTTAAATCCTAGTGAGTTTCTCAAATATTGTCTTGACAAATCTCTGGAGAGTTCAAACGGCCACCTGGACCTGTTTGTGCGCTTCCTTCATGGCCTCAGTCTGGACTCCAACCAGAGACTTTTAGGAGGTCTGCTGAGTCCAGTAAAACAATCAGAAATCCCCAAAGTCATTCAGAACCTGAAAGAGATGAGCTCAAAGGAAGTATCTCCAGACAGAAGCATCAACATCTTCCACTGTCTGATGGAAATGAAGGACCAGTCTCTTCTGCAGCAGATCCAGGTCCTCCTGAAGTCTAGAGGAGGATCACAGTATCTGTCTGACTTCCAGTGCTCGGCTCTGGCCTACATGCTGCAGATGTCAGAGCAGGTCCTGGAGGAACTGGACCTAGAGAAGTACAAGACGTCTGCTGGAGGTCGACAGAGACTGATCCCAGCGGTGAGGAACTGCAGGAAGGCTCGGTCAGTCCTCATTCACAAACAGCAGCTTCACACACCTGTGTTAGGACTCATCAAACACATTTACATTCAACATCTGCTTACAGGTTTGGTCAGTGTGGACTCTCAGAGACTCACTGTGAAGTGGTGGCCTCAGCGCTGAAGTCCAGCCCCTCACATCTGAAAGAACTGGATCTAAGTTGGAATAAACTGAGTGACTCAGCAGTGTCTGTGCTGTGTGCTGGACTGCAGAGTCCTCACTGTGAACTCTCCACTGTCAGGTCAGTCTCCTCTGACACAAAACACAGTATTAAAATGCAGCCCAAGACAGTCTAAAGTGAAGAAGTCTGGTGGACTTGGGCCAATGAAAATGAGGCTACTGAGTCTCTAAACTCGACTTACTATTTTCAGAGTTTTGTTCAGGTTTTGTTTTTTATTCAACTTTAGTTTCCCATTAAAGATGGTCTCTTACTTGTGTCATGTTTCAGAATGTACAGAAACAACTTCACACATAATCACTTTGTATTTACTCTGTGTTTGTAGTAGAACAGAGGTTCTCAAACTGTGGTACAAGTCCCACTGGTGGTCCTCAGACTTTGCCCCTCTAACATTCATAGGCTTTAGTTTGATACAATCGGCTCATTTCATATGAAATCAAATCATTTCTGTTTCTGTCCAACAGTGAGTGAGTCAAGTCTGGAGCTTTACACTTTAAGTTCACTAGAAATGCTGATTGATTGTCTCATCCTCAGAACAATATGCACTGATGCATAACGGACATTCTCCTTTATCGATTCCTCTTCATTCAGAGACCTGCACAAACTTGATATCAGTCCTTCTTTCCCTGCAGTCACTCTGAGCGCTCCTGTGAGATGACACCTCTGTTTTTTCTTTTGTTTGTTCTTTTCTAAAACACAAGGTAAAAATGGGCAAAAACAAACTGAAATAAAAAGTACAAATCTGATGTAAATGCGGCCGACACGCAGAAGCTCGTGTCACAAAGTCAGACTTGTTTTTACAGAAGAAAAAACATTTAGTTGCTCTACATTTGTCTGCAAGCTAAAACACAAGTTTAGTCAGTCCACAGCGCAGAGACAAAGTGAAAGAGGAGGAAAGAGAGACCAAGGCCTGAGCAAAGAAACTGAGCTTAACTCTGTTTGAATCAAATACATTTAAAACATTAGTAATAATAAAATAATATATAGGCTATAAACATGTCGGCTACACCACTGTCTCTAAGTGAATGTTTATAAAAAATAATTAATTAACTAAACAATGAATCCTCTCACTATTGTTAGTGTGTTAATTTGTATTAAACCCAGAATCTGCTTTAACCTATCAATTGCTTTGATTTTCTTGTGTGTTTTTAATAATTGTCTTATTATGTTTTAATTTTGATTTTCAGAATGTCCTTTTGTCCATAAATCCCTGAACATTAACCACATCATGTTTTCTTTATTCAGATTGTATGACTGTGGTTTGTCAGAGATGAGCTGTTTCTCTCTGGCCTCAGCTCTGAAGTCCAACCCTTCACATCTCACACAACTGGACCTGGAGTCTAACAGTATGTCTGATTCAGGAGTGTCTCATCTGTGTGGTTTTCTGCAGAGTCCAGACTGTCGACTGGAGACTCTCAGGTCAGTTCACTGTCTCTTACTTGTGTCATGTTTCAGAGCTTTCAGAAAAGAACTCAGACACAATAAGCTCTAGTATTAGTCTGAACTTGTCACAGTTGGCCAGAGTGGACAGTAGTTGTTCTACTGCTGTTTGTAAATAATATATTAATGTTATAGATTGATTGATTTGTTTTATTTAAGTGTCATGCACAAATGTGCCCAGCCCGCATGGGCTTATATGACACTGACAGTATCATACAGATGGCTACATACATTTCCATAACCCTAAGCATTTCAGCATTACACTGGGTACAGCACTTGTTGCCTTCTTTCCCATGCCTTAAAAATAAAATTTACAAAACCAAAAACCAGGTTAGTACAAAGCCAACTCATAATTTCACTCTCAGACTTCCAAAAAACATCTGGGTGTATATGTTCAAATAAAGTTTTCCTGAAATCATTATAAAGTGAACAATAAAAAACAAAATGAACCTCATCCTCTACTACATTCAGGTCACACAGAGTACAGATTCTCTCATCCTCCGGAATACCTTTAAAACGGCCCACTTCTACTGCTAAAGGCAGTGTGCCAGTCCTCAGCTGAGCACACAGGGATCGTTTTTTCCGTGTCAAATTTAACTGAACATATGGTTCCGTCTGGTACTCTTCTTTAAAAGTAATATAATATCTTAACTTAGGTTTTCTGCATATATCATATTGCCATTGCTTTTTATAATGAGTTAACATATTTTCTTTTAAGCTAATTAGATTACATTTTAATTTGTTTCTGTAAATGTAACTTGAATCTAAATTTGAAAAAATTTTTGCCATTTCTTTGGCCCAGGGATGATTATTTGTACAATCCCACATAAATATCTTTTTAGTCAGCCTGTGCTCTGGCATTTGTATGAGGCGGTTCCATAGACGTAACATTTCAATTCTTTGCTTTATTAGACAAGGATCCCATCCCATGTCTCCCTCTAGAGCTACTTTCGCAGTGAACTTATGCACGCCCAAAAAAATTCTAATAGCCCTATTCTGGAGAGCATTAATATGGTCCATTTCCTTAAAACCCCATAAACCTGCAGCATAAAAAAGAATTGGTCCAACCATAGAATCAAACAATTTTGTATAAACAGAAAAGCTTAAATCAGGTACAATTTTCATTTTACTCACTATAGAACCTAAGGCCCTTCCTGCAGAATCAGACAAAGACTTAGTCCCTTCTGTAAATGTCATGAATTCATTGATGATCAACCCTAGGTATTTATATGAGCTTGTATACGCCAAAGGAGAGACACCATACATAAAATTATATGTACTTCTTGATTTGTGTTTATGTCTAAAGTGCATAATCTGTGATTTATCTTTGTTTAAAGCCAGCCTCCATTTTGTACACCATGCATTTAAAATATTCAGCATGTTTTGTAAATTTGTCTCATTTTCTGCCACTAAAATGATATCATCGGCATACAACAAAATACTTAAATTTAAGTTATCAATATAAATACCAAGATTGGCTTCTTTAATTTCCTTTACCAGATCATTTATGTAAACAGAAAACAAAGTTGGCGATAATGCATCTCCCTGCTTTACCCCAAAGGGGGTGGGAAACCAACTTGTTTTTAAATGATTGATTTGTACGCAGGCGACTGGAGCTTTATATAGTGATTTGACTGCATTATAGAACCTACCATGAATACCATATTGTAATAATTTGTACAGTAAAAGATCCCTGTTAACCCAATCAAATGCCTTCTGGAAATCAATAAAGCAAACAAATGTAGATTTTCCATCTTGTAGTCGAGCCTTTAACACAGATGATAAACATACATATGGTCAATGCAGGCCCTGCCTTTTCTAAAGCCATTCTGCTCATCAGCCAGAATATCATGAAATTCCAGTTATAAGTAAAAAGTGCTGTTTTACAAAATGACTCACATCAGAGTCAAATGTATTTGGAGAAACTACTCCTCTGAAGTAAGTGTGACAGAGGAATTGTTTGGTCATAACATGGGATTTATCATTTGAAGTTTATGGAATTGGAACAAAACAAGAACAAACATATACAGGTTCATATATTTCCTAAAACAATTCCCAAAGATTAGAAAACAGTGATCATCTCTGAAGGTAAGATACAAGAAACATACAGTATTTTTATATTTTATTGTTACTGTTTTCAGAAAACACTTCAAAACTTTGATTCAAGAAAAGGTTTTGTCTCATGAGAAATATAACTTAAGTAAAAGTAAAAGTATTGATCCAAATATTGCTCACATCAGAGTCAAATGTATTTGGAGAAACAACTGTTCTGATGTGAATGTGGCAGAAATTGTCTGAACAAAACATGAGGTTTATCATTTGAAAAGTATTTAACTGGAACACAACATGAACAAAAATATGATTAAGAGTAGAAAATGTAATCAGAAAAAGGTGATCACACCATGTAATTTTTTCTTACATTTTTAAAAAGTCTTTTAATCACAGTCTGTGTTTGTCTGAACATTAACCACATGTTTTCTTTGTTCAGTTTGTGGAGATGTGGTTTGTCAAAGAAGAGCTGTTCTTCTCTGGCCTCAGCTCTGAAGTCCAACCCTTCACATCTCACTCTCTTAAACCTTGGTGGTAACAGACTGACAGAATCAGATGTGGAGGAGCTCCTGAAGCTTCAACACAGCTCTGACTATCGACTGAAGACACTGTTGTAAGTAGTGTATTTATGAAAGTACAAACCAGTCCTGAGAAAAAAATTGCAGCCTGAGTGGAAAGACTTTTGTTCATCCAAGTAATTAAGCTGCAAAAATAGTTGCCTACATTGTTAAATAAAATCTACAGAATCCAATTTGCAAACTAGAATATGATATGATATGATATGATATGTTATGATATGATAAACATTTATATCATTTTGCAGTATCCAATTGAACACAGCCTTATCCAGGTTGAGTTAAAACATTTCTGATCTTTGCTTCTCCGCAGGTGGGAGTCATGAAGATTCACAGCTTGTGAGCAGAAATGGGACAGAAATACCTCCTTCCTTTTCCTTCCTTCTTCTTTTCCTTCACCTTTGACCAAGGACCAAGGAGCAGTGAGGAGCAGTGAGGAGAAGGAGCTGATTCTGAATCCTCCTCACCAGCGGGAACCAGAAAACTACAACACCCAGACAGACTACAGAATGATTTCTATTAGGGCCCGACCGATATGGCTTTTTGGGAACCGATTCCGATATAAAGAAGGCTAGGGTGCCGATAGCCGATAAGACAGCCGATATAATAAGAAATAGAAAATTACTTTTTTATTAGGAGCAGATGTTACAAAAACTCTGTCTGGCTTTATTGATTTTAATTTGAGTTTATTTAGGTCACATTTAGTGTTACTTCGCCTCTTATGAGTGACTTTAAAGGCTTGAAACTTGTTTGCATCACATTATTTTTGACAGACCTGTACAACTGAAGTGAATTCAGAGACTAAAGGTGCGTTAGCCTCATTAATATGCACGGCGTCGCGGCAATTAAAATGCGTAAATGTCGACCATTAACACCTATTTTCATGGCTAATTTACATGTCAATGTATGTCCAGTAATCATCAACACAGCTACAACACTTTACAGTCACCAGAGAGAACGAGCTGAGGCTATTATTGTTGTAGCCTCACGAGCTAACCGCTAACTTCTAGTTACAGTGAGCAACAAGTTACTTTGAAAGTTAAAGCAAACGCGTTTTCAACACTCACCGCACAGATAACCTCTTCTCAGATCCCAAGTCTTCACAAAAATAATTCCTTTAGTCCAAAGTCCAAACGAGAAAACAGTGAGAAAGCCAACTTTTCCCTCTTGTTGACAGCAGCCGTGTGTCCTCTTTTATGACGAGGATCATCCCCCTTCTCCATACGGACACTTCGATTAAATAAAAAGTCCTTGCTGCTTTTGCGGGCGTCATCTGTGATGAAGTTATTTCCTTTTCTTGCGTTAGTAGCGGAGTTGAGAGCGTTTAAATCCAGCGCTGCCTCAGAGCGCACTAGCAGAGGAGTGATGCAGAGCGTCAGCCTGGTGCTGCGTTCAGGTGCAGTCCGACAATAAAACAACTCCACAAATAAACGTAATAACCGCGCTAAATATTAATTTGATTGGTGATTAAATATAATGGTTGTATTCTGGAAGATCTAAGCTTTAAAATGAGGTGCAATATGTCATAAATATCGGCGGTATATCGGCGATATTTTGACCGATAACCGATCGATATGCAAGTACTCATATCGGCCAAAAATATCGGTAAACCGATATATCGGTCGGGCCCTAATTTCTATGTACAATCAATGTTTTCAGCACAAAAATAATACTGACTAACATTGAGGGAAGTTACTATTGCTGTAGAAAGAGCTGAGCTAAATATGTAATGTGAGCTGTGAACAGTTTAAACATGACCTCCCTCTTTCTCTCAAATATGGTTCACTAATCTGTCACATTAAGAGGCTGATTAGACACATAATTATTGCAGGTGTCCTTAGAATGGTCACAATTAAATTGTGCAGTTTATTTTCACTGGACAGGGACAGGCTGGGGACTCAGAAAACCATCATCCTGGACCTGACATTCTAGCTTTACAGTATTTCAACAGCACTGGGGCCTGAGCTCGAGTACAAAGATCCCAACATAGTGTAGTGTCGTGGCTCAAAGTCCAGGCTGCTGTGGGTCACTCTCTCAGACAGAACCAGAGGCACCGGCACCATGTTTTTTTTTGTTTTTTGTTTTTTTTTATTCAATTTTATTTTTCTTTAAAAAACAAAACAGTGACAAACAACAAAAATAAAATTCAAACACGACAGACAGACAAACAAACAAAAGAAAAGACAAAATAAAAAGTTGATAAAAGAAAATTATTAATAATAATATTAATATTAATAATAATTTGGACACACACATACACTCACACTCACGCACACAGCCCTTCGGCATCCCATTTGGGAATTGCCTATATATAAAAAAAACAGGCAAAATTCAAAGCGTACATAATTATGTTAAAAAAAAAAAAAAGGTATACTTCATGTAGTATACATAGAGGCAGCTCCTGTCATAATTACATCAAGAATAAAAAATAATAACAACAACAAAAATATATATTTTTAATAATTTTGTTCTATTTTATCCCCATGGCAAAAATTTATAATTCTCTTCCATCGCTTGTGATAAATTTCCATATCTTTTCCTGAATTAACTAAATGTTCTTCAAGCACATAATATGATTTTACAAAATTCAAAAAGGAAACAATATTTAGGTTTTCACAATTTTCGCCTGAAAAAATAAATTTTTTCCCTAAAATAATGATTAAATTTATTGTTGTTTTGTTCTCAGATATTTCAGTATAACCCAATAAGACTGATGGGAGATCTAAATCACAGTGCAGGTTCATCATATTTATCATTTCTGGACCTTTGTCCAAAAGGCAGACACCACCGGACAATACCAGAATAAATGATCGACAGATTCTATTTCAGAAGAGCAAAAACGACATTTGTCTGATTTTTCTAGTCCCCATATTTTAAGCATTTTTTAGTGGGTAAAAAATTGTAAATAATTTTGATCTGAAAAAATCTAGTTTGTACATCAATTACGTTCTGATAAATTAAACTAAACACATTCTCCCAAGGAATTGGCATATCAATTAGGTCTTCCCATTTCCTAAAGGTTTTGTATGGATTTGATATCACAGATTTTTGTTGTATGTAAAATTTTGAGAGGCTTTTATTTATCTTTACTTTCTTTAACCATTTGTAATTATATATTGCTGGTTGGCAGACTAACAGTTTTGTTGTTCCACTATTTATTTTTTGTTTCCATTTATGTCCTAACGCAGCAATTAACTGGTTGTATGCATGATAGGAGCAAAGATTTCCATAGATCGCAATTAACTGCTTGTAATCTAATACGCTCCCATCTTCTCCAACAATATCATTTATAAATATAATTCCCCTTTCAATTGCCTTTTCCCAATATAAAGGTTTCCCATCAATTAAAATACTTGAATTAAACCATATAATTTGCTGTAATATATCGTCACGTTTTTCAGGTATTCGAAATTGAAAACACTACCAGCATTCTAGGGCTTCTTTTAAAAATTTTGAACAATCTTTTAGAAGATCTATTAAGTGAAACATGTGTTTCTTCTCCAATTGTAAATACATATACAACCCATTTGAAAAAAATTTATGATTTTGCTTCAGTAGAGCATTAGTATACCAACTGGGGTTTTCATGTATTTTTTGCACAAGAGAAGCTTTCAGAGAAAAATAGGGCCTCGAGATTTATTAATTTAAAACCACCTAATTTATAGTCATTGTACAGTGTTTGCCTTTTAATCTTTTCAGGTTTACCGTTCCAGATAAATATTTTTTATTCATACATTTAAAAAAAATTCTGTTCAGGTACAGGCAGTGACCTAAAAAGGTAAACAAACTGAGATACGACGAGTGTGTTTACCAATGATATTCTTTCATAAATTATATATTCTGCCTAACTTTTATGGCCAGTATCTCCATGGCTAATAAGAATAAATAAGGAGACAAAGGGCATCCTTGCTTCACTCCTCTAACTATTGATACCGAATCTGAAATAAAGCCATTGTTAATAATTCTGCACGACGTGTCATTATATAACACTTGAACCCAATTCATCAGTGATGAACCAAAGTTAAAAAAATCCAAACATTTAAAGATAAATTTTAAATGTATCCTATCGAAGGCCTTTTCCAAATCTGAAATAAAAATTAATCCCTTTTCATTATTTTTTCCATAAGCCTCTATAATCTCCAATAATTGTCTGATATTGTTCCTTATACAGCAGCCTTTCAGGAAACCTGTCTGATCGTGATGTATTATATTTGGAAGAACACATTTTAACCTTTGAGCAATACATTTAGCAAGTATTTTAGAATCATAACACTGGAGAGTTATTGGCCTCCAATTCTTGATCATTTCTGGGTTTTTATACTGCCCTCCAGATTCCTGCTTTAGAAGCAGTGAGATAAGTCCTTCTCTTTGCGTAGCAGTTAAGTGGCCAATTTGATAAGAATAGTTAAAACTTGCTAATAAGGGCTGTTTTAAAATGTCAAAGAATGTTTGATAGATTTCCACTGGAATTCCATCCACCCCAGGTGTTTTTCCTTTTTGAAAGGAGAAAACAACCTCACGGAGTTCCTCCTCTGTAATCAGTCCCTCACAACTTTCTTTCTGTGATGTACTTAATTTTCTCGTATATGATTTGGGGAAAAAACATTTCATATCACTAGGTGGAGACTCTTCACTAAATAATTTTCTGTAATAGTTTTCTAGTTCATTCATAATTTCTTGTTTAGATTCCAAAATTTGTCCATTATTTAGTTCAATTCTTAAAATATTTTTCTTGGGAAGATTTTTCTTTTGGTAATTCAAAAAATATTTGTTACATTTTTCACAATTTTTCATCCACTCAGCTTTTTTTAAAAGATAATCTTGTGAAAATCTCCTTTCAATTATTTCTGTTAATTCATTTTGCTTATTTGTCAATTCATTAAATAATTTTTGAGTTTTGTTATCGGTTTTATCTATTTCCTCGGTAATGCTTTGGATTTCTGCTGTCAACGTTTGCTCTTTATGTTTAGCTTGTTTTTTTTTTCCATGAAGAAAAACTAATAGCATACCCTCGAAAACAACACTTAAAAGCTTCCCAAACATTCAAAGGATTGCTGTGCCAGTATTCTGTTCAAAGAAATGTATAATAAAATCATTGGTCTTTTTTAAAAAACCTTCGTCCTGCAAAAGATTTAGATTGAATTTCCAATAACCTGGACCATGCTCAATTTTAGGTAATGATAGTTTTAGGCCAATACAGTTATGATCTGAACGGAATTTATCTTCTATAGACACATTTTTTACCCTAGATATTAAGGAGAAGGAAATTAAAAAATAATCTATTCTGCTAGCTTGACTTTGTCTTCTCCATGTATATCTAATTGACTTGGGATTTTCATCCTCTAAATGTCAACTAGTTCAAAGGAATCCATAATAGAGTTAATTTTATTTAAAACTTGAGGATGATAATTCTTTGGAACTTTGCCTTTTCTATCCATTTCATTATTTAATGTAGTGTTATAATCCCCTACCATTATAATTTCACTATTTTTATCAGTACTTTCAAGAATATCCATTAAAGCCTCGAAGACAAAGGGTTCATCAGTATTTGGTCCATACAAATTAATAAGAGATATATTTTCTTCTCCAACACTAACGTTTAGAATCAGCCATCTGCCATCTTTATCGGGTTGCACTGAACACAATTGAAAATCTAAGTTTTCTTTAAATAAAATCATTACTCCTTTGGAATTCTTTTGACCATGTGAGAAATAAATTGGTCTCCTCCATTCATTTTTCCATATTGTCTCTTCTTTTTCAGTAGAATGTGTTTCTTGTAAACAAAATATATTAAAATCTTTTTCTTTTAACCATGAAAAAACACAATTTCTTTTTTTGTGGTTTGCTAGACCATTACAATTATAACTCAAAATTTTAATTTGTTCATGCATCTAAATTTGGCAAAACATAATTTATTCACACTACTTTATTTGTTACCATGAGAATATAAAATAGAAATATGAAAAAATATAAGCTGCTTTTTCCTCTTTGCAAAGGGCTTTCCTCATCACACATCCATACAACATCCACACACACATCCATTTAACCAAAGACAGAAAAAAACACAAAAGACAAAACACACACATAAAACACAAAACCTAATCTAAAACAGAAATTCAAATTAATTTGTTAAGGTGTCTGTCCCAAAAAAAAAACTAATTGTAATAAAGGCTCCCTACAAAAACAAATAAAATTAAGTAAAATTAAATAAAATTAAACAAATGATTCTAATAATAATAGTAATGATAATAATAATAACAAAAAAAAAAAAGAGAGAAAATTTTTTTTTTAATAACTCTGGTGAAAAAAAAAACAAACAAACTAAGAGTGGTTTGTGTATGTGTGGGGGTAAGATTATATCTAGATAAGTTATTTCCATTTTTCTTTAACTTCTTTGCATTAGAGAAAACTCCATCCACGTTGTTACGGGGGTGCTGCACCATCGTCACGTGACTTTGTTGTGATTCCGGCCGGAGACTGACTTCTGTACAGCACGTCGTTAATACAGTTTATCGACCACCAGGCGAACTTTTTCTCGCTCCATGGGTATGGCTGCCACCTCTTCTCCGGGGATTTTTAACCGTTCCTTCAAGAAGGACCGAACCAGTGCCTCCGACATCTTGTAAGTCTCGCTCGCTTGTTCTTGGATTCCCATAAACAACATGTTGTCCCTCATGCTTCTGCTCTGTAAATCCAGTCGGGCGGTTTTAAGTTTTTGATTGTCAGATGATAGTGTTGTTACAGTTTGTTTCAAAGTTTTGCTTCGTCTTTCAGAGTGATTTGTTCCGTTTTTAGCTCTTCCACAGTGGCGTTTGTGAAGTTCACGGACCGTTTTAAATCAGAAACGTCCCTCTTTAGTTCGTCCAATATGTCGAGCTTTTTCAGTTGCTTGGAAATATTGCGTAACATTTCACGGTCTTCATTTGTGAAGGCAACACTTTCTTCTAGGTCACTTGACGACAACATTTCCCTGCTTTGTTTGTCATTCCCCCGCAGCCAAGTCCTTCGTTCGTTCCAATAAGGGTTTAATACCACTTAAACTTTTAGTTTTCGACGACCACTTAGTCTCTTCGTGTTGTGGAAAGTGCTCCTACCTTTCTTGTAGTTATGGGAGCATGATAAATCCACTTTTTTGGGACAAGTTGGGGAGCGGGTTTAGCTCACGCTGCACACCGCGGCCATTTTACAGACTGTGTACAGACCGGCACCATGTTTGTGAGGTTTGTGGAGACGTGGACATTGAATCGATCTCTGTTTCTATATCTTAGGTTTACAAGCACAGACGCATCAGACTGACTTCTTGGGCAGATGATGAAATGCATTCTATTACAGTTTTTCTCAATGGCTTTGACACATTTTTTGAAACTTGGTTTAGTTTACTCACTTGATTCCAACATTTATCTGAATTTTCATTCATTCTCAGTTTTCAGACTCTTTCTCAGAACAGCTCACACAGTTCTTATTTATAAACTCACATGTTCAGTGAGTTTAGTTTGTTTTTCCAACACTACAGACCTGTTCACACTACAGACCTGTTCACAGGTGGTAAAGAACTTTGGTCATGACATTGCTTGATTTTATTTACAAACTCACAAATCACAGAAAAACAAACAACAAAGAATGAAACAGGACAATGGTCTGAGCAGAAAACACAGACTGTAGGAAAAAAATTAACTAAATATATTTTCAATGTAATTGTGCGACATTCTGTGTTTCTGTCTGACATCTCTCAAATATCTTCAGCAAAGTGTAAATGTCTAGATATAAAATATATTTCACAATTCAAATTTTACAGTAAATGTGTATTTTTCATCTTTTTTCTTGCCAGTTAAGATAAAAACACAACTCATCCAGATATAAATTGTTTTGAGTGAAGTGTGAATGTAAATAACAGATTGAAGTGAAGCTTTAGTGACTTTAGTGACAGTAGGGCGGAAAGAAAGGAAATTTCTCTATGACTGTTCTGACTGTTTAGATGAGAAAGATGTTTAGTTTTAAAGCTTGTATGAACAGTTCTGGGAAAGAGATGAGCTTTTGTCAGTGAGCTGTAAAGTTGCACAAAAATATAAGACTTTTTGGCCAAACATTTTCACAGATGTAACAATAAATGAGCCAAACCAAAGGAGAACAGCTTTAGTGTATTCTAATCTATAATTATATTGAGTTATCTTGACCTCTGCCATAGTGAGAAAACACCTGAGCATTCTGACTGTCAGAGCTCACACAAGGACAAAAGGACCATGTGTTTTGGGAGCTCTGACTATTTAGATGAAAAAGACATTTAGTTTTGACACATGGGTAAAGTGTTTTGGGAGCGATGTGGGCTTCTGCAGGTGATCCATGGTGAATGCAAATGAGCCAAAGCAACTGAGAAGGACCTTTGTGATTTTGATGGGACTGACTCTTTACATGAGAAAGTAACTTAGTCTTGAAGCTTGTATGGACAGTTTTGTGAGACATACGTATGTGCTTTTACTGGTGATCTGTAATGTTGTGATGAACTGCAACATTGTTTGGCCAAATGAGCTTTTAATTTTGAGAATGTCATCTCAGTTTCAGAGCCAAACCAATGGAGAAAAATTGTAAAGTGATCAAAGCAAAAATATATTTATTTCCAACATCGTGGTGCTAAATCTTTTCTCAAAAAAACGTAAGTAAAAGTTGTTTTAGAGTCCGGCAACCCAACGTCCTGTGTGACTGTAGGTCCTGTTTTACACCACTAGAGGCGCTGGCTCAGCACAGATATTATAACAGCCCAGGTTCCATACGGTGTGTTTAAACTCCTCCCACTTTCTCTTTGAGTTCTGATCCATTCTCAGAAGTTCCCTCATGTTGTTTAGTCTTTGTGGTGGATAGTTTTCTTAGAAGTCATAAGCAGCTCATTGTCGGCTGAAGGAAACAGGAAGGATCACAGGAGGTAGTAAACTTTTATGGCTGATGTGTTTTTAGGTTGGTGCATCACACACTGCATATCTCTGCTGCTTAAAGAGAAAACTGGACTCAAAACGTTCTACATTAAATAAACTTGTATTTTACATTTATCAGAGCTTTCCACAAATGTAATTCCTCCTGCAAAACCCAGAAGGTTTTCACAAGCTGAATAGAAACTGCATTGTCTCTTGGTTGAAAATAACCAACAATGCTGTAGGAAGTCGTTTTATTGAATAAATGTTTGCATTTTATGTATTTATTTTTCATTTCATTTCAAGTAACATTCAGACACAAATAGAGAACATATGAAATTGAGTCTTGAACTCTCAAGCCTTCTCACTCCAAGCCAGACCTGGGCAAACTGCAGCCCAGGGGCTAGATGTGGCCCTTGACTTGCTTTAATCAGGCCTCTGGTATGTTTGAGAAACAGAAATGTATGAAGAAGGATAAAGAACAACTAAAAACAAAAATAACTCTGTAACAATATTATAAGAAAAAAGTTTTTGAATTGTTGTACTTGAACAAGAAAAAAAAAAGTGTAATTTAACAAGAATACAATTTCATAAGCTTGAGAAAAAGTATAATTGTATTCATGGTGATCAGACAGACATGTGGGACATCGTTATGCAAATGTTTTTGCTTTTATGCAAAAGTTTGACAAATCCAAGCTCGTCTCATATTTACTTTTTTTTTCCTCAACAAAGTATAATTTTAATCTTGCAAAACAAATTATGGCTTCAACCTCAGTTTTAAAGCATCAAAGCTTACTCTTGAAATGTAACAAGTTTATTATGTATAGCAAACCTTTTGTCTGTTTGTTTCACTTATAAAGTTGGAAGTCTGGCCCTCAGGAATAAATAATTGGTGTGCTCTAAGCAGCATGTTGCTTAGAGCTCCTTGCATACAAGGCAGGAGTTTTTGTTTTGTTTGTTTATAAACAGGGTCTAAACTTATTTTTTCATTGAGAGTCTTTGATCAGTCATAAAACCAGGTTGAACATTTATGGAGACTGATCAGGTTGTCAAAGACTGATCCCGTCAGATCCCACAAACTAAGCATGTTTGGGCCTGGGCAGTACTTGGATGGGAGACCTCTGGAGAAACTACAGGAGCCACTGTGGGACGAACAGAGGAGAAACTCTTTGTTGTGTCCTTAGGCAAGATACTTCACCCACATTGCCTAGAATGGATCTGTTGTGTGTGTGTATGAGTGGTGGTCGGAGGGGCCAATGGTGCAATATGGCAGCCTCGCTTCTGTCAGTCTGCCCCAGGACAGGTGTGGCTACAATAGTAACTTACCACTACCCAGTATGGAGTGAACATGATCCAGCCCAGGACTCTGAAGTGTCCCAGATCCAGGCTCTGCTGTGGGTCATGAGGAGATTCTTTTGCTTCAACACAACTCGGCCCAAATGAACCACTTTCTGAACCACTTCAGCCAAACAGCACTTCATTACACTCTGACGACGTCACTCTCTGAAAACAACACAAGTTCTGACACGAGCTTCACTCCATCGGCAACAAAAAGGCTGGAAAAGTCTTTCCAATCTTTAGCTTTGGCTGTAGCACTGAACAACTGCACATATTTGGTGGACGAAAGGTTGAACTGTAGCAAGGATTAAACTAAGTATCCATCCATCCAGGACACTTTTTTTACTGCAGAACACAATAAAAAACCTCCCTCTCACTAGGCAACCTTTAATCCCATGATGCTCTGCTGTGAGTCCAGTCCCTGAGTAGTGATGGTCTGTCTGTCCCTGTGATAGACTTCTGCTGTGCACACTGAGTCTGTAACAGATCCATACTATTGGCTCCTGGATTCCGGACACTCCACTGATGAGTGAGGAGAGAGGCTGACGTGCTCACTTAAGCAGCTCATTAACATGTTTACGACGTGGAGACAATTCAGATGGAAGAACACCCACGCGCCTCTGATAAACTCAAGGCCGCTTTTAGAAGAGACTGAGAGGTGTTTTTACAAGAGGAGTTGGAGAAACAGCAGCTTACACAATACTCAAGTGCATTCTTTTGTTGCACACTTTTATGAATTTCTTTGGAACAGTTAAAGAGAAAAACACATCAGTGATGCAGAAATGTTATGAATTGGCTTCATTCACAATATTCACAGTTCCTTAAAAAGCTTGTGCAATTGTAATCATGTCATGTTGTAGATAAAAATGAGACCTACATGTGTTTACTTTCATTTAAAAAAGAATTATTTTACATTAGTTCGTTCTCTTTTAATAGGCATTTGAAATCCTTGTTTTGATTAAATTTTCATGTTTGTTCTACTTTTTGGTGAAAATATGAGCCACTACAATAAAAAAAAAATGAGCTTCACGTGATTAAAACAATCGAGTGTCTTTTTCATCTTTAAACCAACAAAAGCTGTGTTACAGACGAGAAGGCAGACTTTCTGATGCAGATTCTATAGATTCAGCCTCTTCATGGAGCATAGATTATATTTAACCCTCCAAACATGAAGAAATACAGTAGTTTGACTTACTCTTAGAAGAGAACGTTTCTAGACTCGCTGCTAGAGATGTCACGGTTAACCGATTAACCAGTTAACCGTGACTAAAGGCTTAACCGAGTGATGCGTCTTTTGCCGATTAACTGACACAGTTATACAGTTGCTCCAGCAGATGGCGGTATAAACTACCCCTGAACAGCTCTGGCGTTTGTCAGTGAAAAAAAAGATTGCTAAAACTACAAAAAACACTGTTTATCTCATAAGGACTGAACAAACCTGTGACACTGCAGTGTTTATGGACTAAGATCAATCATGCAGGATTCATTCACTTGGATTTTATGTTGGAGAAGAAAACAGACTGGATTACTCAGATTTGGTCAGGGTAAGCGGATAACGTTAGCAGCAACTTTAAACATGACTCCTTATTTATGAGTAGTTTATTTGAAACATAGTGCAACAGTGCATTTAAACCGTGTTTATAGAGGATTAATTCAGTGGTGTCGTGCACAGTTCAAAGGCCTGTCGCTGTCTTTGCGTTCACTCTCGTAGCGCTGCTGTGCTCAATTATAACACATCCAGTGAAAATAACAACAATAAAAAAGTACTATGTTCACGTAATCGGTTAATTGATTATTGACCGTGAAGAGCTCCAACTAACGGTTAAAAAAAAGAAAAATCTGAAATCGTACATCCCTACTCACTGCATGCGTCG